>JAFMSR010000005.1:57730771-58089534 GCA_022818135.1 Saxidomus purpurata | reverse complement strand
CTCTAACATAAAATATGTTTTCATTGGTTAACACTAATCGCACACGATAAAATGTGGTTTGATTTACACTTTATATCTCACAAACATATTGTACATTTGTTTGGCAACGCGGCCGCCATTTTCTTAAATTTTAAGATACTCTCCACATCGGATACACCTCCTTTTGTTATAACGATCAATTTCATTGGACGAAAAATACTCATTACTAATTTATATAATACGAAGTTTAGCTAGCCAATTTTCCAACGGTATATTCCGTTATAGACCATAGGTTCCGACGATGTCTAAACCCATAGACATGGTCTACCGTTAAGTATATTTCTTAATCGATCGTTAATATAATATTAAAGATATAGAAATGTTTTCCAGGCTTATTCAGCAATAACTTTCTTTGATAAATGTGCATTGTATTTTTGTATATAATGGATAACAAAGTAAAACGAACTCTGATAATTGTATTATTTTCGTGGATATGTTTCTTAGTATGTATTTTAATGAATGGTAGAACATATTTAAACACAGGTACGTTTCGCATTTATTTCTCTTCAGGATAAATGTTTCACGCATTTACCGGTATTTCACTTTAAAGTAGAACTGACATTTTAAAATGGTGGAATGCAAGTGAAATTATTTTATATTTGTTGAAATATAAACCTAACAATAGCTTGATAGAGGTTAGATAATACTGGCTATTTCATTTAAACGTTCATTTCTAACCGGTTTCGAAATGTTGTCATTACGTTACTGCTTACAAAGTTATGTTTTAGTCATGCAATGTTACATGTTTCTGTTATGAAAGAACAGTTCCTTTTTTACGAGATTTATATATTAGCAAGAAAAAAGAATTACATCATACTTACATATAATAAATACGAATTTAGCTATCGAAAATAATAAAAATCTTTTACAAATACAAAAAATAAACTGTAAATATACTTTCATATCCTTTTAATATCTATTCACGCTTTTAAACTTTTAACAAGCTAGCACTCTTTAACCAATAATTCTTAAAAAAGAAGCTAAATCATACGGCTCAGCATAGCAGAGATATTTTTCTTTACGTATCAGGACATTTTCATATACCTAAAATGTTATCTCAAGGCAAGAATGAATCGGCTCTACAGCTAAAACTGACTGTACAGAATACTGGCTTCCTGGAAATAAAAGGAGATTCATCCAAACAGGAGAATAAAAACTTCGCTTTTTACAGAATAGACACAACACCAGAAAAAACGGTTTGAAAAAATAATTGCCTTTGTTTCAAGGTAGGGTAGTGAAAAAAAATAACACAAATTTTCTCGGCTCGTATGAAATAAATTTAAAATCACAGAACAAATTAAATGAATAAAGTAAATGTCTGTAATTTAAAAAAAATGATTCAGTTTACATTGAAGTAAGGTTCATGCTTATGGGAACCTTTTGACTTTGCTTCAATAGTCAATTTCTCTTATTTCAGATCTATCTTAACAGTCATTCTATCAGTTGTCTTTACCGGTTACATCTTTTAATTCTATAAAACTATCATTTAAAAGTATGTTTCAGAGAAGATTGCCATTTATGAAAAACTTTAGAAGTCCGTGCTGGCGAGAGCTGAATTCATACAGAAACGCAAGTCGTATTCGTTGTTTACCATACTATTACCTAATTGGAGCCCCAAAGTGTGGAACCACTGATCTTCACTGGAGGTTGCTTCAACACCCCTTAATTCCAACCAATATAGTAAAAGAGCCCCATTGGGTAGCAAGAACGAGATTTGCAGGTACTACACATCAAGTATAAAATCATCACTGTGTGATATACCCTCTGACAGTAATGTATTTTACATGAGATTAGAGAGCAATTTCAAGGCTTTGTCTACCCTCAACAGTTATGACGTCGGTCAAATTATTCATTGCAAAATGTGAATATAGATATCAATATTGACTTGTAATACATCTCGCACTTATGACTTGTATAAACAATGTCGCACTTATGACGTCATTCATGAATACAATACAACTGTAGTTGACTTAGAGCATTTCCTTCACACGTCGTTTACATAACATGCAAATCATTCGGAAACTGGTATGAGATAGTGAATAGTAATAACCGGCCGTTTACGAGCCTTAAAATTCCAAAAGCTATATGCAAATGTAAATGAAATGCATTTGATCAAGTAACCGTAATGAGTACATTTAAGCTATTTTTGAGTCAATTGTATTTCGCAGATTTTCTTAAATCGAAAAAGAGTACTGCGATTAATATCCAAACCTGCTGAAAGTGTGTACTATCATACTTTTCACAATTGCTATGTTTGGCACACGCTTTTTTCTGTTGAAATGTGACGGAAGTTTGCAAATTATGCATATGTCAAGAGTGCATGCGAAAAAACGTTACTTTTAAAATGCCCCGAAATACATTTGTAGTCAATATGTTTTTATTTCTGAACAATCAATCAATGACATATGTTTTCACATTTTTTTTGCAATCGGCCAAATAGCTACGGTTTGGCATTTTAGTTCAATATATGCTAAAAGAAGCTTCTAACGAACCACCTGCCTTTTTCCTTATTCATTTAATTATCAACCCTTCCAATATCTGCCAGCTTATTTTGAGCTATCAGTGCACGAAAACTATCATGTCTTGCATTTATGAAGACACTTGGTAGATAATTCCGTTAATGTATTTCAAAATGATCGAGTGGTACAAATTTAACGTTTAAACCCCGTAGATTTAACTTGAGTAATTTCCTTGGTGCTCTTCCATGGGAAACCCACTCTTAAAAGTCTCTTCCATCTGACATTTGTACCACTGAGTATTTTAAAATGCATGTAATGGAAGTATCTACTCAATGTCTTCATAAATGCAAGATATGATAGCTTTCGTGCATCGATAGCTAAAAATAAACTGACAGATATTCGGAAGATCGATGATTAAATAAGTAAAGGAAAAGGCAGGTGGTACGTTAGAAGTTTCGTTTAGTATACAGTGTCACACCGATTTCGAACATACCTACATGTAATTGCTGTTTTTTTGCAGTCACAACACGAAAATTGTCAAGTTATTTACGATACTTTGACAAGGCTGTTGAGAGGAACATCTTAAAGAACAACAACAATAGCTTTCATCCTATGGTATTTGGTAAGACGTTTTCTAAATAGTGTTTCTACAAGTTGCAGGTTGGTAGCTGGCCATTTTCCACTTTCATGACATGTACCGTGTGGGATTTATTGTAGACCGATTTCTTTTTATTTCCAACTATGAATGTTTAACAACATAGCATAATGCGTGCTGGTACTGCTTAGACTAAAGTATGAAATATCATCATGAGCATTCTTTACAATAAAAATGTTTCACCTGCAACCCTAGCACAAAATTCCTCACCAATGCCAATTTCATATTTTTTTGTGTTCAACATATGCCATTGGGCGGTTCACATTCAAAATAATGCCACAACAAGGCTACTGGCGATACAAATTAAATTAGGCACAGGGCAGCCTTTTTATACTTTATATCAAGTATATAGGGAGAAAGAGAACACAACATTGCCACCGGCATATCAAAAACCATTGGGCAGCCTTTATTTTCATTTATATGCATCGGGGAATCTCATTGGGAAAAACACAAATTGCAAACAACAGTTGTTTCAAATAAATAGCTATTATTAAATCATGTAAATCGTTTTATACATTTCACCGATCCTAACTGCAACCGTTGGCCGAACTACAGTTCAACCTTTACACACTAAATATTGAATTGATTTATAGCACATTAATCGCGTATATCTACGACCAATTAACCAATATTAGATCAATACCATATAAAAGTACAGGTAAATAAGCATTAACATAATCACAACAAAAAACCAACCGATATGTCGTAGTCAAGACGATGATATTTTTTCAGTTTGCTTTACATAACACACAGTCGGTGTGTACAAGAAAAGGCGTTTTACTTATACATCGATTTGTCCGGGCCGACAACAACTTTTGCACCTGTCTTTAGCATTGCCTATGTCTATGAGCAGTAATTCGAGGGCGTCAACAACTTTTGTTCTATAATTTACTAAAATAGATCTGCCCATCGTTACACCTTCTAATCATCCGCACTACCCTAATTCGAAAGACAAATCGATAGACATCAGTATACTAATATTAAACGGTAATTGTCCCATGCAAAATACTTCAGCCGACTCTTTCAATCAATGTGTTAAACCAGACGTAAAATATTATCTTTCATTAGATCAAAATGCTCGGGGGACCCTGCAGGCAATTTATGTACCCAATTGAAGTAAAAGCACCAAAAAGTTACCTGAAAGTATTAGACATTGCACGAATGAAAACTACGATGCCTCGACCCTGTAACCTGTTTTAAATCTGACTATTTGAAACCTAATACTTCCGTGAGGTTTAAATTTAAATTTGAATTCCAACCATTGGTTAACGAAAAAAACCCAGACAATATTTTCTACAGGGTTTGGTTTAGAGTTAGGTTTTTTTCTATTTCTTGTACTGGTGACCTAGTTTTTAAACCATGTGACCAATTTTCAAACTCGACCTAGAAATTATAAATGCAAACATACCAATTTTCTTTACGAATGGGCATCAAATGTGTCCTTCAGATATTTTCCCCCTGATTTTTCTATGCTTTGACCAGGTGACCTAGTTTATGACCCTATGTAGCCAAGTTTCAAATATGACCTAGAAGTCTTCAAGAAAATACATTCTGGCCTATCTTTATAATGGCTTGGTAGAAAAAAATTGGCCATCGATTGTGTCCGTTAAAGTGTTAACAAGATGTTTCTGTGAATTGACCGGGTGATCTAGCTATCGATCAAACAAAAAATGATGCTTAGGCAGAAAATGTGACCTCTATGGTGTTTACAAGGTTTTTCTAAGATTTGTCCTGGCGACCTATTTCTGTTTTCTTGTAACCCAGTTTCCATATTAACTTAGCAATCATCAAGAGAAACATTCTGACCAATTTTTATGAAGATTGGGCATTAATTGTGTGTCTTAAAGTGTTAACAAAATAAGTTTGGACATTTGACAGACAGACATCGAGTGGTCACAATGGCTCACCTTTACCTTATCTTACCTGTAGACAAGTGCTATCAAGAAACAATGTAGCTCGCATTTATACATAGGTTGGAACTACTTCAGCAAAACCTATGCTTATTTCGGGTTATACATGCAACTTAAAGACTTGTATAGCACTGAAGAATCAATCGATTTACAGTAAGACATTATAAATTGCAATATATGCAGTAAATTATAATCGTCAAGTTTGAACATACTTTACATTGACTGTAATAACGAGTTTAGTCGTCGTGTCATTTCATTTTCACAACTTGCAAAAATATAAAGAAATTCGCCATCACGATTAAGAAGTTGTTCGTAAAAGTGGCAACAATTACGTTTCAAACGTTTTTTTTTCGATCTTTTTGGACGGAACCGTGATATTTTCTGTCAAAGAAGGAAGTCTGTTTCTGTAGATCAAAAATCAGTAAATTTAATAAATTGATTGTTTTGATACGTTGTTGTTGAATTACTTATGTTACGCAAATGGACACGATATATACGTTCATCAATTTCAAAGCACATAACACATAGGACAAAACTTTAACTTTTCCAGTGAAACAGAATGACTCATCTTGCAGGTAGTACCAATGTTTTCATCAATTTGTTGTTTTGGCTTTCTATTGCCCTCGAGCTTTTTAGACTACATTTATAACTAGGATTCCATACTCTTTTACGGTAGTTCTTTTCACATACGATACATAAAAGTATTTACATTTCAATTATTATTCAAAACAAAAGAAAATGCAAGAAATAACAGTTTGAAACATAAATAACGGTCTCAGGAAAGTTTATTCAGAGAAATACATACTGCATTGTAGGGTCTGAGTTTGTAAAATATACCTGTAGATATACTTAAACTGCTTTGATATCAAGCTAAATACTATTATATCTAGTTTCACCTACATATTTTTAAACACCTATGTATGCAAATATTTGACATTTTATACACAGACGATAGGTTTACGTCAAAGTCTGATGCAAGCCCTTCCTTTCTCACCAACATTTCGGTGATGAGGACAGCTTTAATTTTTTATACATTATTATGTGCATTGAGCATTTTGTGTGTAGAATGACTTGTTTCCACCTAGCAGGCATCTTTTTACGTCTTCCTTCTTGTAAGAGTCTTAACAACGTGAGTTTTTCTTCATAAGTGAATCCATTTCGGGGCTGGTCGCCTGTAACACCTTTTCCCAACTGGTCTGCCATCTCTATGCCATGAACATCACACTGTGCAGGTATCTATTAAAGGGGCACTTTCCGCTTCTCACTGAGTGTGTTAAGTTCTTTTGCAAGGGATGACAAATTGGCATTAGCCAAGGCTTCCAGGACTGAAAGAGCAGCTGTTAAGATGACCACTTGTCGACAGTCCTCTTCTTAATTTTCAATAGTTTTCGATGCCTGTATGATTGCTTCTACTTGTGTTTTGTATTGGGTACAGTGCGTGTCTATTGGTTTGCTTACTATCTCCGACCCACCAGTCGTGTACATGATACAAATACCAGCACCACCATCTTGTATAGCAGTTGTTGCATAGCCGTCAGTGTACACGTGGGTACGTGTCTCTGATGGATTATCTTCTGATATCATGGCTGGGGTCATGAATCATATAATTTACGATTGATATTCAGGTACTTTAGTGCAGATACTGAAGTTTGACAGGTCATACCTCCATGACTCTGGCAGAACCGAAGGGTCCAGAGGAGTAGTTGATGGTCCAAGATAGGCAGCATTTGCTTTTGTCAGATTCTTGGATTCATGGACAAATATCCCTCTTTCCAGGCGATTCTTTGGTTGGCCCCAAGTTTGTTCTTCTGGGGTAGTTGACATTAACTGGTACTTGTTTGCTTACATGAGCGCCTTCACATCCTGAGTTTTTCATTGCCTTAATTGGATTTGTACGCATTGTGCCTCTTTTGCTACCAATCCTGTATCATGTATCAACAATGATACTGAATTCGTAAACATAAGTGTAACTTATCTTACAATGAGACAGTTTAGATGTCCTTAAATGTAGCTTATTTCTATTATTCTTATAATTAGTATCATCATCATAATTTAACAACATAAACATTTTTATTATAGAATTATAATACTAATAAAAATAATAATGACAGGTCTAAACGCTCCCTGATAATATTTTGGCCAGTGGACATAATCGCAACAAAATCTTTATTTTTGCATGCGACTGTATAACAATCGGATATAATTATAAAAATAATGATAATAATAATAATAATAATAATAATAGTAGTAATTATGATGATAATAATCTCTATCATAATCAGTTATTAAACTTCAATTAAACATTTACCCAGCTGATTCAATCGTCTATATTAAAGCTCATGCAGTACCATATCCCAATCGGGTGCCTCAAAATTTCAAAAATGGCATTAGCGGTGTAGACGAATACCAGAAAATCAATAAATCACGTAAAAAATTACTTTTTTTATTTGCCACCCCTTTCAAGAGACGGGCTTTAAGTTTTTTGAAGGGCAGGACTCAAATAGAAACAGTTAAGATGACACTTTGTAATGATTGGTTGCCGGATAGTTGTTTTCATTAGACTTTAATCCACTGAAAAGGCGTATTAATGATAAAAGCATATTTTTGACACTTTGATTGATCACACAGTTTACATACTTTGAACAAAGATAACTTTTTTAATAACATCTGAAAACTTCTTTCATTGCCGAGGGAACTGTGTCAGGGATTTTCGTTATCTTGATTTGTTAATTTGTAATTATGTTACATATGGGAAGGAAAAAGGGTAAAAAACTATACTGTTGAATATCTCCTGTTAGAGACAGATACTCAAAATATGTGACACATTTCCCTAGATATAAAGAAAAATAACATGTTTTTTAAGATTTCGATGAAAAAAGTAACAATTGAATTTAAAATCCATTTCCGTTTTTTTTTCAAATTTGATGCGACCTTTCACAAAAGCAATATGTTAGCTAACTTTTTTTTCCTCAAAATATGCTTTTTTATGTATGACCATTTGTATTAGAAACGGAAATAAATTAAATACATATAGAAAGGATTAATTTGAGAAACACTCGATCTTAGCGCAGGCGCTACCTTAAGTACATGTAATACCATGTATAATATGATATATGGAAGGCTAATTATTCCATAAGTTTAGAATTATAGCCTTTAGGAAATACAGTACCATGTTTATGTATCCAGTAAGATTCTTTCAGGAGCCTTTCCATATCATTATCTATCACATCAATAGGCATACAAACTAAAGTCATTTATTCAAACAATGGCTGTTTTCATTGAAATGTTTGGCAACGAGAGTGAAAAATACTTGATCAATGAAACTCTTGATGTCAAAACGGTGGCTATTCCTACGTTAGCCAACTTGTTGACTAGTCTGACCAAGATATAGCAACATATTTTTACAAGTTATTAAATACATCGTATTTGGGCTTGTACAGTTAGTATCAAATCTAAGTTTGAATTTAGTGTGGTATTGTGACATTGAAAAACTATCACGTCCAACATCGTACAGCAATGAGAACATCTAGCACGTCTACACTTGCAAGATTACACTGGTTATCACTTGACTTTTGGAGTTTTGTCTTGACAAGTGCATCTTTGACATTTATCTGACGCTTAAAAGCAACAATAGGTTTATGATCATGCAAAGCACTGACAGCAGGATTATTTGACAGCTTAAGTATCGGTAAATTCCCGTATTTTTAATTATATTACATATATTAAGCTACAATAGGTTTATGATCATGCAAAACACTGACAACAGGATTATTTGACAGCTTTAGTACCGGTAATTCCCCGTACTTTTTTATGTTCAAATACGTCTGTAACGTTTAGCCTGGTTGAAAGGTATGCCATTTTACATAATCTGTGAAGGCAGGAACTATATATTCAAACTACTGATAGATATTAGTAGGTTTTACATGTACACTAGTTTTGATAGTATAACTGTCATCAACAGATACATCAACATCTAAAAATGTAACATTTGTATCAGAAACAGTTTAGATACATTTAATTTTTGGATGAAAAAAATTAAGAGAATCTATAAATTTGTTAAGATGATTTAGTAAATGATACCATACCATGAACATGTCATCCAAAAATCTAAACCAAGCATCAGGCTTTAAATGACAGGTATAAAAATGTATTTATCAAGTTTACCCATGAACAGTGAAGCAAATGCTGGTTCCATATGGCTCCCCATGCCATCAAATTGGAATAAGTGATTTTGTAACACAACTTCAAAAAGTGTGCGCATATTATCAATAGATAATTTGCCAATATATTTGCTTTCCAAATAGTGTATACATGGTTCGATCCCATCCTTATGCGGTTTATTAGTATACATAGAATTATAATCCAAAAATACTTAATATGTTTTCTTAGAACTAAACTTACACAGCTTCAGCTTCAAAATAAATTCAGCAGTGTCTCTGACATACAAAGGTAATGACTGCATCGAAAGCTGCAGATAAATTGTAAACTATATTCATAAATGATCAGTGCATAAATTACATGCTGACACTGAAGGCTGACCAGGATATCCTAGTGGTAAACTACTATTAAATTGAAAGAATATAGGATAGGGGATACGAATGTTTTGCTAAAAATGTCTAACAAATCATCTATACGGTTCATTGATTTTACTGTGTGACTGAGTCAGTACACTCACTAATATTATTCTCAGCAATTTTTGAGTAGGCTTTATCAACTTTATCATAGTATGTATCGTTATAAAGTTGTCTGTACACTTCTCTATTCATCGCTACAATATTGCCAGATTTATCAGCTTTCTTATTAATAATATTTTGTCTTGAAAACCATTTTTCAAGAACTGTAGTTTTTCTTTAGTAACATTTGTGTGTTTGCACTTATTTGATTGGATTTGCAGAATTTCCTGAGTATTAGCTTCAATGTAAAAGTCCATGCATACATGAGGACCAGATTTTAGTTTAAGTGAAGAGGTATTTTTATTGAACAAGGATAGCTGTGAATATTCATTTTAAGACAAAATGCCATTTTGACACTGACTGTCAGTATCTGAATTATCATGACAATATTTCTTTAATCTTAATCTGCGAATAAATCTAAAAGTCTCTTGTGCAAGTTTTATTTTGTCATGATTTTTGAATTTTTAACAAAAAGACAAACCTTTACCCAAAAGTTTATACTATGTGTCAGTAATTATCTGGTTGGAGAGATTTTGTACTGTCTCTTTCCCACGTTGGATTTGTTGTTTGTAGCGTTTCTTCTGTTTCTATTTCCGCCTGTTCTGGATCCAAACGAGCCTTCGGTTTTTAAGATATTATAGGCACATTATTAAAGTGTTAATTGACTTCTGCAGTTCATCTGTTTTGTTGGTTCACGGTTTTGTGGCCTCCGCATATGATTTTCACATTTTGTTGGTGTCCAGGGTCTTTGATTTTTTTTCATTCTGTGACGAACCATTCATTTCGTTTCGTGATTTTCTCAACGTTGTTTTTCTTAACAATTTTCTGCCCGACTTTGCACCGTTTTTTTTTCAACAAGAGCCGAAAATGATTGCAATACGGTTTTCCGCAGACTTAGCGTTAAAGTGCACAAACAGTTATTGATCGACGAATGAGGGGGCAGTTTCCGTCCGATAACGAAAGCGTATCACATTTCCATATAGGTCCGTGACATTTCTTATGTATCATGAATGAATTATCTTATGATTATCGTGTATTTTGCTAAATTATTAACTTATTTCTGCTACGAGTTATATCCATACTTTTAAATAAGTATATTTCTGTAACTGTAATTGTAGAAAATGATGAAATCATAATATGGGAGAAAGAAAAGAATCGCCGGTGAAGGCAAAGTTATATACAATGCACAATTTTCATAAATTCAATTCATTAAATATATTAATTAGATTATAAATTGTAGGATACACGTATCGATTTTCGAGAGTAGGCAAGGAAAAGAAACGTAGAAAGACTCACTTACACTTGAATTCACCCTTACGCACACACGCACACACGCACACACACACAAGTATTTTGCCAGCTATTTGTCTTTTAATTTATCGCTCTGTAAGCTAGTAATTTCCGAGGGAAAATATGTTTTGTTTCATATGAATTGTGTCGAAGGGAATGAACACCTTCAACCACATTCACCACGATCATTTGGTTGTAGAGGAAGAATGTTATAATTTAAATATATTTCTGAGTTTGTCCCATGTCTTTTCAAAATTTTCTAGTTTAATTAAGGTCACAGCTGTTTGTCTGTGACTGTTGTACTAATGGTTTATAAAGTTCTTGGCAACTGAAACTGATAGTTTGTTATCATTCATTTTACTGTAGTAAATATACTTTTTAATAATAAGAACGAGATGGTTAATTTCTACTTCATTTGAGTCTATGAACCCAAGAATAAATGTTTTACAAGTCAAATTTGCTTGTTGATTTGAGAAGAGATCTTGAATGAAAATCGAGACAGCCGGACAGTTCCAGAACAGGTGTTCGATACTTTCGCTACTAGTTTTACAAAATGTACAGTTTGGATTATCTTTATAATTTATTTTAAATAAAAGTTCATTAGTTCCTAAGATTCTATGTATTATTCTATATTGAAACCATTGTATATTAGTATCTCTGGTAATTTTAAAAAGGAAGTGAAAGTATCTTCTTCGATTCATCTTCTTTGATTTTAAGCTCAAGCTTCTGTTCCCATTTCAGTTTACAAGAAGGTTCATGGATATTTAGGATGTTATGCATTGGTTGCGAACCTTTCGGTTATTTTAAAATATTAATGAAATTTGGTAGAATAAATGGTCGAATTATTTGCTTGTCATATACATAATCTATATTTTTAAGGTAGGTGGTCACAGAAAGTGTTAGACCCTTAAAATGAACAAAATTTGTATTTAAGTTGTATACATGATTGAACTCATAGACACTGTAAAAGATTCCATCTGGTTTCATTAAATCTCCTATACAATGAACACCAGACTCGAACCATGATTTTAAGAAAACACTTTTACCACCAATTAAAATGTCTGCATTATAAAATAGAGGATATTTTAGGACATTTTTATGTTCAATATTTTGACATTTATTCAGTTTTATGTATGCGTTTGGAGTATCTTTCCAAAATACGTTTGTAATAGACCTTACTATTTTTTGTGGATAATGAACACCACAATTTAGCAATATATTTATGTTAATCAATTTGTTAACAATATCTAACCATTTTCCATTGTTGTTTATAATACGTCTTATTCATGTTGTTTTTAAAGCTGATATAAAAGAACAAATATCAACCATGCCAAGTCCACCTTCTGAAAAACATTTCGTTAAAATATCTTTCTTTACTTTACTTTGACCTTGCCAGATAAAATCGTAGATTAAGCCGTTCATTTTTTTATGTAAATTTCTGGTGGGTCGGGCAAGGCGATGAATAGATGATTAAAAAGCGAAATGACTATAGTTTTAATTACAACGATCCTACCTATCGGCGTAATGGTTCGTCTTTTCCATTTTTTTAAAAGTGATTCCGCTTTTTTAGTTTTTCTTTGTAATTAAGGTCAATCATTTTGGTCAGATCTACGTGATATTTGATACCAAGCATGTCAAAACTCTGTTGATTCCAAGTTAGTTTCCATTTAGTTTTAATACTATTTGAACTATATTTTTCTTTTCCTATCCAAACAACCTTTGTCTTATCAAACTTAACTTTAAGGCATGAAAGACCAGTGAATGTTGATAAGGTTTCTAGTGTTTCATTTAAAGAAGAGGCCGAATCATCTAAAATTATTGTAGTATCATCAGCAAATTGAGACATTTTGTGTATAAGGTCATTTACTTTAATATCTTTAATTTTATAAATAGATCTTATTTTCTGGGACAGTATTTCAGTACATAAAGTAAAGATGTAACAACTTAAAGGATCACCCTGACGACAGCCTCGCTGGACTGGAAAAAATTTAGATAAAAAACCACTCTGACAAATAGCAGAAACTCCACTTTTATAAAATATATCAAACCATCTTTTTATATCATCACCAAAGTTAAAACATGCTAAGGTTTTGTGGACGAAAGACCAAGACAATGAGTCGAAAGCTTTTTCGAAGTCTATCAAAATTAGCAGACCAGAAATATTGTTTTCTTCAGTATATTGCACTAAATCGTAAATAAGTCTAGTATTTTCTCCAATAAATCTTCCCTTTACAAATCCTGTTTGGTCACTATTTATCATTTTTTCTAAATATCTTTTTATTCTGTTTGCACTACAGCCTGTACCAATCGTGTAGACTGTATTGAGCAACGTCACTGGACGCCAAGTTTTAAAAAATTGTTTTGATTTATCTCCCTTTGGGATACATGTTATAATACCTTGTGTTTGAGTTATTGATAACTCCCCTGAAATAAAAGCATGGTTAAGAGCTCTGCAAACAAAAGCACCTATTTTGCTAAAAAAAACCTTATAAAAATCAGCAGAAAACCCTGATGATTCTGGAGTTTTGTTGTTGGCCATGTTCTTTAAAATTATAGATGCTTCTTCGATCTTTATTTTGCCTTCAATGGCTTCTATTTCAATGTCAGAGAGTGTAGCAGTTTTAATATTTTGTGTAAAGTTTATAAACTCGTTATCGTCAATATCTTTATTGGATGATTTGTACAACGTTTTATAAAATCTAGCAGTTTCACACAATATCTCTGTTTGATCTGTAACTATATTTTCATCTTCCTTAACAATCTTGTTAATTGTTTTATTTACATAGTTGTTTTTTTTCCAAATTGCAGAAAAGTTTATTGGGCTTTTCCCCATCAATTATCTAATCTACTTTCGATCTTAACAAATAGCCTTGCAACTTATTATCTTGAATTTCCTTCAGTTCACTGTTTAATTGTTCAAGTTTCTCAAACTTGCATTTGTTTCAGTTTCTTCTAGTATTTGTATTTCTTTTTTAATCTCAGATTCTCTTTGAATATTAGATTTTTTCTTATATGAACTACATGATATGGATTTCCCTCTTATTTCCATAAGTAGGGCTTCTAAAAATATTTGGTCATTTATGCTAAATTGTACTTCGCTATTGGGTATGTTTTCAATATTTTGAAAATCATATACGGGCAATGCATATTGAACCTTCATTCGTTAATCTTTCTGTTAATTACCTCAATATAATGTTTATCTTTTAGTAGTGAGTTATTATGCTTCCAGAGCCCTTTACCATGTCTCCAGTCATTTAATTTTAGTTTCATCATAATAATCGAATGATAGGATTGAAAACTAGGTTTTACAGATATGTCTGAACAGCTTGGTTGTAAAAACGAAGATAAAGGAAACAATACAGTCTTGCTTGAGGTAGCGGATATGTTTTTCTCCAAGTATATCTTTTAATATCAGGGAAAATGTCTCTAAATGGGTCTACCAGCTTCTTTTCTTCCATATGATGTAAAAGGATGGTTCGTGCATTTTTATGATTAATGTTCTTATAATTGTTATAATCCAATTCAGGGTTTTGTACTAGATTGAACTCTCCACACAAGCAGTACGAGTCATTTCCAATACTATCAATGATTTGGAAGATTTTATCATAAAAAGACGGATTGTCAGATATCGGTCCATATAACGGTATCAATGTAAATCTTAATTCTCGAACATTTAAGTCTAGTATGACATAATTTTCCAAATCATCAACTACAGCTTTATTTATTTTATAGTCTATTGTTTTTGTTAGCATTATTGCAACGCCTCTTGCGTTAGAGGTTGAACAGCTCAAAATACATGCAACGCCCCAATGACTATAAATACTGTTATACTAATTTTGAAGAAAGTGAGTTTCTTGAAGATAATAAATATCACATTTCAACTCTTCTATGTACTGAAATACTTGTAATCTTTTCTTTTACCTTACAGGTCTCTGCAATTGAGTGATAATATTTTTAATTCATTCATTAGAAATAAAAATATGTATAAATGTGCTTACAGAGTCATAAAACGTGTATAATATATATATATAGAAAGAAAGGCCATATCGGCGTTACTGGCACATCAAACAGAAGGTCAAACACAGAATGCAATATGTACAAAATGGTCAAAACCATAGCAGAAAATAAAACAATGATCCAAAACATCCATGAAACAAAACAAATGAAATGAAGCATTTGAACTCAAAAGGCACACATACATATATATAATACAATCATAAATATTGGGTTATATAGTAAATTTCATCTCTTGAAATTAGTTCCCAGGCGAAACTACTTATGGTTATATATTTATTACTTCATAACATACAAAGTTAAATCCCTTTTTTCTGATCAACAAAGATTAAAAACTTCTCGAAAACGAAAACAGAAAAAAAATCTATTGGAGAAGTTGCTATGCTTTGTTAATTTTATTTGTTTACATTATGCTGACTAAATTAGAACAATCAACTCCTTCCTTTAGCAACCTGTTAATCAATAGTACTGGCACAGTATCGACAGTTTGTAAAACGAAAAAACAACTCTGGATGAACGAAAACGAAATTACCAGAGATATTTTCTATGCTTGTTATTACTACTTTTTACGTACTACGGTAAGTAATAAAAAATGATTGTATTGGCTAAATATTATAAATGCACAATGAATTGGAAAAGCATTTTGTACACGGAACAATTGATTGGACAAAACTTTTGCAGCTATACAAGATCTATGATGTGATAGACATTTAGCAACACAAATTATATTTTATCATAATGTAATAAGATTTGTTATTAAATATATTTAGTCATTAGCAAGTTTAATAATAAAATATGAATTAACTTTTCATCTCTCTTTTAAAAAGTTCATTTTCTGAGAATTTTATTCATTATTATGTCCACTTTAAATGAATGCAAAAAAATAAACAGAAAACAAACGCAGATCTATTGTTAAAAATTCTGCAAAAATTATTTTATAATACTTTAAGTAAATTTCAATTATTAGAAGTACTGTTGAGAAACAAAATTTCAGTTAGTAATACATTATTTTTCTGTGTCTTTTGAAACAAGAAAATACATATTATTGTACATATCAACGTTATCTCATATTAAAAAGCTATTTAAATGATATAATCCACGAAATAAAGTTAATTGTTCATATATTCTTTATATTTTAAGAGTTACTTCTTCATAGTTCAAAACAGTTTGATATGGTGAAATAGAAAGATAACTCCTTTAAATTTTAATACAGATACTTGTTCGTATGTCCTTTATATTTAACTACTTATTCATAGTTCAATACATTTTAATCTGGTCAAAGAAAGACAATATATACAGTTAACTGTAAAAAAGCTTTATTATTGAAACAAAAGATTAAGAATTTATCAATTAAATTTCAATATAAAATCTTGAAAAATGTCAAAGTGAGTTTGAAACGGTTGCAATTAATGATAAATAGAAATGGCAAGTACAGCGTGAGTTTTTTTTCCGTAATTTGTCAGCTTCTAATGGCACGGACCTATACATAATACGGCTGAATTACACATCAATCATGACTTTAGATAATAATTTTAAAATAATCTACTAATTAACCGATTTTTTAAGACGTCTTTAAAGAAGTCAGCACCTTATTTTTAAAAAAAACAGGCTAACACAACTTTTGATAAAAATATTGAAAAGTGTTGCCATAAAACTGAAAGAGTAAATGAAGAGAGAGAACATACTTCTACAACTGAAAGTATATAAACAGGTGTACGGGCAGTTTTTATTGATTTATTCCTTTACTTTTCCGGGTAAAAATATATACTTATCATTATAAATATCATTTTAAAACGATGCTGTTGTTTACACAAAATGATGGAAATAATTCTCGTATAGCTTCAAAACTGTCGTCATAGTACGAAATAATGATACTAGTACACAAATAAAATAAAGCGACGCGGTCGTTTTCTTTCTTCTGACATGATGTATATAATTATGTAAATCTATTAATTTCAACATAATATTCCAATAAAACAATTTTAGTAGAATACCTTAAAACATCGTCATACTATTTAAAAGATATTAAGGCAGAAGACAAAAAAACCACCGTCCATGCAGTTTCAATTCAGTTAACATTGCATGAACATATATACACATGTATATTTAGGTGCGTGTAGTTAATTATAACGCCTGCCCCTGTGTATTAAAACTATAAATCGTTGCCGAGATTATTATAATTTTTAAATCATACCTCCGTTTAGACAAAAAGGAACAAATTAAAAAAGGTTTAAGTAAGATATATTTAAAACTGTTGCCGTTCTATTTTATAAAAAAAAATAACTTTGGAGTAGATGTGTCCGTCGTTTACTTTTTTCATTGATCATTCTAAATATTAACTTTAAATATATTTGAATGATAAAAATAATAAAATACGATTAAACATCAGTAAACGGTATTTAACACTCTCGTTAAAGTGTGATGGGTCAATATATCAGTATATATCGCGCATACAGTGGCGTGAAACTGCCCCCCTCAGTTGCTGGTACGGTCGATATTCATTAATGCCGCGCATGCGCAGAAGTTTGTGAATCCGTATAATTAACAATTTTGAGATGTATTCAGGAGTGCTGATAAAATTAGAGGAAAATGAAAGAAAAAATAAAACAATCATTCAATTTTGGTTGTATAAGCAAATTCGTAGGTATCTTTAGATTTTTGTTTTAGTTCCTTTCCAAGTACACATTCATTTCACACCTGAAATTGGGGAGAAAATATTAAATCGAGACAATTATGCATTATAATAGAAATTGTAGAATTTTTATTACAGGAGATGACAGTGCTTCCACTTTATGGGATAACAGTCATTTGTTACGATCGCTTAGAAGAAAGTCCTTCAAGATACCACCGTACACAAACGCAGATACTATCTATAACCTAACTCCTAAAGCAAAAATACTTATCATTCTCAGAAATCCTATCACAAGGTACTTTTATTTAGCAAAGTTTATAGACAAATCAGGCATTGTACTTATTATCTATGAACTTGGAAAACTTTAGGTTCATGAAAAGGTGTAAATCTCAGCCTGGGTAAATAGAATACTGTTTAAAATATGTATATATGTAACCAATATTTTGAAGCGGATTCGACACTAATAGTTTTGTGTTTATGGTGAAAAAAGCATTTAGCAAACAAATATCTCTAAGCATACCAAGAAAAAATATAAATAATACTTTTCAAGTTTATAAGGTTATAAATCTTCAAAAAATTCAAACTAATTTCTGAAACATAAACATTCGGACCTTCTTATAGTTTCGATTAATTGAAAATTGTGAATCGAAATATATAATAGAAAATTTACGCCATGAGATACAAACAATTAAACAAAAAACACCAGTTCTAAATAAGGTAAAGAAATGAATGAAATTACATATATTAAGAAATTCTTTGCAAATACGAAGAAGCATGAAATAATACGAAATTAAATTGATTGAGACCATGGGATTGAAAAGCAATTTTGAAACAGTTTTTCATAACAGTGCATAATAATATTCTATAATAACTCATACGCTCTAATTCAAACCAAAAGGTGTCTTGTAAACTGTAATATACAGAACAAACGTAATTTGTATGAAGATATACAAGAGTAAAGAAAGGATGCTGCTGTAGGACTAGCGTCGGATTGGTAGGACCTTGTTATTTCGAATCCCGTCAGTGGAATTTAACCTTTACGTCCACAAAGCATTCTTTCCGTTCGAATTGTTGTCTGAACTACAGGAAACAGTCATTAAGTGAACTTGATCTAAATGTTTAGAATTTTAATCTACACTACCACAAGGATTTCGCATGGAAGTATTTATGAGAGGAAGGGGAAACCCTAACCCTAACCCAAAGGTGTCTACCTAAGTCTGGAATTTCGGAAAACAAAACATTATTATAGTTCATGATATCGTCGTTTTGAAGCCAAACATAATTTCTATGTTGATCAAAGTGTTGCATGTCAAATAATTCTCTCTTGTTTCGTATAGGAAATTATCAGTTGTTTTCAAAAAGTCTGGTAACACATTAAGGTAACGAACGATCATCTAAGCTAATACAATGTTGTTCTGATAAGAAAGAGAAATGTAAAGAAATCCAGAAAATAAGCGATATAAAAGAAAAACTTAACCAAAGTTCTTACGGTGAACCTAGCCGTTATCCTGTCGATTATCCATCCTGCGGTGTGGATATAGCTGTCTTTCAGACTGCAATATTGATGAGGAAACAATCTCCTAATACGGGCGCATGTTTCTAAAACTTTACATCGTTCAAATAAAAATAAACTCGGTAAAACGAAAGAAAACCAAGAATACTAGTATATGTTTCTTTTCTACCTGTTTTCTTTGTTCGTCCCTAAAATGACTGAAGAAAGAACAAAATTAATTTATTTTGAGGTCATTCGTACTGAATTATGCCCAAGTTCCGTGAAACAAGTAATTTATTTGGTGTGACTTTATCTACTATCAGACTTCATACTAAACTTTAAACAGCTCTTTAACATGTTATTTGACTTACTGATTAACAGAAATAAGTTTTACAATTATTATATCGATTGTACAAGTCTTTTGCCTTAATATTTTGTTTTAGATTGATATCTTATCCATAGGAAATTATTGTTATTTCAGGCTTTACTCAGGCTACTTATATTTTCGTAGCTATAACAAAAGCATAGAAAGGTTTCATGAAGATGTAGTGTCAGCTATTAACAAACACATTGACTGTTCACGAAGACATAGTCAACGTTATTGTGCCTACTTTGCAAGAAAACAGGTAAACAGCAAATTAGCGACTTCAATTAAGATACAAAGAATTATCTTCCTTTCCGGATAAAACAAAAATGAATATCGAACTTGTAAGTTACTCCCAGTAGCTATGGTATTATCGTTGTTTCTTAAAGAGGTATTCAAGTAACTTTGTATATGAGGATCTTGCATAGCCTGTTATGGAAGACAGGGTTTAGCCCACAAGAGGGAAAGCGGGAAAACTGGAGGAACCGATCAAAGTGAGGTTCCGACTCTTTTCCCCACGCTTTTCCTAGGGATTTTATCGCAGTTTCGATGAGAAAATCGCATTTTTTTATTTGAGCGGTTCATCAACATTTCATGTTAATTAAATATATATTCGTGCATGGCACCCCTTGCTTAAGAGTTTTAAAGGTTCACACCCGATTTTACCTCTGTGCATATATTTCTAGCGCTAAAATTTATAGGGTAATGGTTATGAAAATATATTGAACGCATCCAAAGCTGTACTTTATTGACTTGGGGAAGCAAAAGTATTATTAGTTTCGGATAAGATTTCTACTCCAAACCATCAGTTAACCGATTTTCACATGTACGTGGCAAACTACCTGCCAAATGCCGTTTTATTACGACAGTTAAGGGTTTATTCAAAATAACATATCGAAAATCAGAATAGAAATTTGAGCTTTATGACAAGAATGACTGTAAAACAGCAAAGAAACGAACAAGGAATTACAGGGCGGACGCTTAGTGGCTTTTGTGGCAAGGTTTTTCCAATGCCAAAGTACATTTGCAAGAAAACGTAAACAAATATTCTCCATTGAAGAAAATGAAGGTGTGATGCTGTTAATCGGAATTTAATTAACTACACGTATGTAGCTATTTTTATTTACTCCCTAGCTGTGTGTTGCACACTCAATATTAAAATTGACTGTGGTTTTTGAGAAAAAAATTGTCTCAAGTGTTACATGCTGAGTATGTTAAATTATCATAAGTGTTTCAGTTCTTTGACATTCGATTTGAATAAAGATCAAACCAAAAATACAATTGCATAAATACACACTCGATCTTAGGTTATCTTATGAACAAAACTTGAAACAAAGCGCGCCATTAAAAAATAAATGCTAGTTATGTCTTAAGATTTTAGAGCGATCTGCTAAGACGTGGGAAAAATCGAGTGATTAATCAATAAGGTACACGCGTACACGGAAGAAAAAAAAACACGCCTGCTGCTTAAACTTCAGACCGTATGACCATCAGTAATCAAAGTTTCAAACCCCATCGGATCGGCTATGAGGATGTGGCGTCAGATCTCGGCGGCTGTATGTAGGTTTTCGGCACTTAACCGAGTAATCAAATAATATTTGCAAGGACTCTGTAACCTGGCAGCAAGTCTTGTTTACGGACGAGTTTAACCTTTCCCTGCACACAAGTCACAGATACATCCACTTTTACAGTATTGAACGTTTTTAGGAAACAGGCATAAAATAACGGGTGTCATGTACTGATGATATTTGCAGTTTGTGTTAGGAAAATATAACCCCTCCTTCAATACTTTATATTGATTTAACACAAAGTTGCAAGTCATTTGTATGATTACCAAAACTTACTCGGCTGTACACACAATGAAACATACAGAAATATATTTAATGTTACAAAAAGCTGGTATCTTAAGGATTAGTTAAAACAAATGATCTGAATTCAAGGATTTTGCAATTCATATGAAAAATGCATATTAAAGTTTTATATGTCGATCCTTGTTTCACACGAGGTATGGAACAATTGAAGATTGTTTTTCAGTGTGTATCTGGGTTAAAGATATAGACAAAATTAAAAAAAATCTTGGTAATCCGTATGATCATTTAAGATCAGTCATATGAACAATAAAACACGTTTCAGTGTTATTTTTGTCATATAAAGGTGCGGATCCAAATCGGACTTTACCATATATACATTGAGGACTACTACAGGGTTTTCAGTCGAGAGAATATAAAGATTATAAAGCTAGAAGACCATTCAAAGAACATTTCGGATTCAATGACTGAAGTGTTTAAATTCTTTGGTATAGGTAAGATGTAAACGAATTTATTAGCTTCTGTTTTACAAAGAAATTTAGAACTTCATAGTTTCTATATAATAATGCATTGTACTTCTACAAATTTTCAACAATTATTAAACAATTTGTTGATGAATATCTTATATTTAGTCATTGAGTCTTTAGAAATACTCCTTAATTTAGTCTGAATACCAATCAATTTGAAAGCTGAATTTCAAATATTTCTCAGAGTTTCCAGTTGCAACATAGTTCTATGTTGAATCAGCATTTATTTCCTTTCCAAAACTACAGTGGAACGAAGATTTCATATCGATTACGAGTAGTTCGGGGAATAGCTTTTTGAAGTCTTCATAACCTCAAAATTCACAATCTGTGTTTAAAATTTCCACTTAAAAGTCTTCGTGAGAATTTCATATTTTGTCTCATTTCCTGAAAAAGTATAATTAGTTAATTTGTCAGTTCTTGCTTTAAGAAATACTTACCACGAACATGTGGCTTTTGTGAATGTTTAACTTGCTTTTCACAGGAGTTCCCTCAAAAGAAATCATGGCTAAGATAGCTTTAGTCCCACGTGCGAATACGAGACGGGAAGTTGACAAGAGACTGAGGAATATGCTTCCAAAGACTTGGCAACTTTTGGTTGAATTTTATAAACCATATAATAAAAGACTTGTCAGTCTTCTAGGGAACAAATTCAGATATTATTAGGCAATAACGTACATACATGAAATAGGTAAGCACCTTTTTAATATTCCTGATATTCTGAAAAGTTCAAAAATCTTAATTACTGAAGAAGCGTAACTACAGAATTTGAATATAATGTTTTGTTTTGTTGATTCCCGGTACTTAAAATGAAAGAGCAATAGGTTGCCTATTGTTCTCTCCTGTCAGGCATAATCTTAATCCAAGCTGAAACTTTGGTTTAGCTTTAAAATTCAAATGCGGTAATTATTAAAATTATATAAGGTTGACCTACTCGACCTAAAACAATTTTAACATTGAAAACAATGAAACTTTGCTTTTCATTTCAAGACAAGTTATACATTATTGTTTATCGAATAATATTTGCAAATAGAAAATTTATTTCAAAATGGTGATAAAGGGGCATTTACTATAACTAGCAGATTAGTTTCTTCAAATGCTAAAATGAGGCTAAATGTACGTAAAATAGTAAATAAATGCATTATTGCGAAAGATATATCTGGAGAAATGTGTTTCTGCACAAAATTCTAATATTGCGACCTTTTATAATAAATCGCTATCCATCGAAAACTTAAAAATCATCTGTATAATTCGCTAGTTTTATCGGTTATAAATGCTTATTCAATTTTAGGACATGTCAACATTTATATTAGAACTAATTCACTATGCACACATTGTGTTACTTAATTTACTAAAGGTAGCCTTACAGAGCTATTGCTAAAACATAGTTAAATCTAAAGTAGTATTTTATTTAAAGAAATAGATCTGACTCCTAATTGATATGCCGGTTACATATAGCAAGATCCAGATTTACATCGAGATTTATAAATGAAGTGTTCCTACATTTAAAAATGACAGAATGAATACAAATGAAATACTGCAAAACTGCAGAAAAAATATAACAGAAAGTTATATGAGCATGACATTTAATTAAGCATCTTGGAAATGGTTAGGGAAATCTTGTAAATTTATCTTTTTTTTTAATCAGACATACTTTAATTAATTGTGACTTTTGAATATGACCCTTTCTTATAATACTCGAATTTGAGTTCACTCACCATGTTTATCCTTTATGAATTGAACTAATGACTTATGTTTCTAAAGCTACTGATCATATTGCAATATTGAATTGGTAATTTGTATATACAATAATTTAAAAATGTGCTTGAAATAAGATTATCGTTTTCTATTACAGTCAATAACTTAACCCTGAAGAGCCCTGGTATACATACGCCCTTACAGCCAACATGTTTACAATCTAGTTACTGTATTTTAAGCAGTTTGTGTAATTATGATTTTAAAAGCATGTTTCAATATCATGTGGACAATTTTATGAAAGAAGATTTATATGTCTAAATTCTCAACGATGTTTGGTAAGAGGAATTTAATGCATTAAAAAAGATGAGAATGTGGATATATATCGAGAGTCATTTTAATACATTCAAATAATTAAGATCGATAGCATTTATGTATAGTACTGTTTAAACTAAACTCAGCACCCTTGTGCACATAGATTCCAATAGCTTTAAGCTCCTACCTAAAATACAGTGCACAGCAATTTAGTTTTTTTTATATCTATGATTATACATGTACTATTATTTTGATCGTTCTACACTATGACTAGTTTTTTTCAAAACATAAAGAAAATTGACAGTAAGTATTTTGATCCATTGGCGGACAAGGGAAGATAATAACTGAAGATATATTTGTTCAACATGTGTGTCCCCCTCTGACAACAGCCAATAAATCAATTAGTTGTTTTGCAATAAAGGTCAAGTGACCTTGATATATTGACCTCAAGATTAATAGGACTCTTCTACTTTTAATGACCAACCAACCTACCAATTTTGAGGACACTGGGCCAAAGCGTTCTATGGTTATTGATCGGACATTTTTTTGTGTTAAAGGCCACCGTCGCCTTTGCCTTGACTTGCTGAATTCAGAATCGATAGGGGTCATCTTCTTGTCAATACAAACCTACCTACTACGTTTGAGGACACTAAGCGAAAGCGTTATCTCGTTATAAAATGGTTTTTTATTCTCTTAAATCAAAATCAATAGGAGTCATTTAACGGTCATGACCAACCTACCTACAAAGCTTGATAACACAAGACCTATGCATTCTCTAGATATTGAGGGGACCTTTCTTCTGTTGAAGGTCACACTGTGACTTTGATCTTTGACTCCATAACGTCAAAATCGATAAGGGTCATTATGTGGTCATAACCAATTTACTTACACAAATTTATGGACACTAGGACAACGTGTTCTCTAGTTCATTTTTTTGGTTTAAACAGTACTTTATTGAAAAATCACATGTAATACTATACAATTATAGACTAATGTTGTGGTCTATATATAGTTTTGAGGACCTGCTAAAAGTGATATTGACCGAGGACGAAGTCCGAGGTCAATATCATTTTTCACAGGTCCGAATATAACAGAAATGACGTCTTGAAATCCGTGCAGGTCTACACATCATTTTCCAGGTCTACACATACTTTTGCGGACTCGGCACGTGAGCGCTATCGGCCAATCAGGATTAAGTATTTATGACAGGTATACGATATATGCTAATTTACAACAGCTTTAGGATTGAGTAGAAAGCTCTAGGCTTAATTATAAACTCTCTCCTTATAAATGATAATTTTCATCAAACATGGTCACACATTGGAAAGAGTACACTTGCAGCTTATTCATTTTGGATAAATAATTTGAGACACAAATAAATACAATTATGACACAAATAACTTAGAAAATAGAAGCTTTACGTATGTGTTTCTTTTATATGTAACATTAAGTATTTCTTTGAGACAAGTTAAGAATGAGATAGATAGATCGAGGTAGTCATTTCAGACACATCATGGACTCGAACAGACTTTTGATATATAGTGGTTTAATCGGGAGGTGTGTGTACATGTAATATACTTAAAAGATATGACCAATATGTTTAGTGTTATGTTAGGTGTTATAAGTATGGATGATTTACTAGTCATTTAGTCATGTCGTGGGCTCATGAAGAGCTTTAAGATGGTTGAAGTATAAATCGTCGACAAAGATAATGCAAAGTGTTTCTTTTGTCTTTTTTTGCAAATAAAATTATTGCCGTGTATCAAATCGTTCTGTTTTTGTATATATTTATGTATATGTAGAACGATTGATTTACTTTGTGTTCCGGTAATATGGGGGCTGCCATACAGCAATGTATGTAACGTAACAGAAGTAATTAACCTGAAAACAAAAATAATATCAAACAGGGAATGCCACGTACCAAAAACGCAGCCTCCCCAAAACGAACCCCACAGCACCCAGAAGTGCACACCACCAACACACACACACACACGCACACGCACACACACACGACACACACAATCATGTACACACACACACATATACACTACCAACACACACTAGCATACAAAGCAAACACACGAGGACAAAACGAACAATTAAAGGAACACAGTGGGGCACCGCCTTGGAACGGTCAGTGGCAAAAACACCACTGGGGAGCTTAAACCGGTTTATGGTGCGCACCCAACCTCACTCTTACCCCCACCATGTTCCAAAGTCACAGGACAGTGTAAATAAAAGTAATCCCTGCTAGGTGAATCTCTAACACACGCAATGGAAACAAAAGGCATGGTATGTAAAACACAAAAATGCTCGTGTATAAATATATAAAAAGCAAACCTTGAGAACCAAAAAACGTATGTACTCAATGCCTTTGCAGAAGGCAGAGCACCCTATTGAAGAGAGTTGTACGTTCCATTCGGTACAATGGACATTTGAAAAATAGTGATATGTGCTTTTGACATGACTGCACTCACATAAGGGACTATCTACAATATCCCTGGAGAAGAGGTGTTCATTGAACGAGCTGTAGTGGTTTCATTTGATATAAACGTTCTTCAACGTAATAATGGCATGGAATTGTATGGACATCAGAATAAAGTCGTCGTTTGAAGATACATATGGTTGGCGAGTTTTATGGTCTAGTGGAAGTTGATTCCATGTAGTTATTATAGATTGTAAAAAAGAGTTGGCAAAAAGTTGAGAGTTGCAATGAAAGTTTCTTGAATCACTGTCATCTCTTAGATTGTATACAGATATTTGCCCGACAGTTTCAGGCACAAAGGAGGAAAGACACTCTGGGGTCAGTTGATGTTTCATATCTTTGTATTGTTGTCGCCTGATTTGAGGGGTTGTTATCCAGTTTCTTTGTAAAGATTATTAAAAGAGACAATTTTGGCAGCACGTGTAATGATTATACATGCTTCCAGTACCTTTTCAAGTTTATTCTCCTCATACTGGGTAATGTTGTCAATTTCAATGATCTCAAGATATTAATTCACCTTCATGCTTTCTCTTTAATGCTGTCTATATGCGTGCCAACTTCCGTCATTTGAGAATAAAACTCCAAGGTGTCTGTTGGACGTCACCTCGTTTATCTGAACGCTTTTTTTAGTCAGAGGCTGGTGTATAAGTATGTTATATATACGTGAGAAATTCCGTTTTTTCTAGTTAAAGTTGACAAGCCAATGTTGTGCCCACTCAGATATTTTCTTCACATCAGTGTTAAGTGTTTCAGCTGCAGCAATTTGGTTGTCTACAATAATGTACAGACTAATGTCATCAGCAAAGAGCTTGATAGTAGAGTTTATATTAAGTACTATGCCATTTATAAAGACTAGAAAAAGAACAGGACCTAGAATAGAACCTTGTGGGACACCAGCAGATAGAGACAGTGTCAGAAGAACCTGCAGGAAGAATAACTTTCTATTTTCTTTCGAATAAGTTGTCCCGAAACCAATTTAAAAAACTTCCAGATACGCCAGTATACTTAAGTCTACAGAGAAGACCTTTATGCCACACGCGGTCAAACGCTTTTGATATGTCACAAAAGACAACACGGACTTATTTTCCTTCATCTAGCACTTGACAGAAAGTATTGTATATTGAGACAAGGTGATTTGTTGTTGAGTCATTGTGAACACAGCCAGATTGAAGAGATGATATGGTGTTGTTTTCTGAGAAAAAATTGAAAACATTTTTGTGTATAATTTTTTCTAGTGCCTTGCTGATGTACTGTATATTGGTCTGTAATTTGTAACTAACTGGGGGGCAATCTAATCAGTAATATCACATCAACAAAACGTGTCCAATTGAGCATGAAATATGTTAGTTCATTGGATATCACACCAACAGGAATGCTTCTGGATCATTGTAAACTGCATTATCTGTCTTTATGAAGCTTTATTATGGTTAACATTCTTTCATTCTATAACATTGTACAAGAAATCTTTTGATATTGATACAGCGACAAACTGTATAGCTGATAAATAAGGAAAAATATTTAATGTCAAGTTATCAGTTTTCTTTTTATATATTCCACAAGAGCAATGCACAAAGGTACTTTGTGCAACATTTCATTGCAATCTTATCCATAAGAAAATGTGGCAAAGTCAGCAAAAGCAAATTTCGACTTTGGTTTTCATGTGAATAATACACTGGTCAGTGCGCTTGGTATTTACAGAAAAAATTCTATTCAGTTCTATTCTTTTATGAAACCCTGTTGGTAAAATCGTTCTTTCTGGAACCCTGTTGGGAATATCTTGCCTTCTGGTCTTTTAGAACGGCCGGAAGTAAGTAAGAGTAATCTCCCTTTGATATCTACTTGCCAGTTGCTACGAGCTGCTATCTATTTGATCTACTGATTTTTCAAGTTTTCTTGAATCCTAGGTAAACCCAAAGGCCAAAAGTGGTTTAATTTGTGAATTATAAGTAATCTATAAAGGATGAGTAAATACTTTATAATCATAACATCTGTCAAAAGAGGAAAATGTTATATTTACATCTGATCAAACAGTCGGCCATAGGTCCGTTTTTGCAGACGCTCAAATTGGAAATCTCAGCCTTGTTATATTATGTTTATTTGTAATGGCTGAGTAAATAAATGAGAACGTATATTTGAAGAAAAATAAAGTTGACAAATTTTACAGAGGCATTGATTATTTCTGTGTCCCTGTATTTAAGAATTGGGTAGTGTTAGAGTCAGAGACACTATCTCTAAAGAGTCAAAGACACTATCTCTGACCCAAACTTTGACATTCAAATAAATCTTATGTACATTGAAAAATGTGCATGAGAAAAATCGCTCATTATTGATATAATTATATATAGATTGTAACTGGGATGTATTTGACAATCAGAGACCACACTGTACGATTTTCCCAACAAACCTTGAAGACCACAAGGTACTATTTTCCCAACAAACCCTGAAGACCACAAGGTACAAAATTTCCCAACAAATCCTGACAATACATTGTTTACAAAATTAATTTTGCACTGCAATTTCGCTGAGTATTCTAATAAAGATAAGATTAATTAATCTATGCAATTAACACGTCAGAAAAAAACCCACCAAACTGCATGTAACTATATATTTTAGAATATTGTAATCACTGTAAATGCTGGGTTCTTTTAAACACTGTCATGAAGACTGTTGTTAAGTTCTAATGCAACAATCAAAGATACAATATAATATGTAAATCTAAAAGTAACTGGTCAGGATGTCTGATGTTTACAAAAAATATTCTGTTCAGTTGTATTCTGTTACTAAATCCTGTTCGGAAAAATCGTACCTTTCGGTTTTTGACGACCAGGAGGGGGAAAGAGTGATCTAGCATTTATCAATTTAGCATTGAGAGGTAATCGCCCATCGCTGTAATACGGACTGCTGAAATCTGATAAAATGAAATAAAGAAATATTTGCAAACACTAATTTGACTTAAATCTTTTTATATTTTACGGCTATTTTGAGAACAAGTGGATCACAACGTGCAGATACCAGATAAAAGCAAATGGTAACATATAGAGTCTTACGCCTTCAACATCAACAGAGCGGACTTGTTTTGTCCTCGTGTGTTTGCTTTGTATGCTAGTGTGTGTTGGTAGTGTATATGTGTGTGTGTACATGATTGTGTGTGTGTGTCGTTTGTGTGTGCGTGTGTGTGTGTGTGTGTGTGTTGGTGGTGTGCACTTCTGGGTGCTGTGGGGTTCGTTTTGGGGAGGCTGCGTTTTTGGTACGTGGCATTCCCTGTTTGATATTATTTTTGTTTTTTTGCATAACTCTTGTTTTCAAATATATCTACGAAATTGTAAGTAAATAATTCCGTGATATATTTATATCCATATATGTTTAAGGTTACGGAAAGCCTTAAAAATACCGACTTACGTATGCATACGGTGGAGGATGCATAACGGCTATCTTTAAATATGTCTACGGAATTGTAAGTAAATAATCCGTGATATATTTATATACATATATTTTTAAGGTAACGGAAAGCCTTAAAAATGCTGGTGTGCTGATGTCACGTCTTTCAATTAAGGATCCGAATTTGATCATTAATCAGCAAGACACATACACTTTATCTGATTAAAGAGGATAAAATAATATTTTTATGAGTCATGTACGACTTCTTTAAATGAACAAATATAACGAGATTTCAGATTTAGCCAGACCAGTACTCGAACCTAGGACCTCCTCTGAATGCATTATTGTTTTAGCATTACTCTTGGTTGCTCTTCCCTCTGAGCTACCTGGCAATCTGACTCTAATAACATGTGCAGAATTTGTGTTAAATAAACACACAATCAAAATGAAAGCTTGTAGTACATTAATAGTAAGTTAAAGATAAAAAGGTAAAAATGAACATGTAACAATATCAGGAACAGAAAGCATGCATTTGGAATAAATTATTATAGTCAAGTAGAATGTGTATACAATTTCAGTTAACCTGACCAAAATGAAAGATTATAATAATGTTGACCCAATAAGGTCCAGACATGAGCTGAAATTTTCATGAAATTTAAACACATACAATGCAATTTTATAAACTATACTTAAAACAGTGAAATCATTGTTATAAGAATAACGTTTATGAATTATTTAATAATATGCAACAATATGTTGGTGTAAAATCTTTTCTCTAATTATACACATTAATATTTTATCTTAAAACTTTATCAGTGTTCATAGGTAAAAAATGCGAAAAAATAGAGTAATATCTAAGTTATAATATAATATATCAATCTAACAATGTACAAAGCTTCTTTGCATAGAATTTCATTAAAATCTAACAAGCTGTCAATTAGTTATGCTGTGATATAATGAGCCAAAATAGTTGAAAGTAATTGTTGGACATGATATTTCAAGAATTGTCTCCATAAAAATCTTGCAATATTTTCTGTTCACAATTGTACATATGTAATTAGTTTTCTAAAACATACTTCTGTGCATTTTCTTCTACTGTATAGAATTGATATGATCTTCTTTGACTTATAATGTAACATTGAATGCAAAAACTACATTTATGACTGTATGCTAGACTTTTTCTCGCAAAACTTCATCAGTGTGTATAGGTAAAAATGCCAAAAAATATCAAACAGAGTCATATCTAAGATATAATATAATATATCAATCTAACAATGTACAAAGCTTCTTTGTATACAATTTCATTGAAATATAACTAGCTGTCAAGGAGTTATGCTGTGATATAATGAGCCAAAATAGTTGAAATTAAGTGTGGAACATGAAATTTGAAGAATTTTCTCCATGAAAATCATGCAAATTTTTTCTTTTCACAAATATGCACATGTAATTTGTGTTCTGAAACATATTTCAATGCATTTTCTGCTACTGTGAAGTAATAATATGATCTTCTTTGACTTATACTGTAACATTGAATGCAAACACTACATTTATGCCTGCATGCGAGACTTTTTCTCGCAAAACTTCATCAGTGTGTATAGGTAAAAAATACCAAAAAAATATCAAACAGAGTAATATCTAAGATATGATATAATATATCAATCTAACAATGTACAAAGCTTCTTTGTATACAATTTCATTGAAATATAACAAGCTGTCAAGGAGTTATGCTGTGATATAATGAGCCAAAATAGTTGAAATTAAGTGTGGGACATGAAATTTCAGGAATTATATCCATAAAAATCCTGGACGTTTTTCTTTTTACAATTATACAAATGTAATTAGTTTTTAAAACCTACATTTATGCCTGCATGCAAGAAATTTACTTGACAATCAAAGACCATAAGGTACGAAATTTCCCAACAACCCCTGAAGACCACAAGGTACGATTTTCCCAACAAACCCTGAAGACCATTAGATACTATTTCCCAACAAACCCGGAAGACCACAATGCACGAAATTTCCCAACAAACCCTTAAGACCACAAGGTACGATTTTTCCCAACAAACAATCAAAGAACGCAAGGTCTGATTTTTCCCAACAAACCCTGGAGACCACAAGGTACAAATTTACCAACAAACCCTGAAGACCATAACCTTAAACATATTTCAGTGGAATTTCTTCTACTGTGAAGAAATGATATGATCTTGATCTTATTTGACATACACTATTACATTGAATGCAAACACTACATTTATGCCTGCATGCGAGACTTTTTCTCGCAAAACTTCATGAGTGTGTATAGGTAAAAAATGCCAAAAAATATCAAACAGAGTAATATCTCAGATATAATATAATATATCAATCTAACAATGTACAAAGCTTCTTTGTATACAATTTCATTTAAATATAACAAGCTGTCAAGGAGTTATGCTGTGATATAATGAGCCAAAATAGTTGAAATTAAGTGTGGGACATGAAATTTCAGGAATTATATCCATAAAAATCTTGGAAGTTTTTCTTTTTACAATGATACAAATGTAATTAGTTTTTAAAACCTACATTTATGCCTGCATGCAAGAAATTTACTTGACAATCAAAGACCACAAGATACGAAATTTCCCAACAAACCCTGAAGACCACAAGGTACGATTTTCCCAACAAACCCTGAAGACCATTAGATACGATTTTCCCAACAAACTCTGAAGACCACAATTCACGAAATTTCCCAACAAACCCTTAAGACCACAAGGTACGATTTTTCCCAACAAACAATCAAAGAACACAAGGTCTCATTTTTCCCAACAAACCCTGAAGACCATAAGGTATGATTTGTTCCAACAAAGCCTAAATAATGCTATATAGTACAATACATTGTTAACAAAATTAATTTAGCACTGCAATTTCACAGAATATTCTAATAAGGATAAGATCAACATATTATTACACAAACGCGAAAGCGTGCCATTCAAAAGTGACATTCTTAATTGAATTTTACCCTGCTTATTACTTCATTTTCATGGATTTGCCGAAGTAATGTCAAAATTCCTACATCTGTAATGTAGTATGACCTTCAACTGGGTCAAGTAAAATTTTCTGACGAATGAAAAACTGACAAATATAAACATGAATCTGTGTCGGACTCCTGACTCCGCACAGCGGTTACTTCCCCTTACAGTATACAGTAACACTGTAGCATAAACTGGTTGTTCTGTTAGCACTAATCTAACTTTGTATTGCTATAGAAATTAATTTGTGAAATATGTAACTGTTAAGAGGTCAAACACAAAAAGAAAATTTAAATAGTGATTTCAGTTCATTGTTAATATGCCGTCACGTGTCAGTTTCCATTGTTAAATAGTATCTTGTGTGCGCAGTGATTTGAGAGAGGAACTCACCAAATCAAATCGCTGTGGCTAGTTTTTTTTTGACTGTTACAGAGACCGAACGGTCTCCGTAATTGTTTTTCATGCTAATAATGTTCAAACTCGGATCCTCGGTTGGCACGCACATATCTATTTTGTGGCGAAGATTGCTATTTTTCTTACACTTGATCCTGAAAAAGACAACTACCAAGACATGTTTTGATAAAATGCGCATAAGTGACACTATAAAACAATAGACCAGGACAGTAATGTGTTGTACTTAAATATAGAACTGCACGGTACGTCGGTACCACTCAATTCAATTTGAAAACGACTTTTATCTTCTTAAAGTAGACTTTGCCACCCAATTCTAGGGATTGTTTCTCAAAGCATTATATTCAAAATGAAGAAAACACACTGTAGAATTTATTATTACCATATCAGATCAACATAATACATATCTAACGCAGTATCTTTGTAACGTCGTTTCGGACTAGTTCCATCATTTCAACTTGCGGCTTTTCAAATACGTATGTATAGCCGCAAACTATAAGGGTAGGTAATGATAGCATTTCACATCATTGTGCGTTAAAATAGGGTTAAATGTTTAGTGATTTTAACATTTGCGACAGTATATACTTTTTAATGTTCGCAAACATTTAAATCGGTGATGACGTAAGCCATAGCTGTTCATAGTTTCAAGCTATTTGTGAACATTATAAACTGCATATACAGTCGTAAATCATAAAAATACCAAACAGTTAAACCATATAACTATATATATTCTATTTATAGTGTCATTATGTTCACCCTCGAATACCTATTAAAGGACGTGGTCGTGAGATTGTCTGCGAGAGACAAAGCTGTGTGCGAGGAGTTCGTAAGTATAAACATGACTAAGCAAATATGTTGCTGGCGTTTAGAGTTTTCCATTAAATAAAATTCCATGACGAACAATGGCGCTGCATACAAGCTTGTGTCTAAAACTTTCAACAAAAGAATTTTTTCCTATACAGCCTCTTGGTTTTCAGAAGCCATTTCCTATCAACTTTATGTTTTTGTATATGGCCTAAGAAACAGACGGGATTCGAATCCTAAAACTCCCAGTTGAGATGCCAGGAGTTTTACATGTGAAACAAAATGCTTACTATAAGTGGAAAAAAGTTTGCATAAATAGATATGCAAAATTATCAAATACATAATTATTTAAAATCAATTGATTTTTAAAAATATATTATGTATCTTTTTTTGGAACCAATGAAACAGTAACGCTCAGCTCCAAAATATTTTCTTTTATTTTTAAATTGATAACTGATCATTTCCTTTTCAAAGATTAAGATATCTTTTTGTGTTTGTACTCTAGCTTGCTGAGCCGAGAGCCTCAGGTGAGGAAGTTGACAGCGTGGTTGCCCCTACGGTAATATCTTTAGAAACAATAGCACCAATTCTTGTCATGCTTCATTTGACACTCTTATATGTATTGTCGTTATTTCCAGTCTGTTGTCAAACTAAAATAAACAACTCTGATGTAAGGAACATGGTTTTATAACCATATGACCTTGCCATTTTGACCTCACATGAGCAGAAAGTGTTTAAAGATGAGCTATTGAGATCGCACGATGTGTGTCGTCTGTCCACACTTACATTGTGAACATTTTAGAGACCACAATTATAGCCAAATCTTCATAAAACTTAGTCATAATTTATGTCTGAATAAAATCTTGGATCAATTTGAAACTAGATCACACGTGTGGTAAAAAATAGGACGCCACGTCAAACAATAGAAAAAACTTTTGAACACTCTAGAGGCCACATCTATAACAAAGTGTTTCAGAATGCTTTTCTTGAAAATTTATAGGCCAAGCTGGATATTGCTAATTTCAGTGAGGCTGGGTACAGCTATGTTCCCGATGATGTAAGTTAATCAATTTCATAAAAATGATGATAAGCAGGGGTTATTTTGGGTCAGATATTATTGCAATTGTGTATATTTCCTTGTGACTTTTCCTGATTTCCTTAGATACTATACAGAAGCAAACACTTGTATTGCTCTAGTATCATTTAGATGTCACATTACATGTACAGAACAGGGGTGTTACTCATACATCTTACTTCCTTTTATTCTAAATAAGTTATTTTCAATAAAATATAATACAAACACGTTTGACGCTCCTAATATCTATGCATTTTGTGTTCTGTTATATCTTTAATTAAATAGCAACGACAGAAAAATTCCTATATAACTACAAGTAAATTTTCACTGACTTTCGGCTGCAAGATAAACTACTTTTCCTGCACGTCTTTGAAATCGTCTTTGGTTTTGGACCAGTTTTTACATATCTAACCGACAACGGGGCCCAAAGTAATCCCTGCAAAAGACAATAAGAAGATAATATTGGTCTCTATCCAAATTACTTTGAAATAACTTATTACGGATTCCTAATGCGGTTCAAAATGTTGTGCGTCTAGTGCCAAGATTAAAGGACGACAACGAGATACGACATCGCGATTATGTTAAACGACGCACGATAAGTTTGATGTCACCTGCTGTTACGATGTGTCGTTTCTGCATGTGTGGCGCTGTTACTGTACAATGACGTGGGTCGCTTCGCAGTGCTGTTTGTCGTATCGCGTTGTCGTGCCTCGTGTTTATCATACATGAATGGAAACCAACAATAAGATAATAAAATGTTGTTATAAAATGTCGTGCGTCGTTTTACTTCGTGTGCCGCTTTGCTTTGTGTGGCACGCTTACCCTGAAATACAGAATTCGAAACACGATAACGCGATGCGACGTTCGCGGGCCAAGCTCAACATTTTAAATGGCACTCACAGGATCCAGTTAGTAAATTAAATGTACTATGTTGTCTGTGGAATTGCCTTTGACATGATCTATAGAATAGCAATTAATTGTTTATCTATGTTGGTAATAACGTTAAAAAATCAATATTATTATGTGAACGTTTAACGGGTTTCAAAAGAATTGCTGAATTTTATTCATATTGTGCATGCAATCAGGGCATTTACAACGAGCAGGGTTTTACATGTTATTAGTTGCATCTAATGAACAGATGAAGCGCCAAGGAATGTTATTAAGCTTTCTGTATACAGTCAGAGCTGTGTTAAACAGAGCTGTGTTAAAAGCTACCTCCGAATAACGACGTAGTTTAAGTAGGGCCATATCTCAAAGTTTGAGCCGTGGGAAAAAGGACAAGAGTAAATCTGACTGAAGTTTTCTGAAACAGAAACAAACAACAATCAACATCAATTTATCTCCAGCCATCAATTGTCTGTTTAAAATTTGTTTCGATCGCTCCTGTGGATAAACATGCAATTGATTTGAATGTGTCTGAATAGATGCACATTGTGGCGTTCCTCAATTCGCGCCAAAACATCATCGGCTACTGTTCTAGAGTTTCTGCTTTAAGGGCCGGGACATAGCCTGTTTGAATGACCTTGCTTTTTGGGAATGTACTTGTGTATGGACGTAAGTTATTACGACGTTATGAGGACTGTCTATATGGAAGAAGGTGCTCCAGAGTGTATGAAGCCAGACATGAGAGTAATAGTTTCTGTTAGGAAGCACGAGGTTCAGATCGAAATATCCGTCCCAGAAGGTAACTGTTTAGGCATGAACTTGTAATCAACATGATCTTTCGTGGAATGTGGATCACGGGATTGAGACCGGATACAACTCAGTGCTGGACATTGTGAGAGTTAACAGTTTTCAGCTCACCCTAGCGCAGGATTGTGCATCGAATGGTCTTCAACTGAATGTGCTCACCTAGCTGTGCACACTCATTATCTTTGTTATCAGAAATTGTGCACATCGTATCATTTAGCATTCTATTTTCACACAGGATCACTTAACTGTATTAATAACAGTATTTTATCGCAAAATTCCATATTTCAACCAGATTTCTATCTGAAATGCGATGGAATATATTACATAATATAAGAAGATTAAACCTTCCTACAGGACCAGTACTTTTGGGGTACAGTTGACGGGGACGAGTTCGAGGACCCTGCTATGGGGGTGCAGGTTTGTGAAGGAGAAGACGTAAGCTATTGATTATATACAACATTCATTCCAAAGCGAGTAGTCAATCTGTATAAGTGTATTACTGTTTTTAAAGATTCTGACTGTTTTCAAACCCATGTACAGATTCTGAAAAACATTATTGTAATGCTATCCGTAATTTATCGCAAATCATTCCGTAATCCAACCAGATTTCAATCCAAAATTAGATTGAATATAAATTATAAATATAAATTATACAACAATATCTAACCTTCCTTTAGGACGAGGAAGAGGACTTCGGCCGCACGGTGGACCAGTTCCAAGACCCTGCTTTGGAGGAGCATGTTGGGGATCGAGAGGACGTAAGATATTGATTAAATACAACATTCATTCCAATGCGAGTAGTCGATTGTGTGTCAGAATGTTACTGTTTTTAAAGATTCTGACTGATACCACCAGTACTTGTTCAGGGTAAATTTATAATGCTTGCTGTTCAAAGACTCAGATGCTGAATACAAGCAAACAATATCAGAAAACAAGCCGAAACTTTAGCTAGTGTATAGTTGAAAGTGTATATGTGATTAAAACAGATGTTTCTAAATGCTCATTAAAGTGACAAATCTTTTTTTTACCGCGAACACTTTTCCTTAAAGGACGGGGAGCGCGAGGCCTTAGGAGGTTCACCTACCAGGGAGCCATTGTACGGGAGACTATGGTGTGTCTCTGATTTCAGAGGAGGTAAGTTTCTAAAACTTACATTTTTGATACATATTTCTGTGGAATTTTGTCAAATTTTCAAAGGATATTTGTTTCACAATCATGACATGCCATTAAAGGCATAATCATGGTGTTATAGTATCTTGAATAAAATGTTTCTTGGTCCATAAAAATGGACCCGGGAGGAAATTGGCGTTCCATATCATATGAAAAAATGAGACATAGAAAAAAGTAAGTACCGGGTACGCAGCAACTTAATTTATAAAGAAAACCACTGAAAAGAGATTTATTGTTTATAAAAAACAAAAGATTATTGATAATGTGTGTGAAATGTTAAACTAGAAATAATATTCGGACTGTTGCTAGGAAACAGAACAACATACAGTTAAGTATGTTAGAATAGTTATGTTTTATGTAATTAAATATTAACCTGTTTTTGCATATATTTTTGTCAACTAGGTCCAAATCGCAGAAACCATTTTGCGAGTGCTCTAAAATATCCGGACTTCCATGATTATGACTAGCTTCATTGTATTGACAGAAGCCCTGTAGATAGTAAGTAAACATAAATTTCATCAACCATATATTTATATCATTATAAATAACAATATTCGTTTAAACCGTGATAATTAAACAATCAACAATGATATGCAGTTTTGATGCGTTGTAATTGTAGCAGTGTATAACTGCGCATCAATACTAGAAAGAGTTGTTACTTAGACGGTTACAACGCTTAAAAGGCTGTTATTTTGACTTCGACAGGAAAAGTTATTTCAAACGGTGAGTAAATGCAAAGCGTTATTTTCTACGTCATGTTTTACAATATGACGTCATTTTATGGCATATCGGTTCGAGCGTTGTTTATGGCATAATAACACATAATTTCTCTATTGTTGCTATATAGAGAGAAAATTGTAAAAACACAAAAATAATATCAAACAGGGAATGCCACATACCAAAAACGCAGCCTCCCCAAAACGAGCCCCATAGCACCCAGAAGTGCACACCACCAATAAGTCATGTTATTATAATTCTGACATCGATGACATTACGCGAAATAGTTAAATGATACATACATAGATACAGTTTTGCTGTCAAAATGATGATGTTAATGTTTATAAAAAAAACAGTGCTTTATTGATATGCAAACATGACATATTTGGTGCTTTATAGGCGACATTTGACATTACCGAAGTGATTCGGAAGAGGAAGAAATAACAGAAATACTAACGAAAAAACCGAGACACAGGATTATCAAAACAAAAAATACACGAACAGGTGAATTCCTTACCGTTCTGAGACAAAACCTGACAGAGCAATAATGCCCGATTATTTAGTCGAAAAATGATAAGAGCATGGAACGGATTTGAATAGTTAATAGAGTATTTCTTTTTTCGTAGTGCATTGTGCTGTCTATGGAATTGAGCCTATTGCTTCAATGCATTAAGGTTTAAAATCAACAGTTGCTTTTTATAAAACCTTATTTATCTTATGCTTACTAATGAAATGCTGTGTTATATCGTTGGAATATTTTCACATTTTATCAGTGATACTATTTGTCCTTGTATCAAATATCAAAATCGAAACAAATAGTCTATTTATCAATGCATTTTAACACATTGTTTTATCAAATTTAAAACATATATTTTTCCAAGTGAAACTACCAAAAGCTACAGCAGATTTAAGTCAGAGCCCAGTCAAAAGTAGATGTCTATATTTTTGTGATGACTGGGTGGTACTGGAGGACGAAAAATCTACACGTAAGTAGTTTCTGAATTCTCACGCGCTTCATTTCACCAATTATGAATTTTTCGCATTTGTTATAAAAGCTGACATTATTTTATTAAAGGACACACTGTTTCAGAAATTCAGTACATGTTAAATAAAGAACAAATAACTTTGGAAAAACTAGAATTTGTATTTGACATTTGAGGATACATATTCGACAACAATGAAAAACAGAATGATGAAGCATTTGGTATCAGTAACCCGTTTTTGTAATCTTTACGTTCTCATTGAATCGTTTCAGTGTACTGATTCCTTAAAGAGTATATTAACATTAAAAATATTTTGTTGAATATTTTGCTTTAACAATTCACATAGGTTATGGAGAGGCCTCAAGGTGCAAGAAGACCCTACAGTTTTAAAGAACTTCTTAAAGAACCCATGTTGAAATGTTAATTGTACACTTAACATTAAATTATATTTTGGAGAAATTTTGTTTGTTATTCGTACTAGGTGAGAAGTGTAAAGCAATAACATTAAGTAATACTTAGTAAAGCTGCTTTTTTCAATGGCTATACTGTAACACTTAACAAGCCTCTGTGTGGTATGATTATCTTAAAGCTGACACGTCTAATGTGAGTACTTTCTTCTTTTGTAATCAACAGTCATATACTCTATAAAGCAGGGCGTACACAAAGATCGTTTTATATACATAAACCAAACATCCTCATTCAGGTAGAAATATAAAATATTTTAATTAATCACTGGACATAACATTAGTGCAGCGTTGTTCCCTTTACAGCTGATTTGCTGACATTGACGGCAAGTCAGCTATCCTCTTCTCGTGGCGTTCAAGCTCTACGGTCTTTGAATAAGTGACATCTACTCGACAAAACAGGTAAGCTTTGCTAGTATGTCGACCTCAACGTGGTGCAAGGGTGAGCATCCATGCCAAACAATTGGTATGCATGACTAACAGACAGACATTTTCTTATTTGTAACCTAATAATAATCACGCCATTTTCAGCCTTTTATGTCAGATATTTTGAGTTCCATGGTTAAATACAGGCAGTTTTTTGGCTTGACTTGTCTGCAGAATATGATCCTCCTGGTAGTTTTAATGCAAGAACGTTTCTGTTTTTAGAAGAGGTCTGGGTTCAAGTCCCAGCTAGGAGTTTAATACATTCTACAGACAATCAAAATTGATATTGTGTTTTGCCTTATAATCCGAATACTAAAGGAACTTACAGTTAGACGATCGCTGTAGTTTATATTCTTTCTTTTATATCAATAAGTTTATTTTGTATTTGGTATTTTTTAATGTGTTTCACTATACACAATTTTTCAATTCAAGTATATTTTGTCTTACTTCAGTCGCTTTATATACAAAAAAGACTAGGAACGACTTCCCAAGGGAACCAAAGATACCACTGAGCTCGTTTACTGTAATTCTTCCATAGAACATGATGTAGCCATACTTTTTTATACATTCCATCTGTATTTGATGTTTGTAACCAAATTGACTTTAACATATTCCTGCATGATAGTGCACACTCAGAATGTCACGAACGTTCATATTACAACACAAACGAATTCAGTAATATAAAACTTTGGCGAAAAACATAAACCGTTACTCGGCTGTCACCAAGCGGTCATTTATGGTATACGTATCTTATGGTCATCCGGGTATGTTAGGAAAATCGTCTCTTGTGGTCATAAGGGTTTGTTAGGAAAATCGTCTCTTGTGGTCTTCTTTTTGAAATATGCCATATTTATATTATTATTTATATATGCCATTGAAACACTTAATCTACAATGAACCAAAATGAAAACGTTATACTTTCATTTATTTTAAAGATGTTACGAAATATCAATCAATATGTAGCTATATATAAGTCATTGAAGCATTTAATATACAATGAACCAAAATGAAAACTTTATACTTTCAGTTTTAAAAAAAAATGTTACAAAATATCAATTTATATGTAGATCTACATGTAGATATATTTCATTCTGATTGTCAAAAAGAGAAGAAAAAGCATTGATGAAAGTAGGCATAAAAGGCAGATCATTTATCAACTATCAAAGACAGATAACTCAAATAGTGAAAAATGACACTTTGAGAAACACTTGTTGTCCAGACAGAATATCCCTTTTTTCTGTCTTTTGAGAGAAAATAATGTCAGTTTTAGAAAACTCAGCATTGTTTTATTAGAACAGAATGCAAAGTCAAATATAAAGAGAATCAAAATAGCTATTTAAAGTCTTTATTTACTTCCTTTGAGATGTATATATACTCAGCAAAACTAGAAACGTCCCTGTTTTATAGCCGGTGAAGTTTTTGGTTTTGATACAGAAATGAATGAAATTGTTTTTCTATTTTGATTCATAAAAGTAACCCTTTCGGTTTTTGATAAATCTTTCCTGAAATATGGAGGGACGTTTCTATTTTTGCTGAGTATAGATACCTATTGGTGAACTTTTAGCTTTGTATCTGAAACAGATTAGATCTATGTGATTGATTTTTAACGTTCCTGAATAAATGCACTCACAAACTGATGAATTGTAACATTCTTACACTTGATTTAATTATCAATTCCAGCAATATTATCAGGGTTTGTTGGGAAAATCGTCCCCTGTGGTCTTCAGGGTTTGTTGGGAAAATCAGACCCTGTGGTCTTCATTGGGAAAATCGTCCCTTGTAGTCTTCAGTGTTTGTTGGGAAAATCGACCCTTGTGGTCTTCAGGGTTTGTTGGGAAAATCGTCCCTTGTGGTCCTCAGAGTATATTTGGAAAATCGTTCATTGTGGTCTTCAGGGTATTTTAGGAAAGTCGTACCTTGCTTTCATCATGGTTTGGTAGGGGAAATCGGTACCTTATTGTCTCCAATTGTAATATAAATAACACTATCAACTATCATGAACTCCACTTTCTTTTTGAAATATATAGATCTAAACCATTGCAGTACGTAATCTGCATTGAACCAAAATGAAAACTTCATTCTTTCTTTTAAAAAAAGTTAAAACATATTAATTTATAGACTATGTAGGACCTAGATATACGTGTATATTTCACTCTGATTGTATAAAAAAAGTCAAAAAACATAGACGATAGTGAGCCTAAAAGGCAGGTCATTTATCAACCATTAAAATGAGATAACGCCAATAGATTAAATGATATCAGACAGTTTGATAAAAAACAGATTTGTTGTCTCGATCGAATATCTATTTTTTCTGTCATTTGAGAGAAAATACTTTTAATTTGAGAAAAGTCAGCAATGTTTTATCAGAACAGAATGCAAAGTCAAATATGGCCTTCTTAGAAATATAGCACAGATTATGCAGAAAATGAAATGAAATGAAAATTTAACGTAATGTAAAATTTTCTTTTACACATCACCAAACAAAGACAAACACTCGTTATATTAGATACAAGCACACATACAAAAATGTATAAACAATATCATGTCAGTATTAAAAGTATTTGGTACGTGGCATTCCCTGTTTGATATTATTTTTGTTTTTCGTATTGTAGTAAAAACAAATTGTAATGATATTTGAAAGATTACATAGAATCTATATTGTTGTCTATATCTAAGTTTGCATTTTGTAGAAATGACCATACATTTTGTTTGCGAGTGATGCAGGATCATGCTATTCAACACCAGACACTGATAAAAGTTTTTGAAGATTATTTTGAATTCCCTTTAGATTGTTTGACGATTTATATATTGTTGTCTGCATTGAGGACTGTTGAACCAGTACTGGAAACATAAGCTGTTTCATTGATGTATAACAAGAACAAAAGATGGCCTAATATAGATCCCTGTAGAACACCGGATGTGACAGATAGACTGTCCGATGAAATGTTTTCACCTTTATAGACTGTTTTCTGTCGGACAGTTAAGAAGCAAAAAAACTTAGTACCATTTTCTGAGAAATGAGAGAACTTTAGTTTATTGATTAATATGGTGTGGTCAACAAGGTTAAAAGCCTTTGGTAAATAAAGAAACGCTGCACCTATATAATTTCCAGTGTCTATGTCTTTTATCATATATCGGTGAAGTTAAAGCTTTGTAACGTTTCTGAATAAATGCACTCACAAACTGATAAAGTTTAACATTCTTACAAATCCAGCAATATTATCAGGGTTTGTTGGGAAAATCGTCCCTTGTGGCCTTCAGGGTTTGTTGGAAAAATCGAACCTTGTGATCTTCAGGGTTTGTTGGGAAAATCGTCCCGTGTGGTCTTCAGGGTTTGTTGGGAAAATCGTTCCTTGTGGTCATCAGGGTTTGTTGGGAAAATCGTCTTTTGTGGTCATCAGGGTAAGTGGGAAAATCGTCCCTTGTGGTCTTCCGGGTATATTTGTAAAATTGTCCCTTGTGGACTTCAGGGTATGTTAGGAAATTCGTACCTTGCTGTCATCATGGTTTGGTAGGGGAAACCTTATTGTCTCCAATTGCAATATAAATTTCCCAATCAACTCATGATTTTCACTTCCTTTTTGAAATTGAAGCACGTATCTAATCTATAATGAACCAACATCAAAACTTCATAGATTTTACTTTCACTTTAAAAGAATGTTAGATCGACAAAATATTATTTTATAAACTCTAGATCTATGTAGGATCTAGATATACATGTATATTTTACTCTGATTGTGTAAAAGAAGTAAAATAACATAGACGGGCCTTCAAGGCAGGTCATTTATCAATCATCAAAGGGAGATAACTCATAAAAGTAAAAACAAACACTTTGACACAAACAAAATTTCTTGTCCAGACATAATCCTTTTTTCTGTCATTTGAGAGAAATCTTTACAATTTGAGAAAAGTCAGCATTGTTTTATCATAACAGAATGCAAAGTCAAATAGATTTATGGGCCTAAAGAGAATCCATATTGATAGTCAAAGTCTTTATTTTCTTCCATTGAATTGTATATATACACATTGGTTAACTTATAACTTTGTATCTGAAACAGAAAAATCTATGTGATTGATTTTTAACGTTTTTGAATAAATGCACTCACAAACTGAAAAAGTCTAACATCCATACCACATGATTTAATTTCCAACAATGTCATCACAATTTGTTTGTTTGTTGGAAACTAGGAAACTTAACAATATTTTATGAAAACTCAATGCAAAGCGGGAGTTGAGATTCAAAAGATTTAAATTCTTAAATTATCTCCCTTTGAATTGAAAATATTGGTGAATTTATGACCTAATATCTGAAAGTTTCTGTGATGATTTTTCATTTCTTTTTCGGTAAATTCACTCCCCTACTGATAAAGTTTAACATTCTTACAAATAATTAGAGTCCATTTCCAGCATTGTGAGGTATTGGTGTTTCTTTCTCATGGAGGAATTACAGTTTATGATCGCGACCTAATTTTTGGTTTCAATTCTCGACCAAACAGCAATCGATTAAAAGCTGAATTCATATATGTTTATATTGTCGCCGTCAATATCTTAGTAGCTAATCGGTGTAAATTTCGAAAAGGAGATAACTCATATAGTGAAAACAGACAGTTTATCAAGAACAAAATTGGTTATTAACAGGATGTATCTCTAGATTTACTTGGACATTTAATGCATTCCGTGGGATGTTTGTAACCTAGACGCTACTTGATTTTTATTGCATGTAATTTCACCCTGAACGAACGTACACATTACAACACCAGTGATATAAGTAACTTCTGGAGATGAACAAAATTAGTAGCTCGGCTCTCACTCAGTGGTCCTTACGTACTAAAGTAAAGCCTTACGGATTCCAGCGTGAAATATGACAAAAAGAGTGAAGTGTTTGTTTTGAAAATTGACTCTTGAAATGTGGTATGAATCGTACTTTGTAGTACAGAGGTTTTGTGATCGTCCGGGTTTGTTGGGAAAATCGGATCTTATGGTCATCAGGGTTTGTTGGGAAAATTGTACCTTATGGTCTTCAGGGTATGTTGGGAAAATCGTTTCTTATGGCTATCAGGGTTTGTTGGGAAAATTCGTACCTTATGGTCTTCTATGTATTGCATAGGCGTAGAAAAAGGGGCGACCAATTTTTCAAAATTGGCAAAAATGAAAAAAGTTGTGCTGGCATTAAATCTTTATTATTGCAGCGGTTTTATATGATTTATTATTATATGCAATGTCTCATATAAGCATAAATGATATTTCACAAAAGCAGGTATGTCTACTTATAACAAATATTTCCCTGATTACTTATTCGTGCTAGTTGTTTATATTATTTTCTAATTGGAAAAAAAGATAATATTATTATTATCTCCTAGCGTTTATTAATACACTTATAGATAAATAAGGTTTCTTGATTTTCAATCTTTGTCATAATGTCTGCTCATATTGGAGCAGACAAATTACGCGCCACAAAGATTGTTGCGTTATACTTTGAAATTGGATCCTTACCCCATATAGGGTGTCCTTTGCGTCATAAACATCAACTTATAAACCCATGAAATCAACTTTAAACTGATAATAAAAAACAATCACAGGGCTGAAATGTCCCAATAGAAATTCAGGGTAAAATTCAAAGTTCAATAACTTTTGTTCCAAGAGAACCCTGTTAGTAATATTAAGAGGCAAAGTGTACTTAAGGACATTTAAGAGATATATACTCTCCAAATCCCTAAAAATCTATTTTTTTAGGGGGTCCTATATGGGTGAATTTCTTTTGAACTTTCGAGGACATCCTCTTAACCGTTTTATAGACTAAATTCCCAAAATAAAAGAAAATCACCAATGAATTGATTCAAGATACGCCCCTGGACACCCCTAATACAATTCAAGACTGTCAGGGAAGTAGACCCTTAGTCCATAAAAAGACCCTATAACTCAATTTCCCTGAAGACCACAAAGCATGGTCCAATGACCACAAAGCACGATTTGAAGACCACAAAGCACGGTAGCCGAAGACCACAAAGCACGGTCGAAGACCACAAAGCACGATCGGAGACCACAAAGCACGATTTTTATAGACTAAATTCCTAACCCTAACCCTAACCCAAATACGGCTGAAAAATGGCTTCAAAACCGCAAGCAATAAAAAATCATAGGCTTTAAAGACGATCGCTACAGTTTAATTTTCGCCTATATGTTTATATTTTGATGTCGTTTAATTAAATGTCACAAACAATTACTTTTGAATAAAAAACATACGAAAGGATTATTTTGAGCAATAATATCACTTTTACATGTTAAAACATATAACTATAGCAAAAAAATCAGTATATCAACAAAACGTATTACCTCCCTTTAAAAGCACACAAAAAATCAGTGTTTAGCAAAGGTGGACTTTTAAACTGTGTTAAATGCTTTCAGAAGGATACTTTTTTGTTACATATTACTTGTAAGTGTTTCACTATACACAATTTGTCCAGTTTCATTTAGCTATCTGTATTACGTCAGTGTCAATAAACAGATGGCCTCCCATCCAACACCACCCTCCCACCCGAGACAACAGCTCATTTTTCTCAATAAAAAGGCTGGTTACCTATCATTTTTAAATTAGTTCTCAATAAAGTGATGTTTGAACAATTCTACTGCAAAAAATTAAGAAATTCTCAATGCTTGAACATTAAGAAAAAAAACTTTGAAAAATGACTACAAATTTTACATATTTTTTTACAGAAACTAGTTTCTCTTTATGGTTTTTTTCAGTTTGAATACATTTTGAAATCTCAATTCATGTAGTTTCATAAAATAGGATCAATTGCTTGACATTTTAAATAAAAATCAATTGTGAGTTGCCAAATTTAGAGATTTAATATTAATAAAAATGAGATAGGGGTCATTTTCACTGCTGTATACTACAAAAACTGTCCATCACTTTTAAATAAGGTTGGTGACCTACCTTTTTTATTTTATATTCTGACTAAGCAGGTATAACCCTAACGACAAATGAAATTTCATAAAATTCTCATTGCTTGAAAAAAATGATTAAACTGTAGCGATCGTCTTTAAATACATTCATTTCTTGTGGCAATAAAGGTAGTTTCATATAATATTTTTGTTAATTGTTGTATATGAATATATTTCATTAAGTGATCAATATGCAAATTTTAAAACCATTCAATTGCTTCCATACAAATGGTATACTATATAAACCAAATCATTTCGTTTCAGATATGTATTCACCCAAAGACCGGTGTTGTGTCATTTTGGACATCTTTCTATGGACAACTATCGTATCGACCTGAAACCTCCTGGTCATCTTTCATGGTCATCTTTCGTATCAAGACTCTACCCTAACCCTACGACGGACCTTCGTTGACAATATCTTTACCCCTAACCCAAACTATACTTTATCGAATTTCCTTTTAATGTTAATGCTAAATCAACAATCAGTCCTTGCATCTGACTGAACAACTCCAATGATTAAGGTGCTTTGTTAGTTATGAATGGATGCCTACTCTTTAAAGTTGACAAGGTAGATATTTATTCTGAACTTTATGAAAAGTATTTAATTTATCTGAATATCGTTATAAAACAGATACATAATAATAATTTACTAGTTTCATATCACCCTTACAAATGTCGTTTACAAACCTTTAAAATATTTAAAAGAAGCGGACAAACTTTTTCTGTGAAAAAGTTTCGGTGGCATATTGTCATAACCGAAGAGTAAGCAATCAGGTTTCATGAAAATCCTAAGTTTCATCAACATATCCATCGGAACTGATCTATATGCTTGAATCAGTGCTTCCTCTCGCTGATATTTCAAAGCGCTTTTATGACAACTGCTTGAATCAATTGCGTTTTTTAATTCCGTCCTATAGCGCCATTCATTAATGCTAGTAACATCGCTTTCTTTAAAAGGCATTTCAAATTTTTTAAGAATAATCCCTCTGATATGATAACTTGACCACGCCCGTTGAAAGAGTTTGAACCTTGAACACTTTCTTCCAAACGTTTCTATAACTCTAAACATTTGTTTATATGGCGCAAACGAACGCCTGTACACAGAGTCAGCTTCTAGTTTAGTTACCGTTGTTTTATTTTCACCAATAATATCTTTTACCTTCCAGTCGTCTACTAAATCTACAAGATCTTTGGACATTGTCTCTAATTTTCCAATGAAATTAAATTTTAAGTTACATGGACTGCATAACTCGAGTATAGGTGCAATATGTGCATTTAATTCAAGGCCTTGCTCATGAAATCGAAGCACATGCTCAACTAATTCCCTAAATGAGACGTCATGAGCTATGGTCAGATTTTCACTAGATGCTTTAGCTCTAACAGATCTAATAACCTGAACACCTAAAGTTGTCCATAAATTACTCGGAAGGAACAATTTATCGGCATATGCAGAAAGCAACCGTGCATATGGTTCTCGTACGAACATAAACGAATAAGCGTTATCTCGTAGTTCCTGGGTTTTTTTCATGGGCCTTTTAACCGATTCTTCACATTTTTCTGTGCATTCGAAAACTGCAGGTAAAAATATATTCATAAACATAGATCCACATTTTGGAATATCACAATAATATATGGAACGATTGTTAAGTAAACTTCCTCTCAATGTTATACCATTAGACACATTTTGAAATGTGTATGTATTGCACATTTGTTCAGTTTTCTTTGATCGCTCAGTGCCGGTAACATATGACGCCTAAAAATTAAATGAGAATGTAGAAATCTAGAAAAATAATATGTTTTGACGGTAAAGCTAATGCTAATTAATGATAGCCAAATGTTACTATCTAATAGAACACGGTGTACTCAAGTACTGTTAGATATTAATCATAACGATTTTCAACTAACAATGCTTAGACGCAATCGGGCTTAGTCTTGTATGTCCTTCATATATGAATGCTACAAATACATGTCTCTATTATTCCATGGTGCCATTTTCTGCATGTGTTTACACTTCGAGCACGGTATTAATTGTTTAATATTCAGTTAGATTAGAAGCAATTGCTAGTGTTTTATGATAAAACGGCTGTCGTCGAAAAATACTTTAAAAAGTCCACAGAAACGTTTATTAAACACTTGCTTTAATGTGATATTTATTTTATTTTATATGCACTGCTTTTACTCAGTAGAACGCACCATTGGTCAATATAGGCATATCTTTATTTGTAACTGTTAATGTCAGTATAATTCTTACCCTGCCAGTTCTGTTTATGCACAGCCGTGCATTCGATCATGATCTGTACTGTTCTATACTCTAGTAAATTTTGAGTGACCACCCATAAAATGTTAAAATTGATATTGAAAGATGAGTCAGCACGTTTCAGAAATGTAGCGAAAAAATAATTAAAATAACTAAAATGATAAATACCAAATCTTCAGGTAAAGTTGACGGAACGCTTGTTGATATGGTTCTTTCTGGTGCAATTTTACAACTTGATCCTTCTTTTTCAACCTTTAATATATCTGGAAAAGGAAAACAAAGATTTTAGGAGCTTGTTATGACCTGTCTCTTACCCTATACGCCTAAAGAAGAATTCAACTGAAAAGTAACACTGATCATTCAGACGATAAATTGCACTGCAATAACTATTTAGGGGCTGTGAATTACAATGTTTTATCGCTTTATTCTGGAAATGATTTTGTGTAAAATATGTAATTTTCAACCTTAAAATGTTTAACTTGTTCTAATATTACCTTATGTCAAACTTCGAACATATGAGTGTTAAAGTATTTAAAGCTTGTTCATCACTTGACATAAGTTGAGAATCGTAGAGATATTTACTTTAAAAAGTAAATAAATCTTTTCAATCCGATTAATGTATAATGATTAAACAATGTTTTATAATTCTAAAACACCTCGTATATGCGAACATCCAAAACTGTTATATTGACCATTTAATGCTAGCAAATAAGAAATTGTAAATATACATTTTGCATTTATACGACATTTTTAAGTTATTATTCGAAGATAGATTGTTGTATTCTGTGAATCTGGTAAACTATGCCACGAACAACTAAAACTAAAAACGGTGAATATCTAAAATGAGTTATGTCACAGATTTTGGTTCTTTTCAACAAATACATGACTCATGAATCAGTTATGGTTCTTGAACACCGTACTTCTACTGCATTTCATGTTTGCAGTCAATCCCGTGAATATTTAAGGAGTTTTCCTCAAGGCAAACATATGGAAGAGGGAACAACTTAAATAACTAATGAAAGACTTTTCAAATTCGCTGCACATTTCATTGTCAGCGTCTACCTCTGATTTAAGATTGAAGTCAACCTCTTGAATAGTGTTAAAGTCATCCCTTCTTTCGGTGGCAATCAAATACAAGTACATTGTAACGCAAAACCCCTGAAAGCATAAATATGAACACAAGCTGAAAACAGCCATATATATATAGTATGTTTTCAAATCGCTAATTGTGCATCCGCATACTGTAAGCTCGGCCAGTTCTGTTCCCTTATTTATTGTAGAAACACTTTCCCAAGTAGCTGTTAACATTGGTTCAACTGAAAAATAAAAACTCATTCTGTTCTTCTTTTATGCTTGATTCACGGTTTAAGGTGTTTAATTGAAACAAACCTCAACACATGTTGCGCCTTTTGAAGACAAACACTCTTTCCTTCGTAATTGTTGATGTTGTTTTGTCTTAACAAATCTCAACCAATTCAGCTGTTTTTTGATCTGCACAAACAATAGATTTAAAATGTAGAAAAAAACTGCAGCTATAATTACCTGACCATAAAATCACAAAAACTAACACCGCAATGATGACAGATAAAGCTATCCCGTTGAGCTTTTTAAACCACGCAATCATTAGTTTTTCCATGTTAAATGGTGTTTTAATTAATACTGAATTGTATTAAAAGAGGTAACAGTTGTATAGGTTTTGTATTCCAATACTTAGACGAAATGCTTTTATCCATATAATTCAATCATTATCAAATGGCGGCTCTTGCGATGCTATTATTTAATACAATCCAGTGGCATTCCCTGTTTGATATTATTTTTGTTTTTACTTTGTTACCACGCAGTTAAAACTATTTCCTATTGAAATGGCTACGTATACACTTTTCGAAGTTTCTATGACTAAATCTTTTAAATGACTCGTTATTTATAGCCTACTACATATCAAGACTGAAGTAACAAACTGGCACATGGTCTTCTGATTGCAACATTCTTCTCAAAGACAACAAGTCTAAGCTACATCGCGTTGTTGACATCGATGATTTGGGTCGGTTCCTTCTAGAAGAGCCAAGACCCAAAGAAACTCAAATCACTGGAAATGGTTGAGTGATTTCTCCGTTGTGTACAAACTATTCAGAAATCTTGCCATCAACATTTTTTCATTTCTTTTTCATTCTGTCACTCTTGTATGTTAATAATACATGTTGCACTTTTTACAGGTTACTTGTTTTTGATGGCTTTCTGACTCTGAGACTGTTGTCAAAGGGAACATTAGTTTTGCAACTAGAAACCGAATTGTATACTGCCCAATGCATTTACCATTTATATATGTAAACTGGTAGTTTGCAAATCGTAAACTACTGTTCATTGTATGCAATAGTTTCCATTCTGTCAATTTCAAAATATCATATGTAACAATATAAAAAAAATTATGTTGTTACTAACGCCGCCATGTTGTAAACATCATGATAACTCAACCCATATATCTCATTTTTGATGTTTTGCTTCATAGTTTCATGTATACTTGTTTTTATGCCCCAGAAAGGTGGCATATTAAAATCGCACCGTCCGTCAGTCCATGCGTCCGTCCTTACATTTTTTTCCTGTCTGGGCTGTAACTTTGTCATGCATTGAAGGATTTTAAAATAACTTGATACAAATGTTCAGCACATCAAGACGACGTGTCGCGTGCAAGACCCACGTCCATACTTCAAAGGTTAAGGTCACACTAAGAGTTCGAAAGTAATAGAATCCTGTATATATGCACACATTCGTGTCTGGACTGTAACTTTGTCATGTATTGATTGAATATAAAATAACTTGGTTCAAATGTTAAGCACATCGAGACGACGTGTCATGTGCAAGACCAACGTCCCTACCTCAAAGGTCAAGGTCACACTTAGTGTTTATAGGTAATGGAATCCTGTATATATACATACATTCGTGTCCAGACTGTAACTTTGTCATGCATTGAAGGATTTTAAAATAACGTAAAACAAATATTCAACACATCAAGACCATGTGTCGCATGTAAAACCCACGTCCCTACCTCAAAGGTCAAGGTCATACTAAGAGTTTGAAAGTAATAGAATCCTGTATATATGCACACATTCGTGTCCGGACTGTAACTTTGTCATGTATTGATTGAATATAAAATAACTTGGTTCAAATGTTAAGCACATCAGGAAGATGTGTTGCGTGCAAGACCCACGCTCCTACCTCAAAGTTCAAGGTCACACTTAGAGTTTAAAGGTAATGGAATACTGTATGCAGGTAACTCTGTCATGCATGGAAGGATTGTAAAATTACATCGCACAATATTTGAGCACATGGAGAGGACACAGACTGTGAGACACCTCTTTCGGGTGCATCCGTCACTTATGAAGCACAGCTCTTGTTTTTCATAGATTTTCATTCATTTTGTTTTACTGTCTTGTCAAAGGTAATGCATGTATTACATTTCATCTTTGTGGATCTTGTCTAACTCAAACACAGTCACGGTTTTGTCATACATGTACTTTTAAAGACGTAACAGTTAAATATTGTTAAGAGGCACGTAATGACGTAAAACAGGTTTTGTTAGGATGTACCACTGTGTAATCAAACTATACTTTATTTAACGTTTCACTTATGTAATGATTTTAGATTTTATTCAATTACTTTATTGCCAGTGTTTCAAGTGACATTTCTTGTTAATGTATATGTATGAACGGCTGTATAGAGTTGAATGCTTTATATACAAGAAACTGGTATTTATTACTTGTCTATAAGGATGAGTCGTGATATTTGCAGGAAAGCTTTAGTCTGTATGATATCCGGCTGATATCATAATAAGTAACTTTGATATTGGTTGTATGTTTCAGTTCCATCTTTGTACCTGCTAACGGTCTGGTTGTTCATACAGTACCTACATGCAGTCTGGCTGTTCATACTTACTTACAGTCTGGTTGTTCATACAGTACCGACTTGCAGTCTGGTTGTTCATACCTACTTTCAGACTGGTTGTATACACCTGTAATCTGGTGATCTTAATCTACGAGATGAACAGTTGAAGTTAATAATTGTTCTATATTAAACAATATCAAGTGTTACATGTATATTTTAAAGTTGGAATATATTAAGAACTTTATACAGAAAAGAGGAACATATTAGATAGTGACTGAAGAACTATTCCAGTGTTTTGTTTATTAATTACTATTATCTTGAGTTAAATCAATCTGTGGAGAATCGAACCTGTGAAAAGAGACTCTGCCAGGTAGGTAATGACATAGTAACTAACTTACAAAGCGGCTGTGGGTTTATTCTATTCAAAAACACATGTTTGTCGCTTAACTTTCATGGTAGCTCGCGGGTTTCCCCAAGAAATCGGGTCATTTTTTGAAAGGCAACGCAGATTTAAAACAGTTTGCTTGAATATCCCGTGACTAATTGACTTTTTTAGAAAAAATACGGTTAAAAATTTTCTTCAATTTCGTGTTACTTTCAATATATCTCTGTCTATGTAGATAACGAAACGATCTAACTTTCATAAATGCATTGTCGAATCATTTATTCACCTGAAAAAATGAAAATATCTAATAGTTTTTGCCAAAAATATGAAAAATTGCGGAACGAATCCTGCAGGGGCGACAATTTTCAAAGCAAAAATAACTGCAAAATTGAAGCATTTAGCGTCAATTGCGAAAAAACGGCCTGAGAGAATTTTTTTTAAAAACGCTATGGAATCTTAAAACAATTTAAAGCATTTTTATCAAATAAAAAACCGTCTTACTTTTCGTGCCACTGAAACTTTTTTGAAGAGGGAAAAACATGAGAAACGTTGACGTAAAATACAAGATTGGCATGACGTAACGAGTCGTTATTGACGTTTTCTGACATTTCTTGTTAAAATAAATTACTAGCGTCGTTGCTTTATTATTCAGAAGTCACTTTAGATCGATCCTTCGATGGTTAATATACTTTGTAGTCGATACTTAAATTTTAAATTTGAAGGCACACCGTATTTTAATTAATTGATAACAATTGATCTGTGTTGCAAACTAGTTCGAGACCATTTCATTTACTAGTAACACGGATCTATTATGGTGTAATTTTACATTAATAAACACAATACAGAAAACAGTCGAGGTAAAATTGAAGAAGGAATATCAATTTTCTTGCCGCATTCAACCCAACATAAAATACAGTATCTTTAATATAAGAATGGGCGCGGATATGCACAGGACAACAGTGTGCATGGCGGGATTTCGGTCAAATGATGCTTGCCAGTATGGACGATTACCTAAACTTTGATACAATGTTTTATAAATTACTCTTACTTACAAAATCGACTCCGTCAATGCTGGCATGAAAGATACCTAGTTTATGAATTGAACAACAACAAACTTCCTGATACAGTAGCACGCAAGAAAAGATTATATGATGAAACGCGATTATCAATACCAGACGAGCGATTCAGTCGGGTTACATGAGATATTACAGTTTAAATATCTTTATCATACATGTACTTACAGACAAACCGTGTATCACAACAGCATTTAAGTACGGAATTCCGTTAGTTCCATCGCCTATGAATGAAATAATCTGAAACGCGAAAACACGAAATCACGAAAGTACGATGACGAAAACGCGAAAACACGATGACGAAAACTCGAAAGTACGATGACGGAAACGCGAAAACACGAAATCTCGAAAGTACGATGACGAAAACGCGAAGCTACGATGATGAAAACGCGAAAGATGATGAAAATACGATACAATTTCGCGTTTTCATCATCGTATCTTCGCGTTTTCGTCATCGTACTTTCGCGTTTTCGCCATCGTACTTTCGAGTTTTCGTCATCGTAGTTTCGCGTTTTTTGTCATCGTACTTTCGCGTTTTCGCCATCGTACTTTCGCGTTTTCGTCATCGTACTTTCGCCTTCCGGTACGCATGCGCAAAACAATATTAACAAAACAAAACAAGTGAATCCTTGCAGTAGTCTTAAAGATATGACTTGAACATATTTTTATAATATAAACTAAGGGGTATAATACATGAGTTATATGAGCTGGAGTTATGGTTTATAAACGCTGCGCTAATGTACACCTGTACAACTTCATGTGATTGGACTCTTACCTGAAAGTACGGGAAACGTCATTTGGACGCTTAGTGTATATGACGTCATTAGGACGTGACGTCATTTCCTGACGTTTTGTTGTTTTTTTTTCATTTCTAAGCTTATCATGAATATGATCAACATGTGAATTTAAAAAAGTGCAGACACATTTCTTGAAAAAGGCAATATTGCCGAAAATTTGAATTAAAGAGTTGTTGTAAATAGAAAAAACAGTTATAATTATTATTCCCTGAGGAATATTGAAAGTATTTATTGTTATCTTGGATGGTTATGAAAATTCAATGTACTGTAAAGATTTACTGCTCATTCTAGTGGTTTGTTGATGTACATGTCAAACTCGCTTGTATCTCGTAGGGTTTTTGAACATGAAACTCTATTCATGCAATTTGGGTCGAACTCAACACAGGAAAAATGAAAATTCTGACATGTTGTATTTACAGACTGCAAAATACTCAAATTTCTTTCTGGCCAGGGACCCTTCGATCCTGGTGCGAACTCTACCATTGCGCCAAGGCGGTTTCTTATTCGTAATGAGTAACGCAAAGAAACGACCGAATGCTCTACGCATGCGTAAAGAGCAAGTTCCGGCGTTTTTTGCCGTTTTTTTACCGGGTAGCAAATGAGCATGCGTATGTTATAATAGTTGTCTTAAGGTTCTTGACTTAAACAGAGACGTAATTAAATAACTTAAATACAAATGTTTTTGATACGCCTCTTAGTCTAAAATGTGGTTAGATCAAGATTTTATTTTTATTATTATTTTCAAAACAAAGTACAACTATTACATTACCACCAGCATGTTACATCGTATTCATCGTTACCTTAAGTAAAATAAACGGGTACATTCCACAAAAGATGGGGAGTTGGGAAAAGGCCTGGTGATAGGCAGAAATTATTCAGAATCTCCATTGTCACTAAAATGTAACAATGAACAATTAAAAGCCAATATATATATAAATATATAATATAAATAATTATAAATTAAAGAATCTAAGCAAAATGACCCAAAAACATAGTTTGGTTACTTACATCACATGATCGAGCAGGTTTAACTTTCATTAAATATATATATATATTTAATGAAAGTTAAACCTGCTCGATCATATGATGTAAGTAATCAAACTATGTTTTTGGGTCATTTAACTTAGATTCTTTAATTCATAATTATTTATATATTATTGATAACACCTAATCGTCCTCGAGACTCACTACAGATGGAATCAACTGTAAGAGAGACCGACGATGTCGCATCAGGAAGTATTTAAAACATCTTGCCGCACTTGCCATATGGACACTTTTTCCTTAATTTGGCGCTGAAATGATAAAACCCAGTACCCTTCTATTTTAATGCAAACGCGCTATTACTGCCCTATAGCAGCTCTACCATTTAGCTTAAACTAGAACAGAAGGCCAAAAAATTCAGTTTTAACTTTGGATTTAATCTCAAAACGTTTAAACCAAGGCAGTTGTTAGGCAGACGGACACGGCTTCATAGACTTTTGATGAAGGAAGCCGGCAATGTATCTTATACTGAGTTACGCGGGAATATTCTTGAATATATGAGAGTTTCACTGATATCAGATTTATTTCGAGTCATGCACAAAATACTTTGTTAAGCTTTCTTAAAACGTCGATTCGATAGTTTGAATCACTGACATGACAGTCCTGTTTTAATGAGTTTGTTAGACAATAACCATTTTCACTTTTAATTTTGAATAAAATAATACGGTTGAAAAAAGCAAGAGAAATCATCCTATGATGAAATCATAATGATAATACAGATTTCTGCCACTTCCGTTACTTTTAATATTTTCTCATTGAATGATTTGATCGTTTCAAGTTTCTGTGATATCAAATCAATGATAGTGTTAAACTGGATCCAATCTGAATTTTCTTTCGCTTTTTCGATTTTCTCCAACTGACTCGAACTAACTTTGTAATGTCCTTCGCGGATCGAACGTAGTTTCTCTATCTTCATGTTTTTTCGTCACGGCACCAATATCGAAATGGCCTGAGGTTGATAAGTAATTCAAAGAATGAGCAACACGTTGTATCTGCTTTCAACTTCTATTGCCGTATCCAAACTCGTGTACATATACAAAACATAGGATATGACGTACAATACGTCACGTAAAGTATGGCGTCAAAATAACGTCATAATCATTAACATACAAATGAGCGCTATTTCCGACACAACCTCTCTGATATTCAGGACGGGAAATGTGGTTTTTATTATTTACGTTATTCAAATGTTTACCACATTTAAACATATAGTGGACGAAGCAGATTAAGACTCTGTGATGGTTTCTTTTAGTAAATCGGAAGGAGTGTGATCTTACTCTGATACTGCTACAAACACGTTAACTAGGTCATTGCCTCTTCTATGTCCTACCAGGATAGTATCGAGCTAATAATAGAGTTCTTAGTCAGAATACGCTTTTATAATGGCCTCTATGACTGTGCGAAATATCAGCTCCCTTTCATAGTATTCGAGTTATTATCCGCACATTTTGTTTTTAGATAAAGGGAAAAATTGAAAATGGGGTAAGCTAGAGTTATGTTTCTTACTCACTGCACTCCCTCTAAATAGCCTGTATCGCTTTCAGTAAAATAAATTTACTTTGGAAGCCCACGAGGGACTTCCTTCTTTTACAGTATGGTCAACATAAATGCATTCATTATGTGATAAAAAACTTACTTGTACATTTGCCATTATTCAACAATTAATTTCACACAGATATGATACGCACTGTATATCTTAACCTCAGGACAGGCAATGCAGACCAGTCGCGATCTAATGTATTTTTTATATAAAAACGTGTAATAAAAATTGAATTCAAAAGACATCTGCTACAATGTTATATATAGTACAAAAAAATACAATTTCATATTATAGTACCTTAAATACAGTAAATGCGTAGAACGTTTAACGTTTTCTAGATATGAAGACATAAGAAGGATATTAAATATAAATAAAAGACATGCGAATATATGCTTTAATTTTATTACACAAGACAACCGTTTCGTATTCAGGGTAGAAAAAGTACATACACTGTAACCGATTTGTAAAGAACTTTTATCTACACGGTATCATTTTGGGTTAAGTACTTCAGTTTCCCCACTGTACCCACCAACAATGAAAGTAGGTATTCACTGTAGCATGTACGATTTCTCTCAGACAAAAGGTTTGCTTAACAAAGAGACCCATGGAGCTGCAATTTGTAATGTGTAGTTTGAATAACGATATAGTCTAATATCAGATAATGAAAAAACAATCGAGCATACAATGTGACTTCTCCTTAGCTTACATTAATTTCAAACAATGTCAACAATATATGTAATCATACATTGATACAATTAATAAGATACATGAATGAAACAGAATCAGAGCCGAAAGCAATAGCTTATAAAGGTCTTCTCCTATAGTTATTTATTTGAATACGGCATGGCAGTTTTATGTTCTAGTTTAAAATACAAAAACCTTAACTCTGTATAGATTTTAATTTTGAAAAGAAGATGTTAAGGTAATTAACTTTAACTAGAAAAACTTTAATGAACTTATTTTGACTATAGTGAAATATGTATATAGTTTTTAAATGGGGACCGTAATCTTAGCGATGATACCAATGAAAATATTTCAAGCTGTTCACGATAGTAGACGATTTTCATGAGCAACTGTAATTGAATGTATCAAGCTAGTGACAAACACTCAACTATCTCCATCAATCCTATTCATTATATCATCTCTCTTTATTTTTTTCTGAGTCTATCCACACTTTTACTTACTCTGTCAATCATTACAAAATACGTTATTGCATATTAGTATCTTTAAATTAATTAATATTTTTCTAATAGAAAGTTAAATATCTAAGCGTTAACTTCCAAATTTAAATGTATATTTCAGACTAGATCTTAACAATGCCATGCCGTATCTATAAGAAGTAAGACATATATAGGAGAAGACCTTTATGAGCTTTATCGTTTTGCTTTGATCGTTTTTCATACATGTAAATTACGTATTGTGCAATTATATAAACTATGTAAATTGTAACCATTGTTTGAAATAAACTTTGTTTAAACTAAAAAAATACTGTCTGATATCATGGGAGGTTTATCAGAAAATGCACATAGTCATGTATATACTATTCTACACGATATAAAGGTATGATAATTGTTATCATTTACTGCTAATACTTCCTTCATTAAAACCTGATCGTGTTTTAATTAAAATGTTATATATTTAAGCATAAAAATCACCCATGTAAAACACTTTTTTACTGTTTATTTGAATTGGTGTTTCTATTACAGTAAAGCAAATGATTGGTGTATTTTATCATTTCCTCCTATTTGTATTAACCCTACCCAAAGTGAGAAGCACTGGTGATGTTGGATACCAAAGTTATAGTTTCAATGAGCACCTGCTAAAATGTAACGTCTGGTGACGTAACTGAACAACAGACGATTACACAGATTCAATTTTCAGGATTTATTTACACTTCCATTTGCATGCAATTAACAAAAACATTGAAATACAAATGGACATATGTACAAGGACATAACGTTTTTTTATTTACATATGGGACAACGGCTAAATGCAGATTCCAAAAGGCATGTCAAATTTTTTCTACAATTTTATTGTCTTTTTTATGTGCGTTCTCATTTTTATGTTTTACGTGCTAGACTGTAATAACAGGTGCTGAAAGTACATGTGTGCCTACTCGCAGTCTAGAAGACATGTTTTCTACAAACAAGTATTCGCTTATTCGAATACAGCTCCTATATAGTATAAGCCCAATTGTACTACTTATGATATTATATATATACCCACTCCAGACAGACTTCAGACAGGATTCGGTTTAGAGTTTGAAGGTTGTGTAAAATATCATCAAATAGCCTTGCATTTTGTATTCTGTGAAGCTTGAAGATTTGTTTCTGATTCATTAACATTATGAAAAATGAGGTGTGTATGCCAATGAAATTCTGGTCCGGTGCTTATATAATCATTATTTATTTAAGTATATATGCATATCACAAACATGGTATCACAGTAATGAACATTTAAAAATGATAAGGATTAAGAAGTTAAACATTTTCAATAAATAAATAAATAAAATAGATATATAAAGTTAACCATGTCATACGCATCTATAAGGATGACACAAAAAAGAGGAAACATCTTATTTCTATTGTAGTCCTTGACATAGAAGTGTAGACTTAGAGAGGCATGACCCTAAAAATATGATAAAATCAATATGAAAGATTTCGAAAAAATAAATATGCCATAATATATTAAAATTATTGTGTTACAAACAATTGCATTTCTTAAAACAGAATGTTACATACTATAAAACTGTATTTCGAGAATAATGTCATCTTTCAGGCCTGTAACAGACTCATATTGAGTACACTTATGTTTCCATTTTGTCCAATCAGAAAACAGAGATTTTAGCTTTAACGTGAGATGATGATCGGGATTTTTTCGTAAACACAGGCCGACGTTAGCACACAATAAAATACAAATAGAAAACTCTTATAGTGTCATTTTTTTCATTTATGCAAATACAAATAGAAAACTGATATAGTGTCATTTTTATCGTTTAACATTTTTCATATGTATATATGATGAATTAGATAAAAATGACTTGATATGGCTTTAAAATAAAGATTTAATTAACAAAATTAACTGTGCTACGTGTTTCATACAATACATCAGTCACAATTGTAGTGAATGACGTTGTTTCCATGACGTCGACGCCATAACTTCCTGCAAGGGAGATTACTGTTGTAAAAAGGCAGATAATTAATGTAAATTAATGGCGTTAAGCATTGGTTTGTATTTTTTAATAAAATAATTATCCTTTGCTAAACTAGCTGAAACACATTTATTTTTTAATTAAAGAAAGGAAACATTTCAAATTCTCTATTTCGACATCTATCTAAATGTTCGCATAAAGGAATTTGTCTTGTTGAAGGGTCTCTTATTTGTTGTGCAACGAGGTGTTGATCGTTATGAATAGTATTTCAGTATTTCAGTTGTTTACAGGCGGGCAGTTTACCTTTACCATCGTTCCTAGGAAGGACCAGTGGACATTTCCAACTTAATCGGAATCGTAATCTGATTTTGAATAGGACAATTCACGGCTGAAGAATGGGGGACATCTCATCGTTATGAAATGGTTGTTTATTTTCATTTTACCTAATAATTGGTAAATATCAGACATGTTCAGGATTATCGTGAAAAAAAGCAGACATACTTCCGATCGTACATATATTATGAAAATACTTTGAATTATATCAGTAATTCAATAAACGGTCCGGGGGACTCAATTTATTGAGAATGCACGTCAAATGCTTTTGGTACAGCTCACAATCAGATTGAAAAGTCGTCGCCTCCGACATGGTGGCTCTTCTCCTTCGACCATCTTTATCACGACTGATAACGATCGCACCGCGAACTCGCACGATTCTTCTACATAAAAGATCATCAAAATTCCCGGATCCGTTGGGTCTATTGATGTCATTTCGCATGAATTATACAGTCATCAGAACAAACAAGAGCGGGAGGTTTACTCCGGCTACTGTTGTTTCACGCAGTACACTCACAAATCGTAGTAGATGCAAACAAACAATCCCGTAAACAAAACTGACATGTAAATATTTTTGAAATTGGTGATAGTTGAGGCAAGACACCAAAAGAGTTCAAGGAGATCAGTTCTGGATGAACAAGCAGAAACTGACACGACACCACATCTACGGACTGGCCTGTAGTATCTACTAAATATTTCATTGTCATTATCCTTATTAATTTCACATGAATGAAGATTTATTTGATTATTGTCATAAAACATTTAAAAATGGCTCAAAAGCTGAAAAAGATAAACAAAACATAAGAAAAAGTAAGAAAAACAATGAGTTTGGATGGGATTTGAACTCCACTCGTAAAAGTAGATGACTTCATTACTTCACTATGGAGACCGACTAGAACATTATAAAGAGACGCATCGGAATAACGAACGACAACTCTTGTGTTTCCAGAAAATAAGAAATGTGTCTACGGTTTTCATCTCAGAAGAACCTCAATTTTTCAATGAAGAGAGACGCATAAATTCGATCTAGTGCTTAAAGCTGCTCTCTCTCGGATTTTAGTAAAAAAATTAATTTCTTGAAACTGTATGAAAATAACTTATCTTAGAACATATAGTGATATAAAAAGTTCGAGCATAAATTCCTGTCACGTGTATCTGTAGATTTGAAATAATACGTTACCAAATAATAAAGCGTTGCAAACGCTTTTGAAATTGCAATATAAACATAGTGTGTAGCCGTGCCGTAAAATCAGCATTTTCAATCGATTTTTGCAAATTCCTACCCAGATTTTTTATGCGTTGTACAGTACTGCATTTTCTTGAATAAATGGGTCTCCAAAATAATTGAACTGATTAATATAAATGTTATTACGTAGTCGAAATACATTTACATTTTGAACACGGTTTTGTTTATTGTGTCTTAAATTTGTTTCCGTTATTGAACACTTGTAATAGATAGAATTATGGTGAGATGTCCCCTAATCTTCAGTCAACAATTGTCCGATTCAAAATCAGATTACGATTCCGATTAAGTTGGAAATGTCCAGTATTTGAAAGAAACTGCCAACTTTCTCACATAAAGATACATGGTCAGGCTCGAGCCTATACCCGGTAATCCTCAATTACCGTTTTTAAAATTTCCGACTCTAACCACTCGATGGGCGGTCCGACTGTAGTACCCGACATGTATGTGCCATAACAAACGATCATACATGTTTATTTTTACAAAAGTGTAAACACGCACAACTCATTCTTTTATCTTTCTCTGTAAAATAAGAGCCTCTTGTAAATTGTGCACCTGGGATCTTCAACATGTTTACTATTTTACATCGTAGATAATAAAACTACAACTACGTTTTGTGGTGGTATAGGCCTGCAAAAACAGGAAAATTACTAAGTTACTTGCGGAAATGTTTAAAACGGTATTAAATTGCTATTACTGTAACTAAATTGCAGACAAAATGTTTTTAACTAATATAAAAGATGTCCTAGCAATAAAATGACAAACATTATGTACACGATTTCGCTCATTTTAATTAAAAACCTGTATGCAATTTTTTAACCTTCAAGTTACGCCAATGTATATTTGCTAAACTGAAGAAAAATGATACCCGTAATCACGCCAGACGACAGTCCCGCGCGACGTTATAATCCCACAGTCATTATTATATGTCTGGACTTTACTTTATTGTTATGTTTTGTGATTAATGATCGCGAAGACTCCCTTCCTTTATTAATTTTTTTAATGTCATTTGTTAGGATCTACACTTAATCTTCATTTGAGTCATAACTTGGTTGAATCTCGCACTGTTGACCAAAACTGATTTTAAGGGAGTCGCGCGTCACAATTATGGGTGAAAAAAGCGCCGATTTTCAGCATTAAAGTTGTGCGATGGAAATAATGCCGACAAAAATATCAACATGTTGTATGTGCGTATTCTGCAGTTAAGCTAGGATATGGTGGTTATAAAATTACAATAGTTACATATTTGAACCAAGTATGCTTGCAGCACGTCGATTTTACACCATTGACATTCGACGTCACGTTGCTAGGAAACGAACTGAAAAATAAAAAAAATAAAAAAGGATAAAATACATGTTGGAGTACACTTATGCACAATTTCATAACGGTCGCAGAAAACTCGCTCTTACGAATGACGTCGGAGAAATGAGGCATACTACCATAAATTTGTTAATGTGTTTCTTTAGCTGACGTCTAGATCAAGTTTGAAAGAGGGTGGCATCAAGTCAGCAAGAGCTGTCAGAAATGCAGCAGCCATCTAAGCCCAAAGGATATGCTTTTAAGTAGGGTTGGCCCTTGCTGCCCTTGGACACCAGACTTCTCCCTGCCACACGCACCGGGTCATCTAGAGACCCTGGCCACTATAGCTCTACCGGGGCAAATACCAAACTTGCAGTGGGCCGTTACTCCTATGTTTCGAGAACAATTCATCTTGAACTCAAGGTGCATCCATTTTATATACAAAAATGTAGTAATTAACATTTTCCATAAGGTTTACAATGTGGCTTATAAGGCTCTTGAACGGGCAGACGGACGGATTAACAGCGCCATAATATAATACGTCCCCCCTCTGGGTGTATAAAAAATAGATCACACTATCAAATCATAGAAACGTTTTGTCAGCAGAATAGAATTGTATATACAATCATCTTAATTTACTTAGAATATTTCTTTTGATGAACTCTATGTCACTTAAAGAAACTAGATAACGTTGGATAAAAATCTAGGGTACTAGGTCTAATCATAAAAAATCATTTTGACAACATTTGCACCCAGGTTAGCAATATAGGACCATCATGGTCGTCTTGTTCAGGAAATGATTTTAAAATGATTATAAGCAAACGCTAAAACAAACAACTTTCAGTGTCCTAGGTTGAAGAACATAGCGTAGTTTAAAATATACTTACCCGAAGTGTTCACCAATACCCAATTAACTTGTAACTTATCTATTTTATTTTATTTTTAAGGGACTGGTCGATGTTGATGGTCGAATACACTCATGGTTATCGTGTTTTTGCAGCTCAGTTGAATAGCAAAACACGAAATGCAAAGCCATGCATTTGAGAATTTACATTCATAAATGTATACATATACTTTCTGTTAATACTGCTGTTCAAAGATAATAACAGTGCAAATTTATTTTCTAGTCCGTCTTATATGTTTTTGTTTATACTTCACTTCGAAGAACGTCTTGTAATCAATATTTCATAAAGGCTATGAGATCAAGCATGCAATAGATTTGCCAGCCATCCTTCAACATTAACGTGATGACAATCATCGATTTTGTTATGTCATAAACGTCTAGAAAATAACAATTACGGAAATTAAATTAAAAATGTACAGCCTTGTTCAAAGGAGACTAATTAGAATAGAAGTAGGCCTATTACTTTCTTTTATTGTCATGTGCTCACTGTTTCTTATTGCATTGGAGTGGTTGGATAATGTCTTCAATGAGCAGTCCGACCGAAACAGTCTGCGCATGAGCTGGTTGCGTAACTCTGACAATTCTTTCGCTGTATTTGTACAAAGTGATCGGGAAGCATTCGATCGCCGTAAGCTTATCCGAAAAACGTGGGCATTAGCACATGATAATGTCTTTTTCGTAGTTGGTGAAAAGTATTGTCAGTACCCACCAGAGAATCGCTTTCCTGGCACATGCTATCCAAATAATAATCCTGTTCAGGAATATCGTTTACAGTCTTACTTAGACAAAGAGTTAATGATAACAAAACAAATTCAGGATGAGCAAAACGTTATTCTGGTTCCTTCTGGAGATAATATCTCAGAAATGCCAATAAAAGTGACAGAAAGTTACAACTGGGCCTTTCAAAATCTGGAAGCTGAATGGATCCTACATGTAGATGATTCAGTCGATCTTGAAATAGACACGTTTGCAAATCAATTTGAAACAGGCTTTTTTACATTCCGAAACGCTTTCATGTTATCATCCATAAAATATAACATTCCTAAACGGACAAAGAAACTTGCATATACTAAAGCATTTCTTGGGGAATTTCAGTGTGGACTTAATAACGTGTTTTCCAGGTGCGTTGCCCTATATATAATAAGTGGCGTTAGCCCTTTATTTGAATACATATATAAGCAAAGTTATGCTGGAAAGATTAATGCAGATTCCTTGAATACAACATCAGACAATTATAGAAATTTATTATTTGTAGCAAAAGGCAACTGCAATATGATTACAACTTTTCAACCGAATTTTCCTATTAAACAATATCAGAGTTATACTTGTGCTGATGGCAATTTGATAAAAATGAAGGCAGAAAATAAAAGGGACTACACCGTATATGAAAATCCTTCGATTTATTTACATTCATATAGATTTGATTTGATTGTTAAAATGGTATATGCACATTTCTATGCCTTTGAAACACAAGTACCAAAAGTCATAAAGGATGCTTACAAAGAGCATATAAGATTATGGAATCATTTCAGAGAATCTTGCAATTTAATGAACAAAAACTGGTACGATGCAAAACGACCATGCGCAAATAAACATAGCAGTTCGGATTTTATTTCATCCTTTCACAATACCATTGATACAATAAAAAAAATTGGATTTGATTCTAACCTGTCAAGAATTCCTGTCGATAAAAATGGATTCCTCCTAAATGGTGCACACAGACTAGCTGCTTCAGTAGTATTATCTAAGTATGCAACTTTCGATTATCAGAGCTATGAAAAAAAACATATTCAGTGGGGATATGAATACTTCAAACAGATTGGATTTTCAGAGAGTACTTTGAATCTAGTTATGCTTGAATGGATGAAAATTCAAACACATCTGCCGTTTTTAAAGACATCGGTATCAGTTGTTTCAGTATTTTCAAACAATCGGAGAAAAGATACGGCAATGCGCAAAATTGTGATAACGAAGTGCTCGAAAGATAATGGCATTTTATATGAAAGGATTGTCAAAGTTAGCAAAATGGGTGCTCGACAGTTGCTTACACATATGTATGGGCAACAGCCCTGGCTTGAGACTATAATTCAGCAAATGCTTTCAAAATTCAAATCTTCGACATTCACTGTTTTGTTTTTGTTCGTTTATGGAAAGAACGGAACTAATTTAGCCCAATGTAAATATGAAATTCGAAAGTTGTACAATGATTACATATTTAAATTAACGGCTCATATTCCAGATACGGTGGAAGAGAATCTTATTCTAGCAGAAATGATTCTCAACCCTAACTCTTTGCAATTTATGAATCATGCCAAAAATGCATCTCACTGTACAGAAATAGCGAAAGAGATTGCCACTCGTTCATTCACTGAACCAGTGAAGACACTTCCAACGATATATTTAGGTCGCAGTGACGTAATGATTGATTCAGGGGCTGTGCTTGGTTTCTTTGGTTTGCGAGTAGGAACAGACGTAGACATATTATTTTTAAACCACGTTGATGAACACATTTTAGGAAACCGCAATGGTATTAATATTCAGAATCACGCTTTTATATCTAATTCCATTTCAAAAGAACGTGCTTGGGGAGAAGACCATTTAAGTGAAGAGGGTCCTACAACTCGATGGGATTTATTCTATGATCCTAAATATTATGGCTACTGTTACAGTATGAAATTTGTATCGCTGAATCAACTGATTAAGTACAAAATTAGGCGCAATGAGCCTAAAAAGGATCCTTATGATGTTAGTATTATAAAGGCGTTTGTAAAGAATTTGTCCATCTTCAAATGATATTTGGTGATGTATCAATTTTTAATCATTAAATGAGTAATCGTTAATAAGATAAGCTAAAGCTAGCTCCGGACACTAGGACTAGAGCTCAAAAAGTAGACAAAGGATCTTCATTAGAATCGGAGGGTCCCGGGTTTTATTCCGATTAGTGTCAAGGCGGTAGTGCATTTAGGCAAGGAATACACATTTCCACATTGCTTTCTCTTCGACATTGATTAAAGTGAGGAGTGAGTCTCGTGAGCGATTAACCTAAGTTGTAAGAACTTGTTTCGCTGTTTAGCTTTAGCATTCCAATATTCGCAATCTTTTTTAAACGACAATAAATGGCTTTTCTTTCATAATTTCAATACTATGGAAATTTCATAGCCTTTATTTATTCGACGGGAGCCATTTAAACGTGTCTGGAGCATAGCAAAGTCATCATTTCTGAGGCCAAAACGTAATAAACAGTTTCTGTTTTTGTTAATAAATGCTTCAGGTTTTGCTTTTTGAAATAATAAATAAAAAGTCACATGTCCACGTTGGATTCGTTGATAAAAAGAATTACGATTTATTTTAAATTCGCAAGTTGACAAGTTACAGATTGCCATGGCAAATGCATTCACAGAAATACTGGAACAATTAATACATTTTATCTTTTATTTTATTTAAGGAGGAAATTGTTTTTCAGTTTTATTCTTATATAATATATCGAAAACTTGTTTGCCTTTATTTAAAAGAACAATAAACCAAAAACGTATATGGATAGATAGATTTATTTGCATATATTATTTGCATTTGTTATATATTTTTCATAAAATAAATCCTATACAGTCAAAGTATCATAGTTTCACAATTAATAGTACAGAAATAGCATTTCCCAACCTAAATATTACAGAAGTTCATTGTCCAGAACGATACAATTATCTTCATTAATATCACAGGAAAACATCTTCTTTGGACAACTTCTGTGTGTCCCCAATGAGGTGTTGGAGAGTAATGCCATTTTATAGCGTAACTTTCATGTTGCAAAGATAAATTGTTGAGCAAACTCTTTTATCAGTTTTTAAAGGATTGCTATGAGTGTTTTTACACATAAATACCATAAATAGTGGTTACACATGTCAGTATTTGAGTGCGTATGCAGGACATAAGTTTATGACATGACACCACAGCTTACTATAACTATTTTACAGTAACAAGCACTATCATGGGAGTAGTAGCTCTAGTTTGTTTTCACTAAGCCACATTAACCAAGCAGCAGGGGATTAACCGTCTTTTAGACTGCCTTGTTTTCCCAATCGAAGGCAGATGGATACTATTGTTGGTGCTGTCTGTCTGTTCCAGCCCGTCTTGAGCAGATCTTTAATTCATAAAATTCATAAATCATTTTAAAATTGAAACGCTTTTGTCAGCCCACTGCCCATGGGTCAACATAGCTGCCGCTTTTTCGGTTCAGTGCAAGGTACTGTAGCAAAAGCGCATCAGATCAGCCCTACATTTTACGAATTGGTTGTGTACTTACATGGTCAGATAATCATCCAATATCGAATCATTTACAGACAGTAGGTTCATAATTGCTGCTTAAATAAACAGTGGCAATGGCAGTGATGATAATATGAATGGAACCATTAATTAAACATGTCAGGAAAGTATACATTTATTTTTACTGCCACACGCACACACGCATACGCACACACGTAAACGCACAAACGCACGCACTCACACGCTTGCATGCATGCAAGAACACACATACACCGAACCGCCACTATGACAACTTATTCTAGCTAACCGCAAATGTGCTCTACAAAAACCCTTGATGAATCATAACAACACTATGGTACGGACAAGCTCGTTTATACCCGTGATTCGCATTTGACCTCTAACCTGTTTAACTTTTGACATCTAATTGTGTCTTGGGTGAAACAGGCCGTTTCATCATGGTTAACATTTATGGCAAGTTATTCAAAAGTCCCACAAAAAAATGACAGCAAAATGGTAATTTCAAAATCCTCTAAATATTTTACATTTGACAACAAAGTCTGACTTTAACCTTTTAATTACAGATGTCAGCCTTGAACAAGACACGTCTTCTTATCATAATGAACATTTCGAAATCCCCAAATGAATATTACCGTTATGGTCCGGACAAGCACGAAAAGACACCGGACCCCCATTGTGGCGACTAATTCTAACTCACCGTAAGCAGACTCGAAAAAATCAGACGTCCTCCAGGTCCTCTCCAGAGTCCTGTCTTTTTAGAAACAAAATAAAATAAAATACTGGTGTCATTAAAAATGTACAATACAACGTGAAAGACTTAGGTACGTGAGGCAAGTATAAATAAATTGCTTGGTTTTCATCACTGCCCGCCCATCCTTCTTCCGTCGCCTCCGACATTTTATTGTCTGAAATAAGTTTTGAAACTGGACTTTTGCGTAGTGGTCAGGTAAAGTCAGCAAACTATGTTACAAACTCATATTGGTCGATGTCAATTTAAATGAAATAATTTCTGAAGGTTAAGCTATACATTTTCACCGCTGAATACAATTACTGTATTTACTAAATTAGTATGCGATATCCAAGCGGACATATTACTTCGACTGTCGATATCTCGCAGCGGAATGAATCCTGGAATAAAAATTCGCAGAAAAGTTTAAATTTTGTAGTAGTTGCGGGTTGGGCGGAATGAGTACTGGAATACTATTCACAGAAAACTAATATTTTAGATATGGTAGTTCCAAGTTTCCTTTCAAAACATGACTGAAATGAGTAGCATATTTAAATAATCTCGCTGAAATACCAAAAAAACAAAAATAATATCAAACAGGGAATGCCACGTACCAAAAACGCAGCCTCCCCAAAACGAGCCCCACAGAATCCCCGATGCTAAGTGGGTGTAGAATGTGTTCCCAATATTCATATGTCAGAGAACGTTTACTCAAAACATGGTTGGTCAATATCAAAATACTTTCAAAGATTCAAAAGTCACACTTGTTATCGAAATTCGACTTAATACTCTACATTCAAATTTCGCTCTAATACTGTGTAAAACAATAAAGTATCTTAACAACTAGCTCACTCAAGGTGAAAATCTGTACACAGCAGTTGTATAACATGTTACGAGATTGGCCAAGCAACGTTCGAATGACACAAATGTCCACGAGAAGACTGACCACTTTATTCATTCAGAAATAACCAATCGGGCTTGTTTTACGAATGGACAGACCAAACACACTTCTGGAGCTCCTGTTATCTCGGCGTGGAACTACAATTATAGTTTGGAAATCTGGTAAAAGTTTAAGGGTAGGATTAACACGTCAGTTCGCGAATGTATAAGCTAGCAAAAAGGTTTCATGTAAAATTCTTCTCACGTTTTCTTTCGTCGGTATATAGACCCTTTCATCTGCACTAATACCAATCATATTTAAAGTTATGACATTTTTACTTCTAAACAGATATTTGCCAACTCACCAAACTTCGCTGTGTACTATGCTATGATATATTGTTAGTTTTCATAAAGTAACTGTTTAGCTTATTAGTTTGTGTCATAGACGACAATTATAAAATATGTCCATTCATTTTTCTGTAAAATCCTCATAATAAACAATGGACAGAACGAGTGTGCAGTATTGAAGAAAATACTGTGCTATATACGTAGTATTAAACATGTAATTTAGATTTCAAAAGAAAAGTTAAAAGGAATGTTTTGTAGATGACGGTCAATTTCAGCTTGCCATTGAATGCCCTAAGAAGGGGCATCATTATGATGACAATTCTATAGCTTGTGTGAAAGCCATATTTCTTACTTTTCATTTCTTATGTTTCATACTTGCAATTTTAGTTAGACTTCATATTAATTTAAGAGCATCAATGGAATGCGCCAGTTACACAATACTTGGGTGTCTAAATCCAAGCTGAAGATGACTCCTTCGTCTCAAAACATTATTTGAAATATATAGAATTGTGTCTCGTCTTTGCGGGCTTTCGCCGCTTCACCTGTAAAGGAATATAAAAAAATTCCATCTTTTTCAACTCGAACTTATAGTGATGTTGTCAGTTTGCTTTGCAGTGTTGAATACCTGTTTCAACCGCAGTTCAGTAATTTTTTCAGGCGACAATTAACCGAACTCTCATTAAATTTTCTTGGAAGAAGCTATTCTATAACAACGTCCTCTGTAAGACGCTGCTTGGAAACTTTTTTCACATAAATAGCCGTAGTTGGTAGCAGGGCTAAAAAACGACAATCAATGAGAGGCTACAGTGATTTCAAGTCAGACAAGATTGTTCTATCCATGACTCCCCGGGAGTCAGAGTTGTAGCGTAGCGGAGCTGGGACCAAAACACTGCATCATAGTTAAAAATTGCCTATGCTGCAGGGTGTAGGTCCCTGTTACATTTATTCCACGTGTTGGTTACTAAAGTATATAGAAAACCTTTATAAATCTTTGTGTTGGAAACATCAAGACTTAGAGCTTATATATTTGGCATGTAGTATTGCCTAGTAGACTTCTACCAAGATAATGCAAATCATAACCCCCGGATCAAACTGACCCCGACCGGGGACTCAATTTATTTTACATAGATTTCTATAGGAAATATTTGAAAATGTTATTGTCTTAAATTAATAAGACCTAGAGTTTAGATAATTGGCATGCATCATATATGACCAGCGACACGGGAAAATGGGCCTTCGGACAAAATACTTGGAAACTAGCTTTCTTGCATATTTGAACAAACAATATTTCAATATCAATATTGGAAAATTTCAGTTACCTACGTTCAGTACATACAAAACTGCAACATTTTGAAAAAGTATACCTAAGGCGTCATTGTTCACTCTAAAAATGACGTCACATATCGCAATTTGACGTCAAAACTCACTTCAATTTGCATGGACAGTAAAAATAGATTTCTATAGTAATTCTTTAGTAATCGGCTTATGTGGACCTTATTGATAGCCAGGTGAACAGTACAGGGCCATCTTGATCCTCTTGTTTACAGTTTTGATAACTGCAGCTGGTTTGCTATTGTAAAGAAAAACATGCTCAATGCATTCCGCAAATCTATCAGATTCGTTGACAATAATATTATTTGTTCAAGCGGATAACAAGCACTGAATAGTGGAGAATGCAAATCATGATCAACCTGGAGGAACATGCAGGTTGATCGGTCGCAAAGGCAGGATCAATTGTTGCTCAGCAGTGTAAAGTTTAATTTTGAATTTTGCAAAAGAATAAAAATATCGTTAACGGTTTTAGCTCTACTAGAAAATGTCTAGCAGAGCTTATGTCGTGATGGTTGTTTGTCCGTCGTTTGTCTGTCCGAAAACTTTTCCTCAATAACATTCCACAGGTTACAAATTGAAACACTGATCAATCCATATATAATTACTATTTAAAGTTTTTCACATAATTGCATTCAATTTTTTTACAGTTCTTTTAATTGCATATTCCATTTTTTAATCAAAGCGCTGTGAGCGCTGAAGGCGTGGGGCCTATATATTAATTCCCCTAAAAACAATTTTTGACCTTCATAATTTGCGCTGAACCTTACCTAAAGCGCGGGTCGAAATGTGCAGAGGACGAAATTTAATATACGACACAGAATGAATGATTAACAAATAATTAGTAGAAGGGAACTTTGTTTTATTATAAAACATACGTTAAATGAAAAATTATCACATGGTCAACATTATATTGTTTGAGAAACCAATAAAATAATTCGATCTGCGCTTTGTTCAACTTCAAGCGATATGATCGAATGATGTGGATCGAAAATTATTGTGTACCAAGGACAAGACCTTGAAACAGAAATAAACAAAGCAATACCAGCAATGAAATATGAATACAGTACTGTACAATGTGTATAACAGGGAAAACCAAAAATGATTCTTGGTAACCTTTTAATCGGTGAAACCGTTCACTGGGCCTACTCAACTCCAACTTGACAAGTAGCGTCAGCCTCGATAAATGGCGAGTGATTTTACTCACGTGACTTCCCTCTCGGGAATGTACGTAAATTATATCTTTTTTTTAAAGAAATTTATTTTTGGGTAAATATATATGTAATCGCTCGTAAATAAGAAAGTTGTCAATGAAATAACATCAGAAATTTGAATATCAAAATACAAACTCTTATATCGAGCTCCGTACGTTCCGTAAATAGCCGTACTTTTCCGTGATATGCATATGATTATCTTACGTAATCAGCTAACAGCGCAGTAATTTCTAAAACAGAGTCCATGAAAAATTGTGTAATGGAGCCCGTAAGCTATGGACCTTTCTGCAATCGTTTGAAGTTGTATGTACTGTTTTTATTTGTAATATGTTCTTATCGTATGCGACATTCAAACAGAAGATTTATCTGGTCTGTCTTGCACTACTTTCCCATAGTGCATGTTTACAGATGTTATTCGCACATAGCACAGTTAAATTGTCTGCAGTGTTTGAAATGTGGTATGCTAACTTAGGCCTAGGGGACTTTCAGTCCCCAGGCCAAAAACTAAAAATACGATTTTCATATAGAAATAAATATATATTCAAACTTTCAACAACATATATCATGTGCACTTACATAAACAAATGGTTCATCATTTATTCCAAACAATCATAAAAAAACCTTTAAATTTCATTTAAAAATAAAAAGCTTTTCACATAATAAATTACTTTGGTGAAAAACGGAGTTTACTCTCAGGATTAACTATAGTTAACTATCGGTAAGTCCGGGGTTAACCCTAACCCTTACGCTCTAAATGATTTCCTTAGTTTTTCACTTCATAAATATTATTATCGTTTACGTAAGGAGTCAAATGCTTATCTCATATATTACATTTATTAATAACATTGACATCCTCACCATAATCATTATCATCAATGGTGTAGGTTCGAACTCAGCTATTATCTTTTAATTGGTCTTGCTTGGAAAAAGTTACCAGGAAATACCACGACAATTTAAAAAACTAAAAATACGATTTTTATATAGAAATAAATATATATATTCAAACTTTCAACAACATATATCATGTGCACTTACATAAACAAATAGTTCATCTTTTACTCCAAAAATTCATAACAAAACCTTTAAATTTCATTTAAAAATAAAAAGCTTTTCAGTTAATATATTACTTCAGGGAAAAACGGAGTTAACTCTCAGGGTAAACTATAGTTAACTATCGGTAACTCAGGGGTTAACTCCGACGTTTCCTGCTAAATGATTTCCTTAGTTTTTCACTTCATAAATATTATTATCGTTTACGTATTAATTTTGTTTACGGACGATAGAATGCACGTACGGATAGACGCACGATCAGCCACAAATCCATATAAGACATAAATTGCTACAATTACATGCCCAATCAACAATAATTTCCAACTAAACCTGACCCACACCAGAACTCTTTTCTCTATTATATTTGGTTTTTGCATCAAGTGTTCGAAACCTCATGATTTTCTTCTTCATAATAACTTTTAGAATCAGGGTTTTAAATCGATAGCTTTTTTACTTTTCTGTTCTATTTTTCGATTGCTGTTGTTTCATTTTAACGAACGAAAGAGTGCAAAGCGATTTCTGGGAATAATTCAAATTCATTCTTCATACTTATTTGTTTGTAAATACCGATTTTCTTTTTATGATTGAGTTTGACAGAAAACACTTAAGCTGTCTAAACCCCATCCTCGGTAACCAGGCTATTTAAACCATACATGAATACCCTGGGCAATCTTGCCGCAGAAACCTCGTACTCATGAATAATTAATGAGATGAAATACAGACATGTGATTGGCTCCTTCATGAAAGAGAGAAGGCAATACGGAAATTGTCGAAAAGCCACGATTGGGATCGTGGTCCCAGTGATCCAATGAGATTGCGGCTTTCATATCGTGTTTGGTAGTACTTCAAACATGGCTGCCTCCTTGAATGTTTTCGACGAAGTATTGATAAAGTTTAAAATTGAAAAACTTAAGCCCTTTCAAGAGCAGTTATTAAAACACTTATTGAAAGGAGAGGATGTGTTTATGTATTAAAAGACTGGTGGCGGTAAATGTGTATGTGTTACCAAGCATATCAGCCATGTTGGACTGAATTACACGGTGGAAAATGTCAGGTGCTCGTCGTCTGTCCGCTCATAAGTATTATAGAGGAACGATGTGAATATTTGTCTGGAGCTGGTTTCGGTGCAACATACATAGGGAATCACGGAGAAGATGAAGCAATATTGGAAGGAGACTTCCAATTCATATTCACGTCACCAGAAAATATTTTAGGTTAGATTTAAAATACTTTTTGTTGTAGCATTGTCAGATTGTAGTGCACATGAAAAATCACAATAACCAAATTTAATGTAAATGTTGCAATTATGCATTTAACATAGGTACCTATCATAAATACTGAGTTTTCACCTTCTCCCAAATGACGTAACAAAAATGATAAGGTAATTTGGTTGGTCAGTTCACAGCCTGACGTCACGGTAAATACCAAGAATTATCGCAAGTGGCAATATGCTATGCCACTGACAGTTCCAAGGCAGTGAATCCTTGAGTTCTCTACTTTTGTGATTATTTGTGATGTCATTTTGAAATAGATTAAATTTTAAACTAATATTCTCTTTTCCTCTTTACTTTTTGCTGTGTTTATAGGCTGTGTTGTATGAGCTACAAAGACAGCAAACAAATGTCAAGATAGAGTATTATGTATATTTCAGGAGTCAGTAAATGGAATGATAATTATGCTACGAAGCGAATCCTCATTCCAGCTTTTAGTGATTGATGAAGCACATGCAGTGCTGAACTGGTAAGTGTAAACTTCAAACTTTGGCCTAATAAAAAAATAAGTTTGTTTCAGGTTACCACCTAAAAGGTTTAGGATCTATTTTTCTATTTCTCCAAATATCATTTTGTTTACTTTTGATTTGATAAAAAGCATTAATATTACTTAAAATATTAGACAGCACATTATGTAATATGCGCGTGTGAAATGAATCCGATTGCATTTTTTCAAATTGATGGTAATTTGACCAAGACACATACATTTACCAGTAAAATCTTTAACAATAAAAGCTTGCTTGCTCAGACTGGCCCGCTAGAGCTTAAATAGTATACTCTTTCAAGATTTTATGTATAAGTTAATGTTTATTTAGTCAAATTTTAACAATTAAGAAATCTTAAGGGAGCGAGCGGAAGCGAGCGACCGGGATTTCTTAATTATTAAAATTTGACTTAATAAACTCTAACTTACTTAGTGTTTAACCTTATTTGACCTTTTGCGCAGCCAGCGACATGTATTGTGGGTGGAGCTTAAGTTTTAGTCTTACTGATTGTTACGTCACACAGGTATTAGTTGATTCAGTCGCGCTCGTCTCACTTTTATACATGTACATTTTTATCAGCCAGCATTCTAGATTTTCTTTGAACAAGCGGGAATTAATACGAACAGACGTAAAATAACAAACCATCTACCCGCGTGACAATGTGCACTGCATTATACAACCAAATAATCAGTGATATAGCCGTGAAAAGTTGCAGATGCTTTACATACATATCACAGGGAAGAGTGATATAAGTCATTGTTTAGAGCCGCCGATTACTCGCAATATTACGAAAAAAGCTGCAAGTCACAGCAATAATATTTTACCACTGAAATAAAAGGCGAAAACTGACACTCCTCATGCAAACTCCAATGTTAAATGGACGGCCTCACCTGACGATTCCGACGAAACTTCAACTATTCATGTTCCAAAATGTATAAAGAAAATGAGTATTATTATTATTAAAAATGTTGGTAAACGCGTATGGTAACAATATACTGGATTTGATTTTGTTTGAACTGGATTATTTTTGCATTAAATGCATTGAAGGTTTGCCCTTTTTTTCTTACTTTCGTGAAGGTTGTTCTTTTACTTTGTTTATCAATAAGGTGGAGCTTGCAGCGTTTCCTGGCACATGTGCAGTGCTTTCTATTAAGAGTGAACTCTTAATAATTAAGTGATTTCAGTAGTTAGTTTTAATAAAAAAGAAAGTCGTTTATTTGAAAATCTGATCGATTCGATTGGTGGGCAAATGAGGTAGAACACTAAATTTTAGAAGTGTTTTATTATAAATGTTTAAGATATTTGGAAGACTTCATCTGAAACACAGATTTATGTTTTTCAGGGGTGAGTCAGAAAAGGCAGACAGTCCATTTCGACCATGGTATAGAAAGCTTGGCGAAATAAGATCCCTAATTGAATGTCCAGTTTTATTGAAAACTACAACAGCCAATAAATCTGCAAGTATGAAGCTTCAGTCCATGCTTTGCATGAACAATTGCATTGAAATTATAGATAACCCTGACAGAGATAACATTAAATCAGTTGTCACTAAAGTAAAAAGTACCATTACTCTATCAGAAATATTTTCCTTTTTGATCCAAAAACTTAAACTTGAAAAGGATACTTGCGAGAGGTATATCATATTTTGTCAGTCAAAAAAAAAACATGTAGCGAAATATTCACTATGTTCAGACTTGAATTAGGTGTAGACATGCAGTTTATAGAAATGTTTCATTCCAAAACATCAGATTTAGTGACAGATAATGTTAAAAAAGATATAAGTGACATCAACGGTTCCATACGGATTCTTGCTGCCACAAGTGCTGCCGGTATGGGAGTTAACTTTTAAGCATTAAAACATGTTATCCATTTTGGACGTGCAACAGACATGGGCAGGTTGGTAGTGTATATGTGTGTGTGTACATGATTGTGTGTGTGTGTCGTGTGTGTGTGTGTGTGTGTGTGTGTGTGTGTGTGTGGTGGTGGTGTGCACTTCTGGGTGCTGTGGGGCTCGTTTTGGGGAGGCTGCGTTTTTGGTACGTGGCGTTCCCTGTTTGATATTATTTTTGTTTTTGTACAGCAATATGGACGAGCAGGAAGAGTCTGCAACTGCACGGTTAGTGTACAATGGTAAACAGTGCAGAAATATTGACAGTGACATAAAAAACTACCTGGACAATAAGAATTTGTGTATAAGACAGCAGAGCCTCAAAGCTTACAATGCTAATCCTGCCTCATGTGGTAAACATTTGTGCTGTGATTTATGTTCAGATTCAGGTAATTGTGATGATAACTCGTGTTGATAACTTGTGATGATAACTCGGTGGGGGTAAGAGTGAGGTTGGGTGCGCACCATAAACCGGTTTAAGCTCCCCAGTGGTGTTTTTGCCACTGACCGTTCCAAGGCGGTGCCCCACTGTGTTCCGTTAATTGTTCGTTTTGTCCTCGTGTGTTTGCTTTGTATGCTTGTGTGTGTTGGTAGTGTATGTTTGTGTGTGTACATAATTGTGTGTGTGTGTGTGTGTGTGTGTTGTGTGTGGGGTGTGTGTGTGTGTGTGTGTGTGTGTGTGTGTGTTGGTGGTGTGCACTTCTGGGTGCTGTGGGGCTCGTTTTGGGGAGGCTGCGTTTTTGGTACGTGGCATTCCCTGTTTGATATTATTATTATTTTTTTTCACTTCATAGCCACCCTTATTTTGAGAGCAATTTGCCATCTTTTTCTCCAGAATCATCAGATTCTTCATCATCAGACTCTTATTGGTGTTGAAATAAACAATGCACCAGGTTGTTTTTGTACAGTAATTTTATACAAATGCATGTACAATGTATACAGTTATTATATGTTTTATGAAAAAATGAAACTTTGAATTCTTCAAACTTTGCGTGTGTTAGAGATTCACCTAGCAGGGATTACTTTTATTTACACTGTCCTGTGACTTTGGAACATGGTGGGGGTAAGAGTGAGGTTGGGTGCGCACCATAAACCGGTTTAAGCTCCCCAGTGGTGTTTTTGCCACTGACCGTTCCAAGGCGGTGCCCCACTGTGTTCCTTTAATTGTTCGTTTTGTCCTCGTGTGTTTGCTTTGTATGCTAGTGTGTGTTGGTGGTGTATGTGTGTGTGTGTGCATGGTTGTGTGTGTGTTTGTGTTGGTGGTGTGCACTTCTGGGTGCTATGGGGCTCGTTTTGGGGAGGCTGCGTTTTTGGTATGTGGCTTTCCCTGTTTGATATTATTTTTGTTTTTTTGAATATACATTATTATTTTTTCTCTTAAAAATTGAACTAAAAATGTGCAAATGTTTTGACAGGTGGTCAGTGTACTTTTCTTTATCTGCCAAAAACCTTGAGAAACGTTTTACCGTCAAGGGAGAATAAAACTGCAGTAGTGAGATACTTGGTACATGAAAATGATCTTTCTATTTTGGGGGTTTGTAGGTCAAGGCCATTAATAGCTTGTTTGTCATATTTATTTTAGATTAAGATGTAAACACTCAATCTCTACACACAAAAAACTGGTGTGATGGGAGCGGTTGTTTAGAGGTTAAGGTGTTGGTCGCTCATCCTGGAGGTTGCGGGTTCAAGTCCAACTGGGGTCACGACCGTACCTCCTCATATGACACCAGTACTGGTTTTCCAGGAAGCTGACTCGAGAGTGACTAGATAAGTTACAAACTGTTTTCACAATCGAGCTAAAAATAAATTGGTATAGACTATAAGAAACTGGTCTTATCAAAACAAAATAAAAGGGCATTAACAGTCCAAAAGATGGATACATGTACCTTAAAACACCAAAAAGCTATTTTGATGTAGAAGCTCTCAAGAGATTTAAAGTTTTTCAAACAATAATTCTTACAGAGACATCAAGAATTGACTATTGCTGGCTTTAATCACATTAAGTTCTTAATTTTAATCGAATGGTTGTAATCTTCATGGAAGAGTTTGAGATACCGGTCCGTTAAAACGTTTTGTTAAAAGAGGTTACGACCCTACTGTTTTGAGACACACCGCATGTTTGGTGTTCAACCCGTTTACAGTTGGACGCTATGCTTCCCTCTTTGATTGTGTCTGACGGAAGAGGGGGAGGACTCTGTGATGGGCAGTTTTTAAATCCCACTGGGACGAAACTGTTTTGATTTCTGTCCTCTGGCCTGTTTCGTCGGGCCCTTAAGGGTGTTTCTCTTGGTGCTCTGCCTTCTGCAAAGGCATTGAGTACATACGTTTTTTGGTTCTCAAGGTTTGCTTTTTATATATTTATACACGAGCATTTTTGTGTTTTACATACCATGCCTTTTGTTTCCATTGCGTGTGTTAGAGATTCACCTAGCAGGGATTACTTTTATTTACACTGTCCTGTGACTTTGGAACATGGTGGGGGTAAGAGTGAGGTTGGGTGCGCACCATAAACCGGTTTAAGCTCCCCAGTGGTGTTTTTGCCACTGACCGTTCCAAGGCGGTGCCCCACTGTGTTCCGTTAATTGTTCGTTTTGTCCTCGTGTGTTTGCTTTGTATGCTAGTGTGTGTTGGTAGTGTATATGTGTGTGTGTACATGATTGTGTGTGTGTGTGTGTGTGTGTTGTGTGTGTGTGTGTGTTGGTGCTATGCACTTCTGGGTGCTGTGGGGCTCGTTTTGGGGAGGCTGCGTTTTTGGTACGTGGCATTCCCTGTTTGATATTATTTTTGTTTTTAAGCTCCCCAGTGGTGTTTTTGCCACTGACCGTTCCAAGGCGGTGCCCCACTGTGTTCTTTTAATTGTTCGTTTTGTCCTCGTGTGTTTGTTTTGTATGCTAGTGTGTGTTGGTAGTGTATGTGTGTGTGTGTACATGATTGTGTGTGTGTGTGTGTGTTGTGTGTGTGTTTGTGTGTGTGTGTGTGTTGGTGGTGTGCACTTCTGGGTGCTATGGGGCTCGTTTTGGGGAGGCTGCGTTTTTGGTATGTGGCATTCCCTGTTTGATATTATTTTTGTTTTTTTGGCAGTTTTAATGGAGTGCATTAATGGAGTCTTAACACTGTAAATAACCTGTGTTGTCAAGCAGACTTTTCGAGCAGACTGAACCTTGTGTGTTCAATTCTCTTTTTATATTACAGTCCTGGATTTCGACCACATTATCATTTGGGATATTATTTGCGATACTGCCATTTAAATTGACACACTTATTCCATTTGTACTCAAAGCTTTGTACTGAAAGCTTTGTTTAATATCAAGAACTGATATAACATATGTAACCATGCGCCAAAGTCAAATTTTGTATTTAGTATGTTTCAAAGCAGAAGCATATTACCATTAAAAGAATGCATTCTCAAAACTCCTGTTACCATCAGCTAACTTTTAAGCATCACATGTGTCTCTAAAAAATAATGACATGAATAAAAAATGTTTCACTGCATTGGTTACGTCAACGGTTTTACAACGTTTATGAAATTTCTAGTTATGTTTGTTTTTAAGATGCTTTTTAAACCATCTCAATGAAGAGTAACTTCTACCACAAATTGGGCACAAATAGCTATTGTCTATTTTCATGGCACTAAGTGTACTGACATCATTACTAAGAACTAACAAGTCTGTGCGAATTTGTTCCAAATTGTCAATAGCTGTTAAATGTAACATGTCCAGAATCTGTGACGAAATTTCATTCAACCAGTCTGTTTTCTGTTCATCACTCATGAATGAGAATACAGGCAGTTTTGACATAAGGTCAGTATAATTCTCTGGGTCCATTGTTTCCCAAAAGGCAGCAAGAATATAAGCATTTGTTGCATCATCGATGAACTGCTGATGTGGCCTGAAAAGATAACAGAAGTCAATATTTTAAGAAATTTAATAATTCAAGGCTTCCCTTTTAATGAAAATTGGTAGTATATAACTACATGGTCTATCACATCCGAACTTGAGTGCTTTAAAACTATTTAGGATATACAGTGCAACCTCTTTACAACAAACACCATTGTGTTTTATTGAAGACAGATTGCTGTTCTAGTGAGAATACATTTTTGGGGAAAAGCTGCTTTGGGAATAAATGTCTATCATTTTAAAGTTCCTACTTCAAATGTGTCAGCTAGAGGCTCGATTCTGCCTTTCAATGATGATTGCCTGAATTGTTCAGATAAGAAATCGACATATGTAATAAGACTCATACAGTGATGTTGTCTTAGTTAATCTTTATACATAATATTGAAATGTTATTGGAATACATCACTGACGAATACAGTTATTCAATAATGAAAATAAAACACATGCATCTACCTAAATTTCTGAGAAACATCATTTGGTCCACTGACATCGCGACGACTGACCAGGTTTCTCAACTGGTACAAGGAACCCCTGTCCACAGCATTAGTTTCTTTGTAGAATAACTGGTAAATGGACTGGGAATAAAAAATCAATGAAACATATTTATTTACACAACACAATCAAGAAATAATTATAATGGAAATTAGTTTATTTTTAATTAACCTTATCTTTACAAAAGCAACTAGAGTTATCACGTGACTAATGAACAGAACAGAACAGAATTAATACTGACTCTTACAACTTTGTCTCAAAATAATGTGTTTGTCACTAGTACTATGTTGGGTTTTTCTAACACTTCTATTAGTGTGAAATGCAAAATATAAATATCATATGGTGATTACAGATACATTGTTTGTGCATGAATTCTGTAATAAAATATACATGATTGTACATACTCAGCTCAGCATTTTCAAAGTCGGAATTTAATAATTTGCGTAATAATTCAGGATTTATGAAGCAATCACATTTGAGGTCTCTATTGTCGTCTGGTTTTGAGAAAAGTTTGCTGGTATTAATAGGAAAATCCTTCAAGGCAGTAAGAAAAAATAGAGTGGGAAAAAATTTATTTGACTTTACCTTCATTTAAATTGACCTTAAATCCTTAACTATCCTGTGGATAAACATGTTGTACCTTAAAGTTCAACAGTTCAAACAAGTCATAATTATTCTCAAAACTGTTTATAGCTAACCTTAAGCAAAGGTTTTTGAATTATATGTAAGATAACTATTTGTTTCTTTAGATGAATATTAAGTTTGCTTGACTGACACAATGGCAATAATATGACTGTGTAAACTGATGCTTTCTTTTGCAACTGTAAATGAATGTACTTTTCTCATTTGTAACTTAGGCTTTGTAACACTCACTGTAAGATACAAACAGTTATGTTACACAATTCTGAACAAAACTAAGAAAAATAAACCTACATGCAACAAAACAACTAGCTTAACTGGGAACTGGCAAGTGAACTTGTTTATATTACAAGTAAGGAATTAAACTGTCTGTGTAGCCCTTAAGGTCGATGGGTGACGCCTGTTAGCTTGTTTATATCTGTCAGATTATTCTGCATAACGGATTGCGTAGTAAATACCATCTCGTTAGTCAGCACATCCCCTCCAAATGCAACATTGTCAACAACTTTACCATCAATGTGGGGCACTGCTAACGAATGAACTTTGTGTAAAATTTCAATCATTCCCTGTTTTCGCTTGCATCTATAAGGTCACAATTCAGAAAAACCGATGTTTTCCTAGTCAGTTCCATGTATGGATGTGTAATGTGGGTTTGGGTATGATTTTGTGAGTTTATTTTAAAATCACATGTGCCACATGAAACTGCATGTATGTTTTAAGATCGGACATCTGTGATTTTTCAATAATCCAGTGACTAGTAAATAAGTCCATAACATCTGGTTGTAATGCTGCATTGGTGTTTGAACTTCGAACTACATGTTCAAAGGTAAACCTGTCTTTGCTTTACCATTGTCAAAAACAAATGTAAACTTTTTCTTTGGCGATCAACACTCATTCTTGCAGGAGACACAGCTATTTCAAGATTGTCACCAAGTACTTCAATTGGTTTTTTAGGGCCACTATTAGCCTCCATGCAGGATAGTTCTGGGAGATATTCACTGTTAATGACAGCTGAATTTTTATTTAGAGAATGATTTTTTTCTGGTAAGTTATATCCATATTATCACAAAGCACTTCTTTTGGATTTTCATTGCACGTTAACACATCTATACCGGATACTTCTGGTAAAGTTTCATCGTTACTTGCAGCTGAAGGTGGTTCTTGAATATTATTTCTTGCTAAAGACACAGTTGCAGGTCTGTTCACATTTTCATCATGCATCTTTGCTAGCTCTTCAGAACTACTACATGTATTTGCCTCTTTAACTATTATTGGCCCTCTATTAATCATGGCCCTATATTGCTCACCTAAGTATTTTCTGTACAAATTCCACTGATGTATCATCAACAACTGGAAAGTTGCAACTATCTGAGCTCTAAGCTTTTTAATAAGAGTTTTAAAGTTTTCATTACATAATTTATGTAAAACAAATGACTCATATGAGCTGGGTCAGTTGTCAGTTTCCTTTCCAGCAATTTATGGGCTTTTTTAACCGGAGACAAAATATATATGTACATGTACTGGCAGAGAAACAGGCACAATTTGAAGACTTTTTGTAAATGCTTATCAAACTTAACAAGTTTAGATTAATTTGCCTATTACTGATATTGCCTACAGTAAATATTTCTATCACAAAGTCACATTATTATTATATATGTATCAGGTTTCATATGTGCATGTATCGAGTTTCATGCATGTGAAGTTTCATATGTCGAGATATTTTTTTATTAAATCTTATGATCTTACCTCTTTGTTCAAACCGCTGCTGTCAAGTACTAAGCCCAATACTAACTTACCAAGTTCAATGTTTGGTTACGGGCATACAATAATAAACTGGCTGCCATAACTATATTAGGTTAATACAGCTTCTTCTTCCTACTGACCACAGACCTTAGTATTGACATAAGTGATGGAACTTTCTCGTCAAGGCACTTGATTATACTATTCCAGTCAAACTGTAATAAAGAATTCATAGATATTGTTCTCAGAAGGTCTTCTCTATTTTTCACCACCTGGTCAAGCTCATGCTTTATGCCTTTTATAACACAGTCCTTCATTGCAGATCTGTATTTCTGAAACTTTGATAAAATGCTTACAAAGGGCAGACTCTGTACATTTATTAAACAGTACTTTCACAAGCTTTTGTTTTGATTTATCCCTTATGATGTATATGCGTTCTTGGTGCTGATATTTGACAGTAATCTAGAATAAAAAGAAATTAATTTCTAGCTAACTAATGCAAAACATAAGGGCCATGATAGCCAAATGGACTGAAGTGTACTTTTTATCAGGGTTTAGAAGTTTTCTGTATTATTAGTTTTTCACTTGACAACTTAATCCAAGGAAGGATAGCAATTAAGGTTTTTAAATAATTTGAGGAAAGACTAGCACACTTTAATTGTTTTGCATACACAGAACACTGAAGACACAAATGCTATAATAACGCAACTTTTATATGAAAACAAAAAAACAAAAATAATATCAAACAGGGAATGCCACGTACCAAAAACGCAGCCTCCCCAAAACGAGCCCCACAGCACCCAGAAGTGCACACCACCAACACACACACACACACACACACACACGACACACACGACACACACACACAATCATGTACACACACACATACACTACCAGCACACACTAGCATACAAAGCAAACACACGAGGACAAAACGAACAATTAAAGGAACACAGTGGGGCACCGCCTTGGAACGGTCAGTGGCAAAAACACCACTGGGGAGCTTAAACCGGTTTATGGTGCGCACCCAACCTCACTCTTACCCCACCATGTTCCAAAGTCACAGGACAGTGTAAATAAAAGTAATCCCTGCTAGGTGAATCTCTAACACACGCAATGGAAACAAAAGGCATGGTATGTAAAACACAAAAATGCTCGTGTATAAATATATAAAAAGCAAACCTTGAGAACCAAAAAACGTATGTACTCAATGCCTTTGCAGAAGGCAGAGCACCAAGAGAAACACCCTTAAGGGCCCTTTAGGGCCCTTAATACTTTCATGAAGATAAAGGCATTTGTTCTAATCTAATAATCTTATTAAAATGTATGGGTTGCAATTACAATGTAAATAGCAAAATAATGTATACAAACCTTCACGTCAAAATCTTGACTGTTAGTTTTCGTCCGTGTTCCTTTTTCAACCATGACTTTTTTCTTTGATGACTTTATCGCCGGCCCCTTGTCTGCCCCTAGCTAGCACAACTATTTCTAGTTTACATAGTTTATGTTGGGGTATGGCATTGGTATGGGTTCAGTAAATGAAGGCTGAACGATATATAATTTGTATATTGGTAATGATAGTTTGGAATTACATAGCTGTATAACAACCTTGTAAATATCTGAAATAGAACATACAGAATAATGAGAAATCGACAGTTATACATGCAAATATATATTAATGACATTTCACTTTCAACACGTGCTTTCCGTCAAAAAGGTAAACAATAACAATGTAAAATAGCACAGGTGTGATGGCGCGTAGCAAACCGTTTTCAAAAACCCGATACATTGATCATCAAAGTATGTCAATAATTTCAGTTCACAATAAATACAAATTTAACAATACAAGAGAGAAATGTTTGAATAATACAAAATTCATAAATACCTGAATAAATATTTAATGTATTCCGAGATATTTGGAAATATTTAGAGATGTCTAAACAATGGTTTATCTATCCAAAAATTGACCTGAAGTACTTTCTAAGGTGACTGGTTAATAAAAGTCATGTGATTTATTGGTTAGTGTTAGTAAATAGGACAATAGTAGGTACAAGTATGGAACACCGACTCGGGCATAAGAAATGAGAATGAAGTTAAACAACCAAAATCAGAGTATATCTGATTACATTTTAATTCACCCTACGACACCTTCGCAAACTTTGGTGTTCCCCTCTTTGGTGTCACAAACAAACTTTTTTTACTCTTGGGGGTCACTGTATTAGGGGCTACAGCCTCATGCATTGGGCGCTTCTTTCTCTCTGAAATAAATAATAAGACAAATGTCTTAACCAATAATTGAATCATACATGGACACAACCTCGGTACGAAGGATATTCAAATGGACATAATTGATTACCAAAGTGGAAATAATCAAATGGGTATTTTATGACTTTACATGTGTATTTAAGGAAATTATTTTACATATATGTTTCAAAATTTGCCCTTCACAATAAAATACAGTATCTAAAAAATTATTACTTTATGTACGGTCATAGCAGTAACATAATAATTTTATGATATTACAAGTTAAACAAGTCACTGAGAATTGCAAGCAATACAATAGTCCCATTCCAGTTTTGCTTATCTCCCAAACTACCCTGTAATCTAACATTTTCATATGCAGTCAATCCTGCCCTTGCGACCACCAGAGTTAAGCAACAAACTGACATATGCAACTACTTTATATTCATCCCGTGTTATTTAAGGTGAAAGCAATTTAGCATATGTAAAGAGACCACCTTTCTTATGACACATAAACTTTCAGTGCGTGGTTGCTTAAGACAGGTTTGACTGTTCCTCATACCTAAGTTGTATAATTTTGAGACATCACAGGAGTCAGTTTTTCTGGAAGATGGACATACAGACTGAAGGCAAACACAACTAAAATACTAAATGGGTGATCTGTAGTAAACTTGTGTCACCCTCATATACTTTGTCAGAGTTTGTTTAAAATATATGGGGGGATGCATTTGGGTGAATAGAAGCTGGAGTAGTGGGAACATCATGAGCCCAATGTTTTCCTTAACAATATCATTTGTAAGTTTGACTAAAAAATATAGACGAATGGCGAAATTATAGCCAACATTATAGCCAACATTAAGTTTTCATGAAAAAATCTAAGTAAAAAAGGGGCAACTCTGTTAAATGTGACCTTGACCTTAAGAGTTTAGTTGCATCACACCCCTGTTGTCATAAGAAATTCAGTTTGATAGATTGGTGAAGAAATATAATAAGAAATGGCAAACATTGTAGCCAACTTTAAGTTATACTGACAAAATGTAAGTACAAAAAGGGCATAACTCTGTCAAATTTGACCATGACCTAAAGAGGTTGGCTTTGTGATACACCTGTTGTCATAAGCAATACAATTTGAAAGTTTCATGAAGTATTATCGAGAAAAGGCAAAGTTGTAGCTATTACCGAGTTTAAGAGTGTTTTTGCGCTGTTTTTATTGCCATAGCAACCCTATTTTTTGTCCAAAACAATGATGTGTATAATCTCCTTACTGCCCTCAAACCCCATACAATGTTTCACAAATAGATTGCATACTCTTTGAAATATTGCAGGTTCACGTTTTCCGGACGGACAGACATAAACCTATAGTACCCTCCATTTAAATGGATAGGGAACCAAAAATATTACTACGGGTGTACGGTACCTGTTCATTTTCAAAAATGAAAATCAAATGCTTACTTATTTTCACTACATCTTATTCTTACCCTTTACTCTAAGGTCATGGTTGTAAAGACATGTTTTGAAGATTTATCAATGTAAATTATGGCAATTGCATGTTGCTCTGTTACCAGTTAATTCGGGGGTAAATACCTCTTACATCCAAAACATCAAGAGGTAATATACCCTATGAATCAATATATTTACACCGTTACACGATAAATCAAAGTTTAATGATGACGCTAACACAAATCCTAGCCCAATTTACCTGTCTACACACGAACACCAATCACTTAAACAGAAATAATAACATCATACATGTACAGCAGCCATTAACGCTCTATTGTTTATTGGAAATGTATTACGCCATTTTGTGCGACAGGCAGTCAGACTTAATTGACTTGCAAGCATTGGTGATTTTTGACAATTTCAAGTCTTTTCACACCCTAGACGTCAAGATACGTATAAATACGAAAGGAAGGAAATGGTTTCATATGTTTTTAGTTCATATTTTCTCTACTATAGGCTAGAACTTAATCTCCATTTATTTAACGGTTTGACAGTTAAAAAAATCAGATCTATAAAATGGGTCAAATCAGAATGAATTAGGCTTTCGTTTTCGAATCATCCGTGAGTCGACATACCCTAATCAATTCCCTAGAGCAAAAGTGGGAAACACAACCTGTTATATCAATATTGATTAAAAAAAAGATGTTTCCACTGGTTAACACTAGTCTCAGACGATACATTTCGGTATGATTTGCCCTTTATATCTCCCAAACATATTGTACACTTTTTGGCAAGCGGTCGCCATTTTCTTAAATTTTCAGATACTTTCCACATCGGAAAAACCTCCTTTTTTATAACGATCCATTTCATTGGACGAAAAATACTAATGCATATTCATTACTAATTCATTTATTACGAGGTTTCGCCAGCCAATTTCCCCACGGTATATTCCGTAATAGACCGTGGGTTCCGACGATGTCTAAACTATAAGTATATCTTTTAATTGATTGTTGATAATAGTAAAGATATAGGAATGTTTTGCCAGGCTGATTCAGCCATAAGTTTCATTTTAATAAATGTGCATTGTATTTTTGTATAATGGATAAGAAAGTAAAACGAACTCTGATATTTGTATTATTTAATGGATAGGTTTCTTAATACAGTGGTGCTCACGTGTAACTTTGCAAAATGTTCGTGTATCGTGCGTGCATCGTGCATTCCGTTAGCATTCATCGTGCGTTTATCGTTCGTGCATTCATCGTGCATCATTCAGATCGTGTATCGTGTAACGCATCGTTCGTTCCGTGTGATGAACGTTGCACGACAGGAATTATATAAAAGTGGTCCGAGATAATGCGGAAGGCCAGTCGTGTAGAACGGTTGCACGTTAGCCTAGACCTACACGCGTATTATCTTTCTGTTGCATTTTTTTTTCTTTTTCTCACGAGATGTTTGTGGGAAAAACAGATGATGATTTCCGGTGAAACCGAAAGTAGACGTTCTGCATATCGTGTAAGATTTACACCAGATATAAAGAACAATGTGTTATTCTACCGACGCAAAGGATATGGTATTTCACTTAATATTTAGAAATTGCCTCTGGCTGGACATTCGGTAAAGTGCTCACTGTAACTGTAAAAATTATACGTCGAATCGGACTTTCCGTCCTAAGATTCTTTACTACATTTAATTATAGATCTAATTTGTATATGTGCCGCTATTTAACTACTAATTTTATGATCTGTTTCGTTTTACTGTAAATTATCGATAATTAAGGACTTTAATGAGGTTTGATTAAGCTCTTACATTGTAATTATTTAATCTATTAATAATATTGTTGTTAAGCAAACGAAAATGTCCGCGTTAATCGAATAATCGTTTTTCGTTTCGTTCATCGGGAATCGTGTATCGTGTATCGTTCCTATCGCTCATCATTCATGATTCATCAGTAATCGTGCGTGCATCGTGCGTTCCGTTTGCGTGTATCGTGCGTGTATCGTTCGTTACGTGTACAAAGTTATACATAAGCACCACTGTATGTATTTTAATGAATGGTAGAACATATTTAAACACAGGTACGTTTCACATTGATTTCTCTTTAGGATAAATGTTTAACGCATGTACCGGTATTTCACTTTAAAGAAGAACTGAAATTTTAAAATGGTGGAATGCATGTGAAATAACTTTAAATTTGTTGAAATATAAACCCAACAATAGCTTGATAGAGGTTAGATAATACTGGCTATTTCATTTGAACGTTCATTTACAACCGGTTTCGAAATGTTATCATTACATTACTCCTTACAAAGATTTGTTTTAGTCGTGCGATTTTACATGTTTCTGTTATGAAAGAACAGTTCTTTTTTCAAGAGATTTATATATTAACAAGATAATAGAATTATATCATACTAAAACATAATAAATACGAATTTAGCTATTGAAAATAATAAAATTCTATTACAAATACAAAAAATAAACTGTAAATATACTTTCATATCCTTTTGATATCTATTCACGCTTTGAAACTTTTAACAAGCTAGCACTCTTTAACCAATAATTCTAAACAAAGCTTAATCATACTGCTCAGCCTAGCAGAGGTATTTTTTCTTTACGTATCAGGACATTTTCATATACCAAAAATGTTAACTCAGAGCAAGAATGAATCGCCTCTACAGCTAAAGCTGATTGTACAGAATATTGGCTTCCTGGAAAGAAATGGAGATTCGTCCAAACAGGAGAATAAAGACTTCGCTTTTTACCAAATAGACACAACACCAGAAAAAAAGGTATCAAAAATAAATGCTTTTGTTTCATGGTAGGGCAGTGAAAAAAAGAACACAAAATTTCTCGGCTTGTAGGAAATAAATTTAAAATCACAGAACAAATTAAATAAATAGTAAATGTCTGTAATTTCAAAAATGATTCAGTTTAAATTGAAGTAAGGCTCATGCTTATGGGAACCTTTTAACTTTACTTCAATAGTCAATTTCTCTTCTTTCAGATCTATCTTAACAGTCATTCTATCAGTTGTCATTATCGGTTACAGCATTCAATTCTGTAAAACTATCAATTAAAAGTATGTTTCAGAGAAGATTGCCATTTATGAAAAACTTGAGAAGTCCGTGCTGGCGAGAGCTGAATTCATACAGAAACACAAGTCGTATTCGCTGTTTACCATACTATTACCTAATTGGAGCCCCTGATCTTCACAGGAGGTTGCTTCAACACCCCTTAATTCCACCCAATATAATAAAAGAGCCCCATTGGGTAACAAGAAAACGATTTGCAGGTACTACACATCAAGTATAATGTATATATATAATGATATACCCTCTGACAATAATGTATTTTACATGAAATTAGAGAGCAATTTCAAGGCTTTGTCTACCCTCAACAGTTATCACGTCGGTCAAATAATTCATTGCAAAAAGTGAATATAAATAACAGAGAAGTTACTACAAAGTTCACGCGTTTTTCCGTAAAACATTTGGGGGACATTTCAATACTATAATCACAGGAAGGTTTATTAATAATGAAGTTTATAATAACAAAAGTAACGCTAAAATACACAAAAAATGTTGAAACTCTAATTAGATCTCGAATAAAAAGGATTTACATAATCTAATGTCTGCTTTCAAATGATTCCGTTGGAACGTTTCGTAGATCTAGCCTAATGTCGTACTGACAGTTCGTCACACATTTCAGATTTACTCCAGTCCATGACATCACTAAACAGTTAGAAAAATCTCAGGCAGTTGTTGAATTTCAGGTGAAGTAGCATTACATGCAAGTGAAACACGCATTAATTTAAACAGTGGCCCAACATGCATGTCACAGTATAACCCTGAACACTCCATAATCCATTCCAAATCCATTTACATTGTATTTTCCTTCAGACAGTGATGACCTAGATCTATTGATCTTAAAACGACAACATACATTTCAGTTCTCCGAAATTTGCTCGTGACGTATTCATTAAATGACGTATATAAAATGCGTCACAGCGAATGACAAATCTAAAGGTGACACGAGTGGGTCCGATGTAGGAGCGTGCACTTTGCGCACATCCCCTTATGCATAGCAAATTGAAATTAAAATAAACAACACAATAGAATCTAATAAAAACAAAAAAAAATATCAAATGTTCAACTTAATCGTAATTATTCAGAACCGCATTTTTAAAGCCTGGTACAACAAGTGCGGAACACACCTTTTTCGGAGCGCGTAAAATTTATACGATTTTAAGAGATCACCTGCTCGATATGCATGTGCCTTCCTCATTTGTAGGCATACCCCTTTTTACTACTGTTTGGACAAAATCCGCGTCCATATACATGTAGAGCTTACGTGTTCCGTTATGGTCACGATGCGAAGGGGCGATAATACGCTGCGACAGCACGATGGGACGATGCGAACACGCGATTGTACAATGCGAAAATGCGATATAAATATCGTCTTCGCATCGTGTATTCGGCCTTGCGCATCGTGCTTACGTCCCTTCGCATCGTGTTATCGTCCCTTCGCTTTGTCCTATCGTCGCTTGATCATAATATGTGTATTTTGTCAGGGTTGGGAAATCTATATAAGGTCAATGTTTTCAATTTTTACAGAAAATATGCCTGACATCGTAGCCAGTAGCGTTCTTTCATAGAAAATAAAATCATTTGGAAATGTTTCGTATGTACCAATGCTTTAAAATGACTTACCATTGTTGTATAAAATATATTCTAAGTAATAAATAATATTTGACGTGTGTTCCTGCGTCTGTGTGTCCGTGGCCATACAGGTACTGTCTGTATAGAATAATATACATGTACTTGATACATTACCTGTTACAGGAGTGTAAGGCAGTGTCTATTCTAGGACTCGCGATTGCAGAATTCATCCTATTTTTTTTAATCTACTCCCATTTTTTCTGAAAATAATTGAAAACGATCCCATAATGTTGATGTGGACTCCCAAAGAAAGCCACCCCTTCCTTTACAGCTGAAATCCTAGTCTGCACCTGAGTGCGGGGTTTATATTTTATGTCATTTATTTTCACTATCAGTGGGTATAACTAAAATTTGATATATTTGCCGTTTTCGAACAAATAAATATTTTATCTTATTTTTTTTTCTATACTAACAGTCTTTCCGAAAACTGCCTGTCTGATTCACATGTCTTATGTCGACAATTCAAATTTTATGACCCTTATATGTATATTAAATGCGGAATGCCGGTAATTTAAAGTAAGTCGGTATGCCGAAATAGTTTAATTGTCGATACGGATTTGCTCTGGTCGGCATATATACATTTATTAAATAGCAAATATGCACCGTAAACATTTGTCTCTTTCGACGTTGATAATTTTGATTACGTCCCTGGTAATGTCAGTTATCGACGCCGCTATCTTGGAAATCAACGCGACGCACGACGTACGTCACTTTGCATTACGTCCTCTGGAGAAAATCACAAAAAAGAGGATTTTTACGTTTTAGTAAGAAATAATGGGAAAACAAAAAACATGCCTGGAGATATTAAACTTCAAGATGTTAATATGCTTTAAAAAGCAAAAATACATGCAAAGACGCTAAAAAAATTATGGTCCAAAATTAGGTGGAACAGACTTTAAAAATATCGATTTTGCCTGCGAATATTCGAATACGTTCGAATATGCTATACGAATATTCAAATATCGATTTCGGTATTCGTTCCCATCCTTAATATTTACCCATTTTCGGCAGTGATATGGCAATAGCTTCTTTGCATTTAAAATCCGTGTTATATCAATTATTTGTAAACAACTGTCTTCTGTCCCTTCTTCCAAAAAAATGTTTACAAACTTACAAAAAAAGCATGTATTTACTAAAATATTTTAGTTCTAATGCTATGGCAGTAATTATTCTACTGTGACTGCAACATATTCATGTAGTTGAAAAAAGGCTCAGATTTGCCATTACTCATCCGCAACCTCCATCCCCAAATGAATGTATCAGGCTTAAAGAATAGCAAACTCGTTATTGACGTCAAAGTACTTCTTATTATGTTCAAATTTCTTTGTTATTTCTGTAAGGTAATTTTAAGTTATCATACATTGGACGGGTTTCAGGGTTATATACTTAGATCTTCAGCTAAATCTATCACACATGATAGTTATTAGAATACAACAAAATCATATCTTTGCTTGATAGTTTCGTATCATACCAGCAATATAATGCAATTTAAATGTCTGACACATGTCGGAAATGCCAGTATTTTGATGGAAAATCTTGTCCTTTTTCGCATTTTAACAAGCACTTCTTCTTAGGGCCTATTATTATACATTTTAATACGCGAGCTTATTCATAATTTATGGAAACATCTGTCTTCTTGATATGCTTCTTCCAATATTTTGTTACATGAATTTTAACTGAAGTTATTTAATAATTGCTTACATAAATTTGAACTGACAATATAGAGATACATTTTTAGTGTTATTAATCGGTTCTTAAAGCTCGTTCGGCTTTAAATACTTCGCTTTAAACGACATTAATTTACTGCATATGTATTCCTTATCAAAGAAACTGTATTTTCTTCTGCCATAAAATGGTTTGTTTAAGCATTTGGTCTCGAAAACGAATCATGGTATTATGGTGGATATCTTTTGTGTTCATTCTAACATGGACGCTTTACTCATTTCGGGATAAACATCGGCTGAGGTAGTTTACAGAATACAGTTTATAAAATCAGCAGTGACTAATCTTAAGATATGAATATTGTATAAAGCTGATCATTTTTTTCTGGATTTGCAAGATGTTTGACTTTGATTGTGCTATAATAATATATCAAAATGTAATTTCACTTCGAAAAATGACTGTTTACATGAGAGGTAATGTTACACAACAGGAGTTTCTATGATTTTTGAAAACTATTTGCGGTCTTGGGTTTTATCAAATCAAATTTGACTAATGCCTTAGATGGTTCAATAGCATAGTCATTTCGTGAACGTAATGCAGTTTAAAACAGGAAATTGTAAACATGAACAATCTGTTTTTTTCAGTTACAAGCTAGAGTACCAAAACTATGATGTTGATAACCCACGTGACCCAAGCTTTTACAATATCATTACAGAAGAAGAAGCACTCGAGTTTAAATCATGTCAGGATATGAATGAACCCGCGTCAATTGATTACTCAAAAGTAACGCTTGCAGGTACTTGCATACATACTGTCAAATAATTTTGAGCAGAAATCAGACAATTTCAGGGAATTTGAGCTGAATTGTAAGTAATGTATTTTAAAAGGATAATGAAACATGTTTTATTCAGTTACTCTTCATTCATAATGTGTTGTTTGTTTAATCGCTCGATTGGGCATGTATAAATTCAAAACATTAAAGCGCAAATTTTCCGATTAGCTGACACAGTATCTTTAGCTATTCTGTCAGTCAATTTTAATGTTGAACTTTCGGATATAGGTCGTAGGATAGAACAGTTTCCATTATAGGTCACAATGTCTTGATGCAACCAAATATAATAGATATAAGGTTTAAAATAGACATAAGAGAAAATTGTCAATGACTTTTATTTACGTTCCTAAGAATGTTTTCTCTTATGATTCCATATGAAACCTCATTTGTTTTCTCAATCATATATGTACCAAATATTTTCGTAATATTTTCGTAACCAGAGCCTTCTTTGTGTACAATGACGAGATTTACCAAGTGTATATTACCGGCTTGCCCGTTAATTCAATTTTTATTTACGGATCATTGGCCAATCAAACGGCAGGGTAATAAAGCGGTATAACGTTGCGCCACTCACTACATTACTTTAATGGCCATGAGGATAATTGGTCTGTGGAGCGGTTACGGGCTAAACTTGTTAGGATGTATGGTTGATATCCGTCTCCTGACAAAGTAGCTACATTTTGAGGAGTGTAATGATTAAGGCTACTTCCGACAGCATTGATGTTGTGCTAGCTTTGTAACCATGTAGTTGGGTGTCTACCTGTCACTTGGTAAGTTTGCGTTCAAATCCCGGTAGAACCAAATTAAAGTTTTTCTCCTCGGAATTTCTTTTGCTATTCAGTAAGGATGCTCATGAAGTCAGGTGCTGACATTGCTACACTTCGACAATTTTTACAAGCTATTAGAACTCCAATATTAGCCATATTCATTCGGCTCGTCGGTGTAACCCGTTTTTTTATCTGATATTATTATAGTTGTCAAACTTCAGTCTAATAAAAGGTTTGCACAAATAAATTATGTGTTATTAAAGTACCTTTATTGTACATATGTTAAGAAATGTTAGCACAGTATAGAAAATGTTTTGTATTGCTTAGTTTTTGCGTTTGAATGTAAATATAATTTTAGGGAATTCTTTCGTCTATCTATTTTTCTCTACTGTCCTAACATTTCTTAACATATGTTAAATAATGATACTGTAATAACATTCATTTGGGAAAAGTTTTATTGAACTTTCATTTTTTGGAAGGCCCTTAAAATGAAGTAATAATGTCAATGTTGTTTTCCACTACGTATTCACGATTTTAATAGTTTATTACATATAAAATATACATCAAGAAAAACATCTAGTTAATGTTAACAATACTACTGACAAAAGCATGCCATGCTAAAAAAGCGAAGAGAAAACGCCTGGGAAATCTTCTGATTAGCTTCATGTTTTGGACACGCCCTTTTACACGGGTACTATTTCAATATTTGGAGTTAACCCGGTTTTTTCGAGTTAAAAGTCGAGAAATTGACCGCGTTTACCCAGCGTTTTCAATGCGGTAAGAAGCATGATGAAAACGGGACAAAAGCGTGAGCGCCACCGTATCTGTTACTAAACTTCATGTACAAGTTCACACAATAAATATTTATGTAAATCATATATATAAATAGATTTTGTGAAAAATGTACTTCACAGGAAAGTTTTTTAAAGTATTCCATATATCATGGACACTAGACAGCTCTTTATTAATCAATAAGAATAGTTCAAGGTAGCTTGATAAATGGGTTACCAAAGATACATTTCCATCCGATTACATTGATTTCCAGCAAAACAAATAATCAAAGTGCTTCTGACCCCCACACTCAATGTTTGATTCAAGTTGGAACAGACTAACTAATGGAACAATTTGGGCTTATTTAATGTGAGGCAAAGTAATTTTCGTTCAGCTCAACTCTTTCATAAAGGGTTTTAAACAATATAATGGAATCTGTATTTTGTTCATAATATCTAACAAATTTTATCCTGCTAATATATAGGTACGCGCACTCGTTTATGTATGGACACTTGTTTGTGTACTTTGGCTTAAAGATATGAAAGTTCTTAGTCAGAATACTCCTTTATAATGGCCTCTGTGACTGTGCAAAATATCAACTCCCTTTCATAGTATTCGAGTTATGATCAGCACATGAATTTTTTAAGATAAAGGGAAAAATTGAAAATGATGTAAGAGTTACGGTTCTTACTCACTGCTTTCCCTCTAAATAGCCTGTATCGCTTTCAGCATAATTACGACTTATTATTGAGAGCTGTTCTTAAGACAAGTTCATTTACAAAGAAAGGTGACTGTACAGAACTGAACATGATCAGATCTTACGACTTTGATCTTGCAATGATTTGTATAACATTTACTTATTGAAAGTAATTATGAGTATTTATGAATCCATCAAATACGTGTAGCACGCGCCTTTTGAAAAAAATGATATGCTGTCAGGTGTAGTTGTTTTGATTTAATAAATTTACTTTGAAAGGCCTGGAGGGACTTCCTTCTTTTACAGTATGGTCAACATAAATGCATTCATTATGTGATAAAAACAACTAACTTGTACATTTGCCATTATTCAACAATTAATTTCACACAGATATGATACGCACTGTATTTCTTAATCTCAGGACAGGCTATGCAGACTAGTCGCGATCTAATGTATTTTATATAAAAACGTGTAATAAAAATTGAATTCACAAGACATCTGCTACAATGTTACATAATAAAAATATATACTAGTACAAAAAATACAATTTCATATTCTAGTACCTTAAATACAATAAGTGCGTAGAACGTTTAACGTTTTCTAGATATGAAGACATAAGAAGGATGTTAAATATAAATAAAAGACATGCGAACGTATGCTTTAATTTTATTACGCAAGACAACCGTTTCGTATTCAGGGTAGAAAAAGTACATACACTCGTCACTGTAACCAATTTGTAAGAAACTTTTATCTACATGGTATCACTTTGGGTCAAGTACTTCAGTTTCCCCACTGTACCTACCAAAAAAGAAAGTAGGTATGGACTGTAGCATGTACGATTTCTCTCATGCAAGATGTTTGATTAGTAAAGAGACCCATGGAGATGCAATTTGTAATGTGTAATTTTAATAACGATATAGTCTTATATCAGATTATGAAAAAACAATCGAGCATATAATGTGTCTTCTCCTTAGTTTACATTAATTTCAAACAATGTCAACAATATATGTAATCATACATTGATACAATTAATAAGATGCACGAATGGAACAGAATCAGAGCCGAAAACAGCTTATAGAAGTCTTCTCCTATAGTTATTTATTGTAAATACGACACGGCAGTGTTGTGTTCTAGTCTAAAATACAAAAACTCTGTATAGATTTTGAAAAAGAAGATGTTTAGGTAATTAGAAAAACTTTAATGAACTTATTTTGACTATGGTGAAATATGTATTATAGTGGTTACAGAGTGATAAGAAATTTAATTAACCTTAGGAGAAGAAAGGAATAGATTAGAAAATGTAAAGGATTGATTCATTCGGGTAGTTAAATGTTTGGAGCAAGCCTGCCACTTTGAGTTACAGATGCTCATGAAAATCGAATGCTTTCATGGATGTAGATTTGAACAGCTTGAAATACCTTCCAGATAAGCTAATATCACGGTCCTCATTCAATAGAATATGGAATGTTATGGTGATTTTTATTCTGATGCGCCCGAATGGATAAATAAGATGACCTATGTGTCCGTTCGTTAAGAACGTGTCCCGGCAGCCAGGTATTATAAGTAACTATATAGGATTTTAAAGAAGACCACTTTTGTACAGTGTGCCGAGCACACATTGGCTTCCTGCACCAAAATTGAATGCTTTAAATATGTATAGCTGATGCATGTGTGCAAAATACATTTTTTTGTAATATACCTTCCTAAGTTAACATGGTATAAGATACTAAATACATAAATGATTCTCAACACTAAAATGCACAATAAAAACTAAAATATTCAGTGACTTTGAAACCTGTTACAAAAATAATTTAATTATCAGTGAAACATTTGGCAAACAAAGTGTCTTATTACTTCACATATTCATAATTAGAAACCTCCTGCCGATTTTCCTGGCACGGATATGCCAAAATATCTCGTGATCCAACTACCATATCCCTAAGAAACAAAACGAAATGATGGTTTATCCTTAAGATATGTAAATTTGAACTCGGTAAATACTTTATAAACGATTTTTCTAAGGTTAGTTTATTACGTGGTCGATCGATGTACGTCAATATAGGAATAGGAATATCCGATTTAGTTTGAATAACTACTTTAGTTATCTTGATTTGCAACAAGAATTCCGAAACATGTGCGAAATATAAGCTGATTTATTAAATCAATACAGAAACATGTCCTACATTTAGCAGTGCATTGTGTAAAATAGAGATATTAGAGATATAGCTAGATTTGTCTATTCGTGATTCTTTTTTTACATTTTATCGATCTAATCAAATGGTCCAATTTCATTCAAAAATATCTTACATATTTCATATTGACTCAAAAATCTGCATTTTTGCACTTTTACCATGTATTTCTTCCGTAAAACATTAAAAAGACCTATGTTTAAGGTACTGTGTAATAGTTAAAAGCAGTTATAAGCAAATGGTTATACCGCTACGAAACTGATGAACCCATTGATAAAATGCAAAACGCGATATGTAGACATCTCCTAATCTTTTCTGCAGTTTTTGGAAAATATTGCAGAACTTTTCACCCTCTTCGAGCAGCAATTTTATAACTTTGGGTCCATGCTAGTCGAAACATCTCTCATGTATATATAGGGCCACATAAACTGTTCATTGAAAATCATCCATTCACGAGATAATGTAGTTTTCGCTCATGCATAGAAATGCTATGTAAATGCACGAGACAAAAAAGAATCACGAAACGTTCATTACCGACCGCATCTTATACGCTTGCCTGTCCGAATGCCTACGTTTTCAGTAAAAATGTGTTTGTTTACCACTCGCCGAGGGTGTCGATATCCACCTTGTAATGTTAAAAAGGGACTACATTATGAACAATGTTGCATAATATAATATTATTTGTTTTAACTTCTGTTTAGAACGTCTAAATGGAACTTACTATGTTGGAGACGTAATTAAAGCTTATGTCGTTTTATACGATGGGTATGGGAAACGTAAATATTTTGGCGGTGACCAGGTAAGAGCTACGATAGAAACTGGAAAAGTTGATGCCTCAGCTCCGTGTGCAGTTGCAGACAATAAGGATGGGACTCATACGATCATGTGTGAAGCTCTCTGGTCCGGAGACTCTACAATATTCGCAACATTGGCATATACAAGGGAGACAATAACAAGCCTCTATCGTATTAGAACTGATGTAAGTTTTTTAAAGTTATATATCTTTGATGTAATGAAATTACAATGAGAATGGAATTTACAGATTGAAGCAACATCAAGTTAGTTACTTTGTTTAAACAAACACACATCTATTGTTTTATGTAAAAATGAAATCACCACTAATTTATAATAATAATATTTCCTGCTTTATCTCACTAACTTGCTAATGCTGCAAAATTGTATAACTATTGCTGCTTCGTATGACAAATAGTATACCTTTGTAATTACACACTTCTTGAATACTTATGCTTTATGAAATATAAGTTTTCCATTGCTCATCAATATTTAGGTTTGCCCATACACGCGCAAATTGTGAAATGCAGCAGCAGAACTGGTAGGTGGGAGACTATGTTCTTCCATAAAGCTGGTACTACATGAAACCTTCCTTGCAAATGTTTGAAAACAAAGATGATCCAAACTGTCATATGACTTCTCTCCAAACAGATAAACAATGACCCGACTTCTGAACATCATCTTTTGTTTTTGCATTGATAAACATTGATGCAGTGTCCATGATATCCTGCTTTGTGCACAGAACTTGAAAGGTTGGTGCTTTTCCTATCCCATGTATTTTTGAAGTTGTGTCACATTCAGTCAGTGCATGAACAAAAGGAAGTAGTATACAGACTTCATGACCAACTAAGACCTACACCTTTTTTATATCCCGAACCCCTTTACCTTTACCTTGTTTTGCTTTGAATCGGATCGGAACTAAACATCACATCTCCTATCATCAACATGATAACATAGTAGCACCAGCAAATCTGTATCTTCCCCGACGACTACAGTATTGTTGGTTTCTGCTGACAGGATAGCAGTTTTGACAATTAGGCAATCTGCATCACTTGTGGCCTGTTTCATCGGTATCTCATGCTGTGCACATGCTACACTGAGGAGTGCAATGCAGTTTTTCTTACTGTCAGCATGTTTTAGAAAGACTTCTTCATTTATTTTGCATGGTGTTGTTCTTGTAAAAAAACTTTGGTTTCAGTTGCACCATTCTGCCTCCTTAGATGGGTTACATCTTTATTAGATTGATTGTTGCTATAACCATCAAACACAACTATATTTTCCGGTATCTCTGTTCCAAATAATTCGTATACTCTTCACATTTAGATCCAAATGACATTTCATTCTGTCATGGAATCTTTTGTAAAAGAGAGCATATACAAACTCGTCTGAATTCAAAATGCTTGACGTACCGCAGTCTCCTAGTTTTAACATACATTCAGCAAGAAGAGATTTTGTAGGCTGTCTCGGCATACTAGTATTGTTGAAAAGTGAAATTGGAACACTGTATAATTCATACTGGAAAAGATCTTTTGTATCATCAACTAATCTTTCAGTAGTGATTAATCTTTGAAAAAGTAGCTGGGTGTTGATTCATTCTCCTGACAGTTATTGATGTTCTCTCAGACACAGTGACAGCTTGCCAAGATCTCTGGAATGAAAATTCATTGACTGGCTTCCCAACCATTTTCTAAATAATTATATTACCAGCTATTAATCCAGTTTCGATATTATACAAAAAAAAAAAAAACACCAGAACAACCAAAGGGATTTCTGTCTTCTACAAATGACAAAATGGCACTTGTATCGTTCGCATCCTTGTCTATTCTGGATTTTTGAATTTCCTAATGTCTATCATTACTATTGTTCATTCCCAACAGTCTAGCATTGCATCCTTTACCTCTGCTTTGGCTGGCATAGACATCAACCAGAGTGCTCGTTGAGGTTCGCTTATCCCTCTACCTGCTGTCTTAAGAGATCTCATCAACACTTGTTCTATAAATCAATCTGTTGATAAACCAGCCCAATCTTTTACCGTTCTCCGCACAGAATAGTAGCCTAAGACAAACGCTTTGGGTGAATTTCCTTCAACTTCAACATTTTTTGTAGATAAAAGTATGCTGACCTCAAATAGAGATTATGACCACACGCTGCAAAGAATGGAAGTATCCTACAGACAGACCGTAAATGATCATTCCAGTTGCCAGTCCGTTCTGCTCGTGTAAAATCACGCACAACTGATACCATTTCCATGTACTGGATCCATAGCTTTAACGTGCGATACCCTTTTAAGTGATCAGTCTTAAGTGCTAGTACTTCATACTTAGATTTCATACTGATATTTTCACATATGTCTTCTTTTTGTATCTGTTTTGATTCCAGTTTGTATTATTACTCTGTAAGATTCTGTAAGAGTTGTTCATTCCCATTCTGTATCTCTCCATTGAATGATACAGATGAACTTTTTACTTTTTCTTGATCTTACTCTTACTCACAAAATGAAGAACTTGGTTCACTTGAAGAAATATCAATATTCTATTTGTGTCCTGTATTGAAGATTATGTGACATTTTATCACCAACAGCTTTCAATTTATCTTCCTTTTGTTTTGATGTATCAGTAGGATCAGAATTCATGAACAGTTGTCCTTGTGTCTTTTCTTCATGAATTTGCGGCATGCAGTGGATATTTAAAGACAGTAAAAGCGTGTGAAGTGTTGTATCAACAATGAAATGTCCTCTGACAGCTCTAGCAACTGCTTTCCAGGTCAACATATGCATTTCAGCATTGGAAGAATAGATGGTTTGTTATATCTCTTTCCACTGCGGAAAATTGGTTAATATACGGGAGTGTACGGGACACCGTATATTTTAAATATACGGGAGATATACTTAAAACTTAGAATACGGAAGAGTACGGGGTCGTTTATGCTGCAAGCCCGTATATTTATAACATACAGTATTCAGTATACTTAAGAATACAGGAATCATAATATACGAAAGCTCGTATTTTATTAAAATACGGGACTGTTCATGCAAGTCCGTATATTACTAAAATACTGAAGTCCGTATACTTGAAAATACGGAAATATTGATACAAGTAGCCCGTATTATTCTTAAATAATTCGTAAATACTAAAATTAAGAAGAGTATTTGCAAGGCCCTATATAACTAAAATACGGTATTTCGTATACTTAAATTAATTTTTTTACAAGCTCTTACAGTAGTCGGACCGTAACAGTTGTCAAATTTGCGTATATCGTGCGTGCGTGCGTGCGCTCTTCGTGTATTTTGACAATCGTATATCGTGTATCATATCGTATCATTCATCGTGCAACGTGCACCCTAAACTATGCACGATATTTGATACACGATATACGATTCCCGATGCACGATAGGACTATACGGTATACGATTCGATTTTTTACTCAGTCGTGAATTGTTTTACTAAGTGTGTACATCTCCGCAAAAAGAAATAAAGTGCTGACGACTACACGTTGTTTTATTTTTCATTCGTCAGTGCAACACGGGCAATAATGACTTCCGGGACAGGTGAAAGACAGTTTACACCTGAAATCCGAAATTTAATTATATTTTATCGACGGAGAGGACATAATTTGTCTTCAATATCTAAACTGTTGTTGCCACGTTATTATCTTAAGTGCAGAAGACAAGGTATAAGGAAATTCATAAAGAATTATAACAGGACAGGGAACATCAACTACTTTAGAATGTAAGCTATTGAATATTTATTGGTTAGATAAAATAATATGACGAATCGACGAATGAACGATAATTTTACAAAATCAGTTAAAGTCCGAGCAAAAAATAATAGAATAATTGTACAGTACCTTCTTCTTTTAAAATTACATCCTGTGTAGGGTAATCCTCGTAATCGTTATAAAAATAATATCCACACGAATTTACTTAAAAGCTATGAATGATTTATTGAAAATATAATTATGTTGACTGTCAAAAAGACAAATGGACAGTGTATTTCGTGTACTGGCGCTTTAAAGATACGTGTTGACTGCAATTAACTTCCGCCTACTTTCTCGCACCTCAGGATCAATATTCGAATTCAAATTTGACAATATAATAAAGGGATCATTAGTATAGTAAATTGATCCATAAGCCGGATTGGCTCTCGTCGAGGTCAGATCATACTCGTGCTACGCACTCGTATGATCCGACGCACGACTCGAGAAAAACCGGCATGCCTGATCACGCTACTATACTGATAACCCTATTATACTATCCCGTAAATGACTGAAATACGGGAGTGTGCATATAAGTACGTATATTCTGAAATACGGCAGTTCGTACACTTAAAAATTACGTGAATCTTGATAATTAGTTAGTATACTACCACGGATATTCTGAAAAACGGGAGTCCGTATATTGCTAAAATACGGTATTGTGTATACTTCTAAACGAATGGTAGCATTAGCATAAAATACATATGGATATGTGTGCCCAAAGTTAGACTACATGAAAATAGTATTCAACTGAAAACCAGATGGGTGTTCAGTAGAACACTTGTGTCACCCTCTTATACTTTGTCAGAATAACCAATAATTTTATGACAAAATCTGAGTATAAAAAAGGGCATAACTCTGTCAAAAATGACCTTGACCTACATCATGACCCTTTGGTCATAAGCAATACAATTGTAAAGTTTGATGAAGAAATCTTAAGAAATGACAAAGATATAGCCAACTTTAAGTTTTCGTGACAAAAACTAAGTACAAAAAGGGGTACAACTCTGTCAAATATGACCTTGACCTAAAAAAATTGGCGGCATTATGACCCTTTTGTCATAAGCAATACAATTGTAAAGTTTGATGAAGAAATCTTAAGAAATGGAAAAGTTATAGCCAACGTTAAGTTTTTATGACGGACGGACGGACGGACAAAGGTATCCCTATGTATTTCACATATGGCTATTTCTGAAAACACCCGCCTATAGAATAAGCTCAACAAATTCAAATACTAAATAGCAATATATGGAACCATAATGTAGAATGAAGCGCTAAGGTCCATTGTATACAACTATAACATAGATTTTCAATTGTCTTCCCTTCTCTTAGAATAATCTTTGATTTTCTAAGAGACAATTTTCACTTTTGGTCGACCGTTAGACAACAAAAACTTGTTCAAAACCTTTTTCTGTAAAAAAATTGGTCAAAATTAGGGGTCGGACCACCGTAGCAACTATCTATACAATAACAGAAAAAAAAACCTTTTGCAAAAGCTTATTTAATTCAAAATCGCAGTTACAAGCTTTTTTCAATTTACCCCAACCTACTCGACACCCATCAAAATATTATATTTTAACATTTATGCCAAGGTCTAAGCTTTTTAAAAAAATATACAGATCTTTAAGTATCTTCCCTTCTCTAAGCAAAATCCCAGTTTTCTAGATAGTAAATTTTCGGTTCCGGCCAACTGAAAAAAAAATGATTTATTGTTTTTTCCTTCATAAACGTTTGTCAAAATTAGGGACCGGACCACTTTTGTAACTAGAACGACTATAAAATAGTACAAACAACTCGGTTTAAAGAGCTTGTTTTATCCAGATATGACATATTACGTTTATCTTAATGTTGAATTACCCCACTCCGGTTTCGCCGAGGTAGAACATAAAATGAAAGTAGAAAAATTATCACCAAATCTTTAAAAATTAACGTTTTTGTTTTCTAAATTTTTTCTTTAACGTTTCTTATTGTTATACAAGTCAGAAGGGACATTTTAAATAAAAATTTCATCTGCAGTTAAGAAATTGTATCTCCATTTCCCCTGCGAAATATCTCCATTTCGCCGAGGTAAGACACAATATGAAAGTACAAAAATTATTATTAAATCCTTAGAAACACACTTCTCTTTCTAAAATATTGCGTGAAAATGTTTTAAAAGAGTTAAAAACTTCTTATTTGAAAAAAACAGATAAAAGTGAAGATAATTAGAAATCCGTTAATTTTACTTATGCTTTTCAATAGCATCTACGCATATTTAATATATATTGTTGTTACCACAGTGTCAATGTAATACAATGAAGGAATGCATTTTTTGTTTCGAACTGAGTAAAGTGTTGAGTTATGTAAAAAACAAAAATAATATCAAACAGGGAATGCCACGTACCAAAAACGCAGCCTCCCCAAAACGAGCCCCACAACACCCAGAAGTGCACACCAGTTTGTAATGCAAAGGAATTACTCAAGTATGTTACTTTTGCTACAGTCTGAGAAAATTGTACAATATTATTCTTCCACAAACTTCATTTTAGCCAAAGAGACATACACAAGTACTTTACTTCGTTAAAAAATAGAGAAAAAGGCTAGTTTTACAGATAAATAGTTTGGTCAGAATAAAAACATAAATGAAAAGCTGCATTTTATTTTATATCTTTCTTAAACAAAACATTTCATTTTGATCAAACTTTTCAACATCGTAAAAACGAAAGATGATTTCGTTATTACGCAACAATATTGCTTTATAAACATTTTGTAATTACGAAATAATATTTCGTTTTTACTTTGCGATTTTACGAAATCATATTTCGTATGTACGAAATCATGTTTCGTATTTACGAATTAATTTTCGTAATTACGAAATAATATTCCGTAATTACGAGATAATATTTCTTTTATTCCGGATGAAAAATTGTACCTGATGTCACTTTAGATTTAGTTACAGCTGTTCAAGGATGTTACAAGTCTTTTTATCTCAGTGGCGGAAGGGAACCTAGTTTACCTCCTTGAAAGGCTTTTAACAAAATTGAACATCGGGCGATCACTATGTTTTCTTACGTGGTCACAATTCATTCATAATTCACTAATGGAAATGTAGTATGTATGCATGTTACACGGCGGACAGTAAATCATTAATGACGGCAATTGAAGTCAGCTTGTATCATTTATTACGGAAAATGTTGAATCATGAATTCGTACTTTACTTGTATCATGTCATACAGAAAACATTGATACGTTACTTTGTATTTTACTATACAAATAAAGAAGAAAATTAAGAAAAAACATAAATACGCATTTAAATAAAACTATCGATAGTATTGTCATGAAGGCTAAAAGGGCTCCGTATTAAAATATTATGTACCAGGTAAATCCCATGGCTTACTACGTCTTTTTTGAAAATACGTGACACCAAAATTAGTCTCCGTTTGTTGTATGGGGTATAACTTTAGGATTAAATATCTGCAAGTTTTGAAAGGGTGCATTTGTTTGTATGCCAAAGGTCTATGTCTGCGTCTTTAAACTCGTGTTATACTGCTGTGGTTTTTTATTGTGCAAGATATTAAATGCGTACTTACGCTTAAAGATGATGTTAAAATAAAATTGATTTGACTTCTTAATATGCCATGTGTATTTTTATATCATGCTGAAACTATTTTAACATCATTGTTACGAAGACCTGACTACTTCTGTCAGATTAGAGCGGCCGTAAAGTTATGTTAACTTTGAAAATGGCTATATTAACTTATGGTCAAGAATAATGCTGAAAACACATAAGATATTTTGAAAACATACAAAAAATGAGTTTACCGGCTTTATTTCTCTCATTGACAGATGTTAATTTAAAAGATATAACAAAAGATGTGGACTTTCAGTTTTTGACCAGGCTAGTGAGAAAAAGTTTACTAATTTTCTCAATACTCAATGGGAATAACACTGTGATATAAATTCATATGTTTTGGTTTTTAACTTTGGCAATGTTCATACTTCTAGGTCTAAAAATCAATGAGTAATTTCATTTGTAAAATTATGATGGTCAATTTGAAGGTAAATATACCTTTAATGCAAATAAATTGTTCGCTGTTATGTATTTAACGATCATTGTAATTAAGCGTAGATATTTGTGAAGGCAAATGAAACATGCTGTTACTTTGAGATTTTGGTGACTTAAGAAGTTGTCATAGTTACTTATATTTTTGTAGATACTATCTTCAAGAAGCATTAACGGAGGGTTCAAGAATGAAAGGTTTTGGGAAGCAACTGTCTGTCATCCAGACTATATAAAACTCCTTAAGGGTACAAACTTCAATGAGTTGTGCAACATGACGTCTATTAATTCGGGGATGCCATTTTACTGCGTAAAACCGAAAAATGTACATTTACTTTGCGAACATTGGAAGTTTATCTCTTATAGTAAACACCAGAAACTGCCTTTTACAGAATGCGAAAGAAACTTATTAAGCAGGTATACCTCAGTTTAATATTCTGTAAAAGTAGCAAAACATTCACCTAAAGATAAAACAGAAACAAATGTTACCTTAATAAGGAAACATATTTTATTGCATTATCACGACACATTTTATAACTTAACGCTAGTGAACACGACATTATTCACAAATTTGTTTGATCGTAAAACACTCTGCAAAATAGTTGCATGAAGAATGTTCAATCTATCAGCGTGTATGATTTCTGGTTTTGATATAAGGATGTCTGTCTTTGTCAACACAATGTTGTCTGCGTTTAATCTCAAAACACCATGGCTGGAATATTAACCATGCGTTCTGCTTAGATGAAGTATATTATAACCCTTTGAATTTCTGAAATTGTGATGTTAATAGATACATTTGTTTACGCTTTATCCCAATAGTGCATGAATCGTTAAAACACATCGAAGAGGGCTCTTAGAAGAATTTCATTGGGAAAGACTATCTGTATCAATTATCCGAATACGTTGCTTTGATAAATTTGCTGTTATGCCCGAAACGCATAATTCTAAGACCATATGAGCCCTAACATCATTTACCAATTTAGGGCATTGTAAGAAAATGCAGTGTGTAAAACACATTACTCTTTTTGCTTCATGTTTTTAAACTACTAATATGTAGCAGTGCTGTCAAGATACTTCCTTGTGTCGCGGTTAATTTCGTTATAATATTTCCTATTTTTATATGCAGACTGCCAATATGCAAGACAAGACCAGCAAGAATTGAAGGTGTATCTGATATATTTATATGTAGGCAAGTCTCTTCCAGTGTATAAATTCAGGTTTTTTGAACATGTTGCATACTATCGCATGAATATTGGCCTGAACATTTCCATATTTCCAGGCATTTCTAAGTCTTGTCTCTTATCTTAATAAAATGAATGACTTGTTTATGCTTTCAGAGGGCAACGTTTATTAAACCAGCATATAAATGTTACCGTTAAAGGACCAAACGGAAGTAAAGATATTGTTATAGCAAATCCAACTATACCATGTTCCAAGTATAATGTTTCCCTCACTTGGCATACAAGACAGCCAACTGGTTTTTTTTATAAGAAGACTTGGATGTCGCGATATTGTCTCGGTAATAATAATTAGACCTAAAATTTATTTGTCATTAAACGTAATTTTTTCTCTACCTTTTAATAATAGCTTTTAAGGGTACATTTAGCATGTTTTCGTTCTGTTTCTGTGTGAACGTGCATGACTGAGTATTATAGCATGTTTTTTTTTTCTCAAAAATACTAATTGTTTGAATGACTAATCAAGTGTTTGTTTAATTTGTATGATATATTTAATGCATGACACATTAGTGATAAAGCAATAGTACGTTTAGAATAGATCAATACATACATTTTTTTTACAAAGATACTAATTTCCTTATATGATTCTATGTAAATTTGACTTAAGTTCTTTTCTACAGGATTACATAATACCGCATACATGTCATGTCTCAAGAACAGACGTATATATATATTTGGGGATTCAACTACGGGGCAGTGGTATTCCGCCATCAAGAAACGTTTTCGTTGCCAGCCTGTCACAAATTTAGTTGGGATTCGGTACTGGGATAGCGAATGTTACAACAGAGAATTCAATTTTCATGCTGGAGCTTACCGACATAGTCAGCCGCTTTTTATAGGAATGAAATGGGTTCATGTGGGACATATTTTAAATTCGATTCCGCGTCGTTTAGGCGATATTCCACATGAAACAAATGCAATTGTAGTTGTACATGTATTTTTGCATTTGGTCGGTTTTCATCACAGTGTATTTAGGCTGAAGATGGAAAAGATTCGGCAAAGTATAGAAACTTTTTTAAACAAATCAAGACATTCTATAGTTATGATAAAGGGTCCACATACATTCGATGAAATACCTGGATGGGCATTGGATTTTACTGACTATTACGGTTATATTTTTAGTAAGATTTTATATGAAGTATTTGATGGGTTACATGACAGAGTTGTTTTATTGAATAACAGGGATGCAACTTCTGCAAATCACACACAAAAGATTCATCCTCCCGACATTATTGTTGATGCTATGCTTGATCAAATGTTGAATCATGCTTGTGAATGATATAATGTCGTTAAAACATTACACCATGTGTTACAGAATTTGATGTGCCAAAATCAAGCAACCAGCTTTTAACCACATTGTAATGAAGAATATTTTCATAAAGCACATGGTTGCTCTTTATTACTCTTAAATGTTTCTTTCTCAACGGTATAGGAGTTTATTATGTATTAATATCATATATTACTTTATCATATCTCAGGAAATATGTTTGAGGTCAAATAAAAAAGTGGTACCGATATTTAAGCCATTTTCAATCCATAAATCAAAAGTAGTTCATTATAAGAGGCTATTTAACCAGCATTTTTCAGGGTTAGGGTTACGGTATAGGGTTTGGGAAAAGATGTACATTGTAAGCAATATAACGTATACAAGGCAATAAGTTCTCTAACTCACAAAACAGGACTTGGTGTAAATACGCATTTGAAAATGAAATGTTTCGATTAATATACATTTTGTTGTAAACAACTCATATGGAATCATTTAAATGGTTTTGTAATTTGCATATTAATCACAGATTGAAATATATTCATTTACAACAAATAACAGAATTATATGAAACTACCTGTATTCCCACATGGAATGAATGTATTAAAACTCAGTGATGTTTTATTTGTTGTGGTTTTGAAGCCATCATAGGTACGCTAAATCCGATATGACATGTATTAAGTGAAATAACAGCAAGCAAGCTGTAGTAAAGAATTTGCACGTTTTAAATTTGCATATTGATTTGTGTTCTCAGTATGGTTATGGTAAGATAATATATGACACACCTATATGCGTTGAAAACATGAATATTGAAGAAGAAAGGCAACTTCGTCTTATAGAAAAAATTGGACACTTTCAGTACTGTTGCTCTACCTCGCTCGTCTCTGTTGTTGTCCCTATTCCGACCCCGTTCCTCCAAACTGCGACAGTTCCTATCATACGGCCGTAAATTCGCTCATTTTAAATTTTGAAAGGAAGGAAAAAAAGTCAGTAGAACACGTGTGCAAAGTATGTAAATGTTATGCATCTTGACGTCGTGCAATTGCAAATTAAAGCAACACGTTTTTGACCCTGTCGAATAAACAATTCTCAGTCCAACTGAGAACTGTCTTTAATTGTCAAACCAATTACATATCGCGTGTTAAAAGAGTAAAAGAACGATTAGCATAAATATCTTATATATATGTCGCTCGAACAATGTGTGAATAATCCCTTTACATTATATTTTATATGTATTTCATCAATAAGAATTTCGTTTACTGTCATCGTCTGCACGAATACCTCCACAAACGGTATCTAAAACAAAACAAAGTTAAGTTTCTTTTATTTTAACTACTAGAATGTCTAAAGGTTATGTTGAGTGGTTGAAAAATGGCAAAGTTGGTTCCCAAGGCCTTCGGATCCGGGTCTCCCTGGTATGTGCTAGATTTTGTGAAAAAAGGACGAAACATGTTTCATGACAAAAGTTATATCAATATCATTTACTATATAATTTATGTATTTTTATTGGTAAAATGTATAAATAAAATTAACTGATTGTTAAAGTGTTCTTATATACATGTATGTATGTACAATTATACTTTAACGCAATGTCGTGTTCATGCAAATTGCCGTGTCAAATGATGCACTGGTAATTTCCCTTTAAATTGACTTTAACTTAATTTAATTCAAATACTTTATTGTAAATGCATTTTAATACATTAATTGTTTAATGAAATTGAAAATGAGCATATATTTTTCAAAGTAAAACAACCTGAACCTTCCACTACACAAACTCAGAGCCCTGTCAAAAGTATATGTTTGTATTTTGGTTTATCCTCTTCTCGTGACATTCAATCACTACTGTCTGTGCGGAAATGACATCGACAAGTTTTGATCCACTCGACAGAACAGGTAAACCTTGCTTGTCTGTCGACCGCAACATGGTGCAAGTGTAAACATCCGTGCCAATAAATTGGTATGCGTGGCCAACATACAGACGTTTTCTTATTTGTTGCCTAAATGCAATCAAGCCATTTGCAGCCTTCTAAATCAAACATCTTAAGTTCAATGAGAAATTCCTTTACTCTTTGGTTAAATCACAAGCACTTTGCAGTTTTGGGCTTGACTTGTCGGCAGAATATGATCCTCCTTTTGTAGTATTATTGCTAGAACGCTTCTTATCTAGAAGAGGTCTTAGTTCACGTCCCAGCTAGGAGTTTAATACATTCTACAGACAAACAAAATAAAAATCATATTGTAATTTGCCTTACTACCCGAATTATTAAAGGAATTTACAGTTAAAAACGATAGCGGTAGATTAGCTTTTTTCTTACATATTTTATATATACGACTTAAGCTTAAATTCAATATAATAAGAAAATATATTACCTCCTTTTAAAAGCCCGCAAAAGTGAAAATTTAAAACTTCTTGAATGCTAGAAGGATAATTTATATTAGATATTATTTGTATGTGTTTCACTATACAAAATTTGTCCAGTTCAAGTTTCTATTAGCTATTTTGTCTTACACGTGTGGCATTATATACATGGCTTCCTTTCACCACTACCCTCCCTTCGGAGACACAAACTCATTTTTCTCAATAATAAAGTTGGTGACCTATTACTTTTAATTTAAAATTAGTTTTCACGAAAATGATGATTGAACATTACTTCTGCAATAAATCAAGAAACTCTGACTGCTTGAACATTGACTAAAACTTAATCAATTGCTAAACATTTGAAATAAAACACAATGGTGAACTGCCAAATTTAGTGGTTTTATTATTCATAAACATGAGATAGGGGTCGTTTTAACTGTTTCGAGAGTATATTTCAAACAGTGTCTTAACAGTTACTTATAAATAAGGATGGTGACCATGCTTTTTTATCATATTCTTACTTATTAGGTATTAACCTAACAAAAAACTATATTTCATAAAATTCTGAATGCTTGAAAAAATAAGATGAAACTGTAGCGATCATCTTTAACTTATAAAGTCAGTAGTATCTAATCCCAAACTTAGCTTTGAGAATAATAACTCAATCGGTGATATACATCTGTATTACATTATAAACTGTTATCATTCAAATCTAACAATAAAATATTCCCCGTCAATGACACTTTCCTAAATTTATAAAATTAATTCTAATGTTGCCCCTTCATATTTAAGTGATGACTTTACCCCTATCAATACTGATTATCCCACAAGGTTTAGAGCAAAGGCATATCCCTCCTTTGATGGTACAGGTTTTTCTATGTCAGATAGTAAGAGATATGCTCTCCCTGTGGTCAAAAGTTTTGGAAAAAAATCATTTGCATACAATGGTTGTTGTCTATGGAACAGTCTGCCACAAAATGTGAGGATGCAACTACCATGGATTCATTTAAATGCAAGGTTAAGGAACATTTTTTCGACGTAGTCGTATACTTTTGATTTGAACTTCCGTTGGTATGGACGCGTTGCTAACCAACTTCGTTATAATGTGACCAATCAGAATCTGCAAATTATTGGCTAGCGTTTCGGTACCGGAATAAGCAGTGTACTGCCCGGGAGCCTTCTGAAACACAAAATGTGTTTATTACGTCACCTACGTCGACCATCTTTTTTGTTTTAAAGATATTACTTGTTAAGCTTAACTTGACTTTTTTAATGTCATTCAATCAGGGTTTTTATACAAACTTCTCTTAAGGCATTTTGCTGTGATTTTTTACTGTGATAAATTCTATCTATCTATCTATCTATCTATCTATCTATCTATCTATCTATCTATCTATCTATCTATCTATCTATCTATCTATCTATCTATCTATCTATCTATCTATCTATCTATCTATCTATCTATCTATCTATCTATCTATCTATCTATCTATCTATCTATCTATCTATCTATCTATCTATCTATCTATCTATCTATCTATCTATCTATCTATCTATCTATCTATCTATCTATCTATCTATCTATCTATCTATCTATCTATCTATCTATCTATCTATCTATCTATCTATCTATCTATCTATCTATCTATCTATCTATCTATCTATCTAACCTAGGAAAAAACTTTTCTGAAAAAGAATCCTGAAAATATTTTGACCAGGGCTATATCGGCATTTGTTGGGAAATCAATCAAATCATACATTGTTATCGTAACTTATGGTCATCAGGGTTTATTGGAAAAATTGAACCTTGTGGTCTTTAGAAAAAACAATCAATCTATGTATTTCACTCATATTCTGTTAAAGTAGACACACAACAAAGACAAACATGGGCCTAAAATCAAGTCATTAGGACCCATAACTTATATACCTGTGGTAAAAACAGACTTATTGTCAAAACAGAATTGGTTGTCCTGACAAAATATCCCTTTTCCTGTCAGTTGAGAGAAGATAATGTCAATAATGTCAATATTTGAAAACTAAACATTGTTTTATGAAAACACAGTGCAAAAGCAAGTAATGAGACTCAATAAGATTTTTGAGACTTCGTAAGATTTTGGGTCATGGCAATTTTCCAACTGTATTTGCTAAAATTATAAAACGTTTTGTTAAAAGAGGTTACGACCCTACTGTTTTGAGACACACCGCATGTTTGGTGTTCAACCCGTTTACAGTTGGTGGTGTTTTTGCCACTGACCGTTCCAAGGCGGTACCCCACTGTGTTCCTTTGATTGTTCGTTTTGTCCTCGTGTGTTTGCTTTGTATGCTGGTGTGTGTTGGTAGTGTATGTGTGTGTACATGATTGTGTGTGTGGGTGTGTGTGTTGTGTGTGTGTGTGTGTGTGTGTGTGTGTGTTGGTGGTGTGCACTTCTGGGTGCTGTGGGGCTCGTTTTGGGGAGGCTGCGTTTTTGGTACGTGGCATTCCCTGTTTGATATTATTTTTGTTTCAATATATTCCAATTCTTTAATCACTGCCTTTGAATTGCATATATAGATGAACTCATCAGCTGGTATCTGAAACAGAATCTGTGATTGTTTTCAAACGTTTGTGAATAAAGATTGATAAAGTTAACATTCTTACAATTGGTTTAATGTACAACTCCAACATTGTCAGCCATTTGTCGAAGTAGCAAATTTAAATTATGTTTCGAAATGTCCATGTGATTATGAATACGAGTTAAGGAGATATTCTTTAGTTTTTCATTAATTGCCTTCTTTTGACTAGAGACTGACACTTTGAGTACTTAGATCTTGATCTAGGGAAAATGTAACACTACTATGAATTCAGTTCTTACTGTAATACTCGAGAACTGAAACCAAGAATAAAGTCATAATGTGTTTGTCTTCCATTGAAGACGATGTAACCATACTTTGACTTTTAAATACATTCCGCATGTATTTGATGTTTCAAACAAACTTGTTTTTTTTTATAAATTCTTACCAGAGAGTTCACCCATAATGTCATTAACGTACACATTACAACACCAGCGAATTAAGTAACTTCTGGTTAGGAACAAAAACAATTACTCGGCTCTCACCCAACGGTCCTTACGCACTTTAGTTACTTAAGACTTCCTCATTCTAGCGTTAAATGTGACAGAAAAAGTGATGTGTTTCTTTTGAAAATTTGACTCTTGAAATTTGGCAAATCGTACTTTGTTGTCATCAGGTTTTGTTGGAAAAATTGTACTTTGTGAGCTTCAGGGTTTGTTGGAAGAATATCTGTTGTGGTCTTCAGAGTCTGTAGGGCAAATCGTACCTTGTGGTCGTCAGAGATTAATGGATAATCGTACCTTATGGTCATCAGGCTTGGTGAGGAAAAGCGTTCCTTATGATCTTCAGGTTTAGTTGGGAAAATCAAACCGTATGGTTTTCAGGGTTTGTTTGGAAAATCGTACCTTATGGTAATCAGGGTATGTCAGGAAAATCGTCTCTTGTGGTCTTCAGGGTATGTTGGGAAATTCGTTCCTTACTGTCATCAGGGTTCGTTGCAGAAAATCGTACCTTATAGTCTCTAATTGTTATACACATAACACCATCAAATATGATCTCGACTTATTTCTTGGAATATGAATGTCACTGAAGCACGTGATCTACAATGAACCAAAATGAAAACTTTATACTTTCATGAAAAAATGTTACAAAATAGTAGATCTATCTCAGCCTGGTTGTATAAAAGTAGTCAAACAACAAAGAGGATAGTGGGCCTAAAAGTCAGGTCATTTATCACCCATGAAAGGGAAATAACTGCAATAGTATAAAAAGACACTTTGTCAAAATCAAAATTTCTTGTCCAGACAGAATATCTTATTTTTGTTAGTTGAGAGAAAATAATGTCAATATTTGTAAACATTGTTTTATTAGAACACAATGCAAAGGCAAGAAGGGGCCTAATGAGACTCCTTAATCATATTCAAAGTCTTATCTTCCTTCCTTTGCATATATAAAGGTGAACTTGTGGCCTTATATCTGAAACAGAATATGTGAGTCTCACAACCTGATGAATAGAGAATATAATGTTACTATCTTTGATAACAGTTGATATCGGACGAGGATGATATCGGCGTAGGCTTTTCGGTCGGTATTCATCCGAGTTTTTACGTTGTAATTATGACGTCATCAACGTTTTAAATCAGCGTTTTAAATCCAGCACCGTTTACTCTATGCTTTATAGGAAATGTTGAACATTAAAATCATCAATTGACCTATCTAGAAATGGTATTTGTACACTTTTTAGAGGCGGATTTTAACGTTTCAGCACATATTATACAAGTTATATCTAGATCAACTGTGAAAATAAGAAGGGGATTAAAAAATGCAAACCATTTTTTTCTCTAAGTTTGCGTTAAAATTGCTATAGATGGATACATTATGATCTGACTAAGACAATTAATACCCACAACACTATGTTCAATTCGAAAAAAAACTATTTTATGTAAGTGCTGTTTGCTTGTATTCCCAGAAGTTTTAATGAAATGCGACCCTGTAGGCTGTAGTACTGAAAATTTAATTAAGTAAGTGTAGCATTTAAGAAATCTACTATAGCCCAGATCTTATTTCATTCAACTAACTCAATTTCTAAGGTGTGCGGGGCATTGCACTTTGTTAGATCTTAAGTTCAAACATATTTGTAGCATAGTCAAACTCACTGATTTCAACAACGAAATCAAATTCACTTAGCGAAAATGTAAAGAATATTCTAGCGATAATGAAAAAGTCTTAAAAACCGTAAATCAGAGACATCGAAAATTCATAAAAACAATTTCAACGTGGCTGATGCAGTAACTCTTAGTCACCAGGTATTATTGGAAAATTCGTTTCTTATGGTCTTCAAAGTTTGTTGGAAAAATCAGGCCTCCTGCACTTTATAGTTTGTAGGAAATATGGTACATTCTGGTCTTCTATTTATTACATTGACATAAAAGAAGGGGCGGCCAATTATCCCAAAGTTGCAAAAATTACAATAGTTGTGCTGGCATTAAATCTTTATTATTGCAGCGGTTTAATCTGATTTATAATTATATGCAATGTCTCATATTAGCACAGATTCAATAACATAAAAGCATGTATGTCTACTTATAACACATATTTCTCTGATTACTTACTCTACTACTATGTTGTAAATGTAATTCTCTGTTTGGAAAATTAAATATTACTATTTTGTCTCCTTGTGTTGATGAGTACACTTATAGAACAATAACTCTTGTCGATTTTCAATCTTTGCCGTAAAGCCTGCTCCTGTCGTAACGCCATGTATTTGAGCAGAAAATATACGCACCACATGAATTGTGACGTTATACTTTGAACTTGTAGTAAAAGCCGATAGTTCTGTCTATTCAAAGATATTTAAACATCTTCTAGTTAAGATTTAAAGGAACAGATGGCTAGAAATAGGGCACAATGGGACACACTCTTTTCATGTATGTCCTTTTTAATTCTCGAAATGAGGTGCATGTCACAGATATTCTAGGCATTGTATGATATTGCACTAATTTAAGAGATAAGACTAAGCACTTGTATTCTCTTAGTGCTAGATATGCCTAATGATATGCTTACAATGCTAGTACTTTAGTAAGTTGACTTAAATGATGTAATTTGACTTCAATTACCACGATTATATAACCGCTTGTTCTTAAGATTGGTCACATTGGAAGATAAAACCGTTCGCTTATCTTCCGCTACATATCTCTAAACCCTAACCCAGCTTTCACATGCAATCAGGCACTAAACTTTGCCAAGCTCATACCGTGAATAGAAAGTAATCCCGTAATATAAATGGAATCCTCATGCTTAAGTTAACGTATATCTATAACTTCAACACATAATAAAGATCCATGTCAACTCAAGAGCAACGTAAATATTAAGCAATTTTCATATAGTGTCCTTTGTGCAGAATAAATCAACATATAAAGACTTCAAATCAGCTTCAAACTTATCATTAACCACAGCTTGTTTTACAATTTCACTTGTTGTATTATTATATAAATACATGGTATATCTATTTATCTAAAAAAATCTATATTTTTATTTTTCATGCAAAAATTGAGACCATAATTATCAACTGCGGAAGATTAAATACTAAGAAAACCTGGGAAATGCTGCAGAGAGGATCTACAATTTAAGTTAAATAATAGGACAACTTATGGCTTAAATAAATGTGTAATAATATGATTTATAAGTGCATTCAAGACAGGACTATGTATCAACTAAAATAGATTTCGGTTTAATTTCAACTGAATTCTAGTTTTTAAGTGTATTCTTCATGTGATTGGACTCTTACCTGAAAGTACGGGAAACGTTTAGTGTATATGACGTCATTAGGACGTGACGTCATTTCCTGACGTTTTGTTGTTTTTTTCATTTCTAAGCTTGTCATGAATATGATCAACATGTGAATTTAAAAAGTGTAGACAAATTTCTTGAAAAAGGCAATATTGCCGAAAATTTGAATTAAAGAGTTGTTTTAAATAGAAAAACAATAATAATAATGATAATAATAATAATAATAATAATAATAATAATAATAATAATAATAAAATCTTCATTTCAAGAAGGTAGCACAAATAGACATTTATACGAAATCGTTCTTATATCACAATCTCGTTGTGGCCTTCCATAAATACACACAAACAACAGATACAAACATTCGCAAAAATATTACATATAGAGATGCACACACGCTAAGCCACATAAATTCACACACATTTACATACATTATTGTTTCATATTTGGTGATATACCAATCTAAAAATGTTTAACTAATTTAAAATTTGAATTTTCACGGATGTTAACCATTTATTAATGACAAACACTCAGACATGAAAATAATTTCCAAACAGAAATTCAGGGTCGAGTTCAAAGTTCTAAGTCAATACTGTTTATATCATTGAGACATAAGGTGTAACTAAGGACATTTTAGGGATAGAAATGTTAGGGATATAGGGGCTCCTTTATGGGTAAAACTTTTACAACTTCTTCTTTGTTAGAGTTTGATAAAAATCAAATAAATACCCAATAAATTGGTTAAAGATATGCCCCTGGAAACCTCTAATACAATCCAAGACCCTCAAGGAAAGACTCTCTTAGCCCCTAAATTACCCTTCAACTCAATTTCCCCGAAGACCAAAGGCATGATCCGATGACCAGAAGGCTTGATTTGTAGACCAGAAGGTACGATGACCAAAGACCACTTGGCACGATCGAAGACCAGAAGGCACGACCGAAGACCAGAAGGTACATTTTTTAATATAGTAAATTCACAACCCTACCCCTTACCTAAAAAACCCTAACACTAACATCTTGACACCTTATGGTTACAGGTTATACACACTCGTTTCTATATGCAAAATGGCCTCGGTTCAACAAAGTTTTGGTCATGGAGGCATTCGTTTAGCACAAAAGGCCAAATGCGTAACAACTTAGGGTTATGAGTCAAGCAACAGCCATCTCTTAACATAGTTTTGGTAATGGGGCTCGTATTTTAATCCGACACCTATCCGTACCAGCCACGGTTGAAGAAATTACGGTTTTTAGGCACATGTAGGCCACTGTTGAACATATATAGTAATGGGTTAGACTCTTTGTTATTTTACCTGAATTTATATGAAAGAAAGTTTTATGTTTACAAGAGATTTACATTCTCATTTTACCCACTCTAATCTCTATAATTTTGTTGTTCCAAAATATAATGGAAAAAAGTATGTTACTTTTCATTACTCTGCAATTAAAGATTTGAACTCACTGCCTGCTCATATAAAACAGATAAATAATATTGGACAATTCAAAGCTGTTTAATACCACTAGTTAGATGTGGATAATACCTCTTAGGCCAAGTGGTTTATATATTCCTGATAGATTAAACCTTTTTTGTTCTAAATCTTATGCACGTTTTATCAAATGAAATTTAATGGCTTGTTACACATGTAGAAGATGTAACAAATGTACCAATAACTTAATTCTTCATATCCATTATGCCTTTTTATATGAACTTCTAAAAACCAAAGTCTTTTTTTTCTATTTATTTATTGTTTTTTGGCTATAAGTTATTTATCAGGACCCCATTGGAAATAAGCTTCATGGCATTAATGGGAAATCCTAGGTTTAATACACACTTAGTTTTTGGCTAGTTGCTTATTTAAAGTTTCTGCATATTTTAGTTAACTCATGTTTCAATAAGTTCGTTTACGAACAATTACAAACATCTCATTATGTGCATATAAGTTTGGGACATAAAATGTTATGCTATGTTAAAAAGGCACCATGAATAGTGATTATTATATGTAATGAATCTGAATCTGTGATATTAAGTTAATGTGTTAATTTAAGCCTACTGTGATAGTTATTTGTCAGTTTGAAAATGTCGCTTTTTACGTATCTAATTTAGTTTAATTATATATAAGTGTATTTTGCCTGAAATAAAATAAATCAATATACCTCCATTAACCATCGAACGAACAACCACGTTTAAGCCCCTGCTAGGCAACCGTGACGTGCACCAGCGCCCAGGTCTTGCTACTTGCTCCCAGCATGGGCTCCGCCGGGCTCGCAATCACTCATGGCATGACCTAGAAACTGGAAGCTATCCGTTATACACGTACGGGCTTATGGTTGTGGACCTACCTTGTGCAAATGTTCGACCCTATTGGACTAACTATTGCTAAATAGTGGACATGTACTAGAACCCATAAGCCTCCATTGAACAAGAAGTTATTGTAATTCGGTCATTCCTTTTCGATGCCTATACAACCACCATTGAATAAGAAGATATGGTAATGGGTCAGTCCTTCTAGGCACCATTGTTAGGACCGTTACTAGAACCCATAATCCTCCATTGAACAAGAAGTTACGGTAATTGGGTCATTCCTTGTCGATGCCTCTACAACAGTCATGGTTATGGGTCAGTCCTTCGGTGTGTAATTTCGTAATACATTAACCCCTTGTATTTCTTGTGGCAATACAAGTAAATTCATATAACATTTTTTTATTAGAATATATGAATAGATTTCTCTCGGTGATCAATATGCAAATTACAAAACCATTCAAATGTTTCCGTATAAATGTTATACTATATAAATCTAAGCATTTCATTTCCAAATGCGTAGAGAAGTCTTTGCCTAATATTTAGCACATGGGCACTAAAATTGCAAGGTTAAGATGGACAAACTCCTCCTTTATAGCACCTATCCTAACTAGGAGTGATTTAATATGATAAATGCTCTCGGAGAAACTAGGCGTATTTCGGTTGTGCATGTATTTAGTTCAAACTTCAGCCCCGCGTGTGATCAAGCGTTATATGAAGCACAGAAAAGTCGAATCCGATAAAAAAAGAAACGTTACTTGCAGCAACATATGAAACGAGAGACTGTAACAGTTGGTTTTGACAAAATTTTCTTTCGAAATACTAAAGAACTTTAGAACTTATTTTATATTCGATTTCCTATCCCATAAATAGGTCAAAGAAATTAATGAAATCTTAAGGTATTAGAAGCAGAATATATATTGTTTGAATAACCCTAAAACTTGTCATTGTCAATAGCTATATCTCTTTATTGATTCAAATGCAAATATTAAATATTAAATACATTTACCGTGTCGAATAAAAAGAAATGTGAATGCTTATATCCTACCCGCATTTCGACAGTTCAGACTAAGACAATAGCACACAAAAAAGGCACTTTGCACATTTCTAAGGGTTTAGGGTCAGGATTAAGAGTTTGGGATCAAAGTTACACTGAGTGTCAGCGTTAGGGTCAGGGTCAGGGTGATGTAGAGGGTTAATGGTTTGGGATCAAGGTTAAGGGTTTAGGTCAGAGTCACAGAACCGGGTTTTTTATCAGGGTCATGATTAAGGGTATGGACGTAGGATTAGGTTTGGGGGTCAGGATTAATGATTCAATGTTTGCGGTCAGGGTAAAGACTTTAAGTTAAGGGTCAGCGTTAAGGTTTAGGGTCCGTGCTTAGATTAAGGTTAAGAGTTCGGGGTAGGGGTTAAGAATTTGAGGTGAAGGTTAAGGACTTGGTGTCAGGGTTAAGGCTTCGATGTCAGGATTTAGAGTTGGGGTCAGGGTTAAGGGTTGGGGTCAGAGTAATATGATCAGGGTTTGTACAACGCCTAGGATTAAGGGTTTGCGCTCAGGGTTAAAGGTTTAGGGTCAGGGTAAAGGGATTGGGTCAATGTGATGCTCAGTGTTACGCTCCTTTCACATTTTACAATGCAACGGTACCCATTCTCAATGCACAGTTTTCCATCCAGACGCACGGACGGGCAAATGCACGTACGGATAGACGCACGATCATCCATAATTCCATATAAGATGTAATTTGCTAAAAGTACATGCCAAATCAACAACATTTTCCAACACGGAATGCTTTTCTAAGATCGCCACCATATTTGAACTATGCATTCTACCACGTCCAGTGCTTTTTTAGCACACAATTCCAATAATAGTCTACCAAAACTATCTACAACATTATATATATATATATTCACAAGTTCCATTTTACTACCGACACGAATCACGGTTGTTGAAAATTGGAAAGGAAATACGCAACTCATCAAAACTGTCCATGCTAAACAGTGGCACATACGTATGTGTATAATATATATATATATATATGACAATAGAGCATACAGTTATGCAATTATTTTTATTTTATAATGATACTTCATCCATATCTAAACTTGGTTTTCTATTTTGTGGTACGCAAATGCAATTTTTTGTTCAAGACTAGTAAAAGTTTGTTAAGAGTATAAAAGTGTTTATTGTGTTCATTTTATAATTCTTTTCCAAAATACCAAAATCTTTGATTTCCAAGTTGAGAAAAATGTTTATACATTTTTAATTAAGAAATGATTAAGGTATGATGTTACGAACTTGTTTATTGGCTAGATGAAAATAATAGGCCGAATCAACTACACTTTTACGAAATTATTTAAAGTCCCAGCCAAAAAAATGTTGTTTCGGGTAATCCTGGTAATCCTTTTAAAAATCCCGAATTGAATTAAAACCATGAATCATACTGCCTGATTGGAATACTATTTCCGTTAGCTGACATAAAGAGAAACACACATGGGCATTGCCTTTGACTGACTTATTAGTTTGAGTCTCATCAAAAGGCTCGATATCATCCAAAATGAAGCCCTCCGGCTGGCCCTAAGTGCATTGTCCTCTACTCCTGCCTACCTGCTTGAATTTGAGGCTGGACTTTGCCCCCTAGACTGAGGCGCTAGGAATAGATTCTCAAATATTGAGTGAAAGTCAAGGCTATGATAAATGAGATCTTAAAGCAGGGCTATTTTGTCAGATACTGCTACAAGATCCCTATGAAAACAAAGTGAACAAATCTGACTTAACGCATCTCGTAAAGTTAGAAACTCAAATGAACATCAGATATTAATTACTCTGGTCATCTACATATATCCACAGATGGGTCTAAAAGTCCAGACTCTGGTATACATGTAGTAGCTTCTGCTGTTGTAATCCCATCTAAACAGGTCTGTTACCATCATAGACAGATTGGCAAATTATTGTTCCATTTACACAGCAGAAATAATTGCAATAGACACTGCATTGTGCGGGGTTTGATACCATCAACCTAAAAAGTTGCTATATATTTTCAGATTCACTATCATCTCTGGTCTCAATGAAATCAAACAACAGTCATTCTAGACCAGAGTTGTTGAAAACATTATTACATAATTTTTATCAATGCCTAAATACAGGCTTACCAGTTACCATGTCATGGTGCCCAGCTCATTTAGGTATATCTGGTAATGAGAGTGCAGATGATGCAGCCAAAATAGGCTTGGGTTTAGGGGCCATCATCCTGGACATTCCATATTAAACCACAGAAATATATGCCATGATTCAAATCACTATCCTGGATGGATGGCGTAGAGAATTGAAACTTTCAAAATCACATTTTGCCGCGATACAGTGCGACTTGGCCGTCCCATGGGATACTCCACAAATTACAAAATGGACAAATCAATAACATGTCTTAGTTTGAGCGCAAACTTACCAGTCAGCATTGGTCGGTACATACTTTGGGTTGAACAGGTTTGTATCCAGTGCATTGTAGAATGCAACACCCCTCATTGGCTATGAGGGCCAATACAGAAACCACACAGAGACTAAAATTCCAGCCAGATATGGGTAAGCTTAGACTGGGTTTCACTATTAATGATATTCTCAGTCAAAGAAAAAGACTATTTAAATGTGTGTAGTGGTTGTTGGAAAATTACATAGTAGACTGTCAAATGACAGATTAAATCCGTTAATTGTAGTAGTAAACAAGCTTTTTCACTGGTTAGTGGATGTTGATTTATATTGGCAACCCAAAAACATTAAATTCAATCTTGTTATTATTCAGCAAATCATAGTCTGCACATAACAGAATTAGCAGGGTGAGATGGGTGACATGTAAGTACGGATTGCCCAACCAATGTACCTGTTACATGCCTGTTTCAGTAATAAAATACTGTAACTGTAGTTTATATTTCATATATTTTTTAATACTGTATGGAAGTTCGCACTGTCTGTATGGCACCATAGTAATAATTATAATTAAACAAATGTCACTGGCTATTATCTGTAATATGTGGGGGAGGGGGGATTCAGGATAGTTCCTATTATTGAACCCATACTGATTGCGATATTTGGAATTATATCTTTTTTTCATATAGTTCCTCTCCTGCATCTAAATGTTAGCCGGTCTATGCTTACAAACCTACTCCTACTTCCTTTAGTAGAATAAAACATCAGCCCTTTATTTAAAAGTGCAGATCATGATCAGTAGGTCCTTAAGGGTTTTGACTGGCCACTGGCCAGACAACTGCTAAATCTGACCACCTGCATCTTTCTTACCAGAGTAATTATAACAGACTCTTACTTCAGAAGGGGGCACATAGTATAAATTGATTTCAAACATGTTTCAGATCAGAGACCCTTTTTCTTAAATTTGACAATATGATAGAACTGTTTTCTTTGAAATTTGTTACAAAGGTAAATTGTGCCATTTCAAAACAGTTAATTCAAAAATCTTAATTTCATATCACTTCTAAAAGTGACTTTGAGGACAAAAATCAACCTGTCAAGCAGACGATTTTAGATTTGAATTTCCCGGGAGGTGTGGCTAATTGCTGATAAACTCTGTGTTTGTAAACAAAGCCACGTGGTGATGTTTATACACTTGAGAGTAGTGGCATGCATTACAGAACAAAACAGTTTACTAACCTAACGTAAATATTTTGCTAAATTTTACTATCGTAATTCTGATTTGGTTTTGAAATTCAATAGTAATCTAAAAACAAAAATAATATCAAACAGGGAATGCCACGTACCAAAAACGCAGCCTCCCCAAAACGAACCCCACAGCACCTAGAAGTGCACACCACACACACACACACACACACACACACACACACACACACGACACACACACACACAATCATGTACACACACATATACACTACCAACACACACTAGCATACAAAGCAAACACACGAGGACAAAACGAACAATTAAAGGAACACAGTGGGGCACAGTGGGGTACCATGCCTTTTGTTTCCATTGCGTGTGTTAGAGATTCACCTAGCAGGGATTACTTTTATTTACACTGTCCTGTGACTTTGGAACATGGTGGGGGTAAGAGTGAGGTTGGGTGCGCACCATAAACCGGTTTAAGCTCCCCAGTGGTGTTTTTGCCACTGACCGTTCCAAGGCGGTGCCCCACTGTGTTCCTTTAATTGTTCGATTTGTCCTCGTGTGTTTGCTTTGTATACTAGTGTGTGTTGGTAGTGTATGTGTGTGTGTGTGTACATGATTGTGTGTGTGTGTGTGTGTTGGTGGTGTGCACTTCTGGGTGCTGTGGGGCTCGTTTTGGGGAGGCTGCGTTTTTGGTACGTGGCATTCCCTGTTTGATATTATTTTTGTTTTGATGAAAGTTTATTTCCATGAAATGAGAATATCCTTCATTAAAATCAATCATTAAGTTATTCAAGACCTACATAAGTAAGTTAAAAGTCAGCAGATGACATAAATATATGTTTTTGTGCATAAATCTATTCTATCCATATGTCTTTCGAGTAGTGAGTATTGAACTTTTTAATTTTGGTATAAATGTCTAACTTGCAAAAGTACACAGCAGGACCTAACTTTCCTTGCAGCTCAATATGTTTTGTGTTTCCCCCATTCGTCTATACTTTACTTCAAAAGCCCCTTCTGTCTATAGTATAATTCAGTAGTTTCTATAATAATTTTTGTTGTATAATACTATTTCCTGGTTCATGTAGTTTTCCATTTCTTGGTCAAGCCCGCGGGTATGCAGATACATAATGCAAACTAAAAACAGTGTTAGTATAAATTAAAAAAAAAAAATGTTTATGTGACTAGTCCGAAGAATCCTCCTACTAGACCACTGCAAGGATCGCACCTACAGGGTCAGTTAATATTATCCTGGCTCATTATATATTATGTTCCATTATTATCCAAGAATGAGGCTTTTAGGGGAGGCTGCGTGTTTGGTACGTGGCATTCCATGTTTGATATTATTTTTGTTTTTAGATTGATTTTACTATAAATTTTAGTAATTTTTCCATTTTTTTCCTTGATGGTCTACAATTTACATCATCCTGTGTAATCATCACTATGAATTTTCAAATCCGTGTCAAGAACATTAAAACTAACACAAATAGCTCCTTTAACTCTCTTTTGATATAAACAATACATGTCTATTTCTTATGCATATTTTCTGCAAGGCTTTAAAGATAAACTTTATTCCTCATCAACTACATGTACATGCATATACATTGTACTGTTTTTTGAACTGTTGTGATAATTTCCCTCCTTTATCTGCACACAACAAATACTCGCTGGTATACCAGCGAGAGTTGCCCCTTTAGTTCTGCAAAGAGCTTAGTTATTTCAATATACAGTAGTATAACATCACTTAAAAGTACCATTATCATTTTTGTAAAATAGAATAAAACACTTTAAAAAAATCAGTCAGATTTCAAAGGCTAAGATGGCAAAACTGTGCTTGTGTGGACTTCCTGTATAGCCAGTGATACCAGCTTACACCTATTTTTCAGTATTTTTATTTTTTGAATACCTCTATATTGTGTGTAGGTTGTAATTTTAATAGCTTAATAAAGAAATTAATATGCACATCAGATCTATTATTAAGTCACAATTTATTCTGGTCTAAATAGACCGGTTGTACATTTGTAGTCATGTAGTCATAGAGTACTTCTGACAGATCTCATCTGGTAAGTTTCCTAAATTGTATCCATTATAGAAATCCATATAAGGGCCTTTTTGTCTGTAAGTGTGGCTGAGGCGGTGCTTGAACTCTGTCCGGTTTATTAAATTTGTTCCTCATATCCGATAGTTTTCTTAAATACCTAGCTTAAATAAATTTGAACAAATATAGATCATTTTAGATCTTTCTACATATCTACATATCTAAATTCCAAAATAACTAAAAAAAACATGAGTGCTATAGCTTAATCCTGCAACTGCTGAGCTCTATTTTGCAGTCTCATAGTTATTGAGGTTTTTGAAACATGTGAGGGTACATCCCCCTTTATAAATAGTGTTGCTTAGCTCTTTCATATTGTTGTCTTCCGTTAATTGTTCGTTTTGTCCTCGTGTGTTTGCTTTGTATGCTCGTGTGTGTTGGTAGTGTATGTTTGTGTGTGTACATGATTGTGTGTGTGTGTGTGTTATGTGTGTGTGCGTGTGCGTGTGCGCGTGTGTGTGTATGTGTGTGTTGGTGGTGTGCACTTCTGGGTGCTGTGGGGCTCGTTTTGGGGAGGCTGCGTTTTTGGTACGTGGCATTCCCTGTTTGATATTATTTTTGTTTTTTTGTTTCCATCAATTTATTAGCTACTGCTACATGAGTATATGTATAGTGTAGGTACTACCCCTTCACAATATCAGCAGGGTTATGTACATTGTATATGCAAACAATATCAATCTTAGAAATATGTGTACATCTAAATACTGCAGTCGCATATAGCCTTATATTGATGAAACTGCTTATTTAAGATCTACCATCAGATAATATGGAATGTATATCATTCTTCTGCCCAGTAAGTAGCTATCCATTGATGTTCATTGTATCTTTTTCATCATCAGTATGTCAAATAAACATGTAACTCCATAAAACAATTATATGTTACATATGTGTTTACTCTATATATGGCATCTTGAGACTGTATGATCTAGCCTAGGTGATGTGTCTTCTCAAGGGTTCTGATTGTGACTGCTATCCACCACTGGATGCAGAGTTATGTCATGCAATGGGACCATTTCATTATTCTATAGAGGGTCCAAAATAATTCTGCAAATAAGTTTAACCTGTTTTTGGTTCCTAGCCTAGTAAAACTTTATCCCAAAATGGGTGCGAAAAGTTATAATACATAATAGTCTGTTTAATTTTACTTTAAATTTAAACCCAACATTACTATTGCAAACAAAGGCAGCAAAATCTGTTATATTAGTACCCCCATAGAGAGTTACCCCATCCACCTTGACAGGGGTTCTGAATCTAAAAGAATGGTAGCAGTGACATAAAATATATATGGAACTGCGTGCCAACAGTTAAACTACATTGAAAGAAAAATGAACTTTAAAAACCTTCTTTACTCTAGAAAATATCACTGTTTCCTAGAGGTTCATTTTTCATATATGTTTTTAAATACCCCACCTATAGAATAGGTCCACCAAAACTAAATATAAAGTAGCAATATATGAAACTATAAATAGAATTAATCACCATAGTCCACAGTACATAAATATTACATAGCACTTTAATTATCTTCCCTTCTCTTAGAATAATCTTAGATTTCCAGAGGGACAATTTTTGCCTTTGGCCGACCGGGAAAAAAACTAAAATTTGTTCAAAACTTATTTCTGTTAAAACTTTGATCAAAATAAGGGGCCGGATAATCATCACAACTATAAGTACAACAAAATAACACTAAAAACCCTGTTCCAAAAGCTTGATTCATTCAAAAACTCCATTTCAAGCTTTTTTCTTTAATGTCAATTTACCCCACTCACTTGACACCCATCAAAAATATCTATACAAGGTTCCAGTATTAGATATTATATTTGAACATTTATATGCCAAGGTCTTAAAAATTATACAGTGTCTTTCATGTAAAATTTATTTAACTATAAGTGTCGATGGCAATTAACTTTAATTACGCCCATTTTCTCGCACCTCGGGATCAATTTCCTGCCACAGTTACTCCGACAGGTGTCATATGAAAACTGTGGATCTTTGAAACTTATCGATGTCATATTTCTATTGTGAAGGTGCGAAACTTCTAATTGATCTGATTCTTTCGGTCTGATTAAAAGGCCTTACGACAACTAATTGTTACAGAAAAATCTATGTGAAAATAAAAAAGTAAAACAAATATATTTGGAAAATCAGTCTAAATTTAGAAAAAATTTAAAAGGCCGAAGTGATCGTATAACGTGTAATCTGTTTATCGTGTAGCGTGTAACGTGTGTTGGTAATATACGTGATAACTATTTATACTGAAAGTTTTGATTTTATGTTTTCCCCCAGTATTTTCGTTTTTATGCCCCCGAAGGGTGGCATATTAAAATCGCACCGTCCGTCCGTCTGTGCGTCCCCACTTACAATTCGTGCCCGGACTGTAACTCTGTCATGCATTGAAGGATTATAAAATAACTTGGCACACATGTCTAGCAAATCAAGACGACGTGTCGCGTACAAGACCCGCATCCCTACCTAAAAGGTCAAAAAAACAAAAATAATATCAAACAGGGAATGCCACGTACCAAAAACGCAGCCTCCCCAAAACGAACCCCACATCACCCAGAAGTGCACACCACCAACACACACACACACACACACACACACACACACACACACACACGCACACACACACGACACACACACACAATCATGTACACACACACATATACACTACCAACACACACTAGCATACAAAGCAAACACACGAGGACAAAACGAACAAGTAAAGGAACAATTAAAGGCCACACTTGGAGTATGAAGGTTATGGAATCCTCTATATATGCATACATTCGTGTCCGGACTGTAACTTTGTCATGCATTGAAGGATTTTAAAATAACTTGGCACAAATGTCTAGCACATCAAGACGACGTGTCGCGCACAAGACCCACGTCCTTGCTCAAAGGTCAAGGTCATACTTAGAGTTTGAAGGTAATGGATTCCTCTATATATGCATATATGCACACATTCGTGTCCGGACTGTAACTTTGTCATGCATTGAAGGATTTTAAAATAACTTGGCACAAATGTCTAGCACATCAAGACGACGTGTCGCGTACAAGACCCACGTCCCTAGCTCAAAGGTCAAGGTCACACTTACAGTTTGAAGGTAATGGATTCCTCTATATAATTATGCATATATGCACACATTCGTGTCCGGACTGTAACTTTGTCATGCATTGAAGGATTTTAAAATAACTTGGCACAAATGTCTAGCACATCAAGACGACGTGTCGCGTGCAAGACCAACGTCCCTAGCTCAAAGGTCAAGGTCACACTTAGAGTTTATAGGTAATGGAATCCTGTATATATGCATACATGTGTAAAATAACTTGGCACAAATGTCTAGCACATCAAGCGGATGTGTCGCGTGCAAGACCCAAGTCCCTACCTCAAAGGTCAAGGTCACACTTAGTGTTTAAAGTAATGGAAAACTGTATGCATGGTTACTCTGTCATACATGAAAGGTTTTAAAATTACATAGTACATTTATTGAGCACATGGAGAGGACACAGACTGTGAGGCACCTCTTTCGGGGGCATTCGTCACTTGTGAGGGACAGCTCTTGTTTAAATATATTTTTTACTTTTCATCAGATTTGATTTCAGGTTTACCTTTTAATTTCAGCTGTCTTATATATATAATAAATAAGAAGAATAGTGTCATATAACTCTTAATTTTTGTTTTCCTGTTTTAAACCTTCTTTCAAAGATGTTAGTACAGCGGTATTAAATGTTCGAAATATAATACAACGATAAATTTCGGATCTATTTAGTGCAAAAGGAAACATTTATTGGTATTTTCCTTTGTTTCTATTTTTATATGAATGTTGCTATCGTTTTGCAATATTGCAAATGTGTCCAATCCGTGGACAAATTATATTTCTACTTACAACAGTTAAGAAGAACCTTATATAAAAGGGATATTCCACAAAAGTTGTCGAAACTGGACAATACTAACGACAGTCAACTACGGATATTTTGACTTCTTGCCTAAATGACTTCATTTCTTTGAAGCGCTTAATATGTTTAGTAACACATGTATACATGTTGTTGTAACAGCAGAAGATGAAATAGCTTATACATGTACAAAGCTTATGACATTGGATATGGACTACATAGCTGACGTAAGAAGCTGGAGTAGTTCTGTAAGTAAGTGTCTCATTTTCGGAAGCAAAATGTTTATACATTTGATGTCAGCACGTCCAGAGTACATTTTGCGATATATTAATATGTGTATAAACATATTTGTTTCCGATAATGACTCCGTTTTATGTAAAAAAATCTTGTGTTAAAGTGTGTGGCAACTATGATATTTGGATGCAGATGGATTGCATAAATGTTTTTTCCAAGGATTTATTGATTTAAAAAGTACTAATACAACTTTGACATTTGCAATAAAATGGCAGACTGGTCTTCAAAATACATTTCACTGCAGGCGATCAATCTGTTTTGAATGCGGTATTTAAACAACGAAAATACGAATCAAAGTTTTAGACACGAGTGCATTTCCCTCCGGGCCCGAATTTCATGAAAATACTTAAGTATTTACTCAGTAACATGCTTTACTTATTTCGAGACTTATACCAGATTACATGTTTAATCATATAAATAATTCAAGTTTGTCAGAATCGTATTTACCCATTTATTACAATTATATACACTTGTTAGTATTTGTAGAGGAAATGTTGTTTTTAGCAAGTAATTTACACTAAGTAAATTCTTAAGATTCTTAAAATTCTTAACTTGTACTCAAATGAATCTTTCGCTCAATCTGACTTACAATTAATAATTTACAATATTTTGTTCTTTTAACATGTTAATTTCATTAAAAAATAGACTATCGTTAGAAATGACAACAATAAATATTCTTATTTTTAGAGACAATTAACTTTTAAAATAACGTTCTCAGCTGAGCAATTACTAAAGTATTTTCGTGAAATTGGGGCCTGGGCGTTAAACAGTTTAATCAATCTCAGCGCTTAAAGGTTTTTGCTGTTTATAATAATTTCATAGGAGGATCCGATGTTAAACGAACGCGCTTTCAGAAGTTTAAACTATGGAATGTTCTTCCCTTAAAGTAAATCATGATGACGCTTTTTAATTTGCAAATACTCGAGTTACAGTAGCACGTTTGAAGAGAAATATCTAGTTTTATTTTTAAAAAATAAGGTACATTTTTTAAGATAAAATTAAGCATTAAACACGATACTCATCATGTTTTGTTTTTTTGCACATCATCAGAAAACGCCAAACATATAAGAGGACATTAGAAGCAATACGCCTTATACCAAACTGTGAAGAAGTATATAAGTACACCAAGTTAATTGATACTGACAGACTCGTATGGATGAAGGTGAAAAGGAACTGGAATTTAGTAGCCTTGTGTAAGATATTATGTGCCAAATCGTAGTTTTCTATTACAGGCTTAGTTGAAAATATAACTACTGGCAAACAGGAGTTCAAGTTCAAATTTTAGAGAAATCTAAATCTGTTTACTGTCAAAACATTTTATACGTTCTGGTTTGTAACGGTTGCCATGAATTGGCTAAACCAGAGATAAGCTTAGCAATAGAAGGACAGTAGATGACCAACAAAGACCAATCAACAAGACACTTGTCTATAAGTACACATTTGGATAATTGTTGAAAAAGGCCCTTAATATTCAATATTTCCTTTTCACAAATGTCAGTAATGGATTTTTCAGTTAGGTTATCTAAGGGACGTTGTTTCATTGACAGTTTAAGTAATTAAGCAATAATTAATGACGTCATCATTTTGACGTTGTGTACACTTGTGTACGCAATTGTACACGACCATTATCGTTGTTGAGTGATTCATCTTGTATGTTATATTTGCCCTGATATTTTATATTTGCCCTCGGGTTCCGAAAGTGAAACCGGTTGTCAAATACAAGTCACAAAATCTGATATAGTGTCGGTTACTTTTCATTTTGTTATAATTAACGTACTCCAACATATCTTTTGACATTTTACATATATCGTGGGATTGGTGCAATATAGTCGTAACTACATTTGTTTTGCAAAATCAACATTTTGTGTGTGCAAACATTGCTTTATTTTAATCTAATACACCAGGTGAAGAACAATTCCTACCATTTTCTTATGTTAAATAGTAAAAAATTAAATTCGTCGAATCAATTCCATTTGGTCGAAATGGAGAAATTTATATCAGTGGAAAGGTCTGGTTGAGCTCTACAATATTATTAAACTTGGAACACTATCTTTAACTTTAAAAGAGATATCAGCAATTCCATTTCGTTCTATCTCAAACTGCGCTATTTTAAATTTCCACAGTGTTCTATCTTTTCTACACAAATAGCAGGTATGAAATCACATCACGTGACACTTTGTTTACACTGTCAAGGGGCATACAATCTAATTATAAAAGCTACCAAATTGTGGAAAATGCGCAAGTATAAAGCATTTATTTGTGGTTTACCTTTTTGAGAATTAAATAATGATTAATATAATTCAAAATTTAGTCTTAAACATAGTATCATAACTAATTGTGAGATACTTTACCTTTAGTGTTCCAGTCTGTCGGACATATTCTTCGAATATTTTACAAACTACAAAGATCATGTATATTTGGTTTGAATATATTGCAATCACTGACGAAGAATTGAAATAATTGTACAAAATTGTGTTCAAATAGCAAAAGGGTAAATCACATGCTAAGTATGCCTTTACCTGGCAATATTGACACTAACAAACAGTTGAAGGTCAGGTTGTGACGCGTTAATTGTGCTTATTTCAAAGTTTGGATTGTTGAACCTCAAATACATTTTAAACGATAGAAAACTGTTATTTTACCAAATTCTGTAAGTAGCTGTAGCTATGTCCCTTCTATATACAACTTTTAGCGTATTACGGACATAAACAAAAGTCATATGTAATCAGAAAAAAATGTTCTTTTTGGTATTTACTGCGAAAAATAGGGTTAAATACGGGAGTGTACGGGACTCCGTATATTAGTAATATACCGGAAAGTATACGGAAAACTTAGAATACGGGGGTGTACGGGATCGTATATGGTGCAAGCCCGTATATTACTAATTTACGGAAATCAGTATACTTAAATATACGGGAAATGTGATATACGATAGCCCGTATTCTATTAAAATACAGGAGTGTTCATTTAAGTCCGTATATTCCTAAAAGACGACATTGCGTATAGTTAGAGAAATACGGGAAACTAGATATATTATCCCGTATACGATTGAAATAATGGAGTGTGCACACACGTCCGTATATTCCGAAGATAGATAAGATTGATAAACTAACCCTAACCTTACCCTAACCCTAACCCTAAAAAATGATAGCATTAACATAAAATACATATGGATCTTTTCCATGAGTTAAACTACATGAAAAAAGTAGTGAACTTTAAAAATCTTCTTTTCTCTTGAAAATATCGCTGTTTCCTGAAGGGTCAGTTTTCACATATGTCTTTTTCTGAAAAACTCCGCCGATATGATCTAAACAAATTCAAATACTAAATAGCAGTATATGAAATCATATGTAGAATGAAGCGCTAAGGTCCATAGTATAGAAATATAACATTGATTTTTAAATTTCCTCCCTTCTCTTAGAATAATCTTAGATTTTCAAAGAGACAACTTTCATTCTCGGTCGACCGTTGAATAACTGAGAACATTTTACTGTAAAAACATTGGTCAAAATTAGGGATCGGACCACCATAGCAACTTTTAATACTATGAAATATTACACAACAACTGTTCCAAAAGCTTTTTTAATTCAAAACGCCGTTTCAAGCTCTTTTCAAAGTCAATTCCCACCCACTTGACACCCATCAAATATATAATACAGTCGACTCTCGAAAGTTCGAACCCGGATAATTGGAACACCCCCGATTATTCGAACACATCGTCGGGTCCCGAATTTTTTCCTTCTAAATTACATGTGTTCTACTCCGGTTAATCGGAACCCGGATAATCGGAACTTTCGAACTGATGTTATTGTCCGCTCATTAATAAAATAGTGTGAATAACTCCGGAAAATTCGAACAGTGTCGTTCGTTAATTGATCAATCAGCCGGCCGCATATATTTATTCACACCTCGTGAAAATTGAGCAGGTGCCAGCTTGATTGAGTAAATATAGTCACTTGGTAATAATCTGTTTGCCGTTATCTTTTCCTGTCATGTAATGTGCTATTCGTAAGATAAATGAGCTATAATGTTATATAATTATGCTTAATGTGCTATTATCTTGATTGATTTGTGCTCTGATTTATCTCTACTCGCTTCTTGTAAATATGTTTCTGTATCGTAGCTAAATTATGAAAAATAAAAAAATTGAAATAAACATGCTTGTTTTTGTTTTTCTTCATTTGAATGTAATCGAGTACGTTCCTACACAGGTTTTAGTACGCTTCACTCTAGACTGAACGGTCTTTAGTACCATCTCCAATATGGCCGACATGCTTACTCCGGAAAGTTCGAACTACCGATAATTCGAACAAATTTTGCTTCCCCGAGGGTGTTCGAGTTTTCGAGAGTCGACTGTATATACAAGATTCAAGTATAAAATATCATATTTGAACATTTGTGCCAGGGTTTAAACTTTCAAAAAAATATACAGATCTTTAAGTATATTCCCTTCTCTAGGCAAAATCTTAGTTTTCTAGATAGTAAATGTTTTGTTCCGGCCAACTAAAAAATAATTGGTTGATTGTTTTTTCCTTCATAAACTTTTGTCAAAATTAGGGACCGGAATCCTATTGTTACTAGAAAGACTATAAAATAGTACCATAAATTCGATCTATAAAGCTTGTTTTATCTAGATATTACATATTACGCTTATTTGTATGTTGAATTACCCCACTCTGTTTCGCCGAGGTAGAACATAATATGAAAGTAGAAACATTATAAAATCTTTCAAAAATGAACGTCTTTTTTCTGAAATTTTGCTTGAATGTGTCTTATTGTTAATATAATACAAGTTAGTAGCAACATTTCAGATAAAAAATCATTTGAAGGGAAATTGTAACTCAATTTCCCCTGCTAAATATCTCCATTTCGCAGAGGTAGAACACAAAATGAAAGTACAAAAATTATCATTAAATCTTTAGAAATATTCTATTCTTTCTGAGATTTTGCGTGAAAATGTTTCATTGTTATTCAAATGAGCAGGAACATTTCAAGCAAAATTTACATTTTGGAGTAAATGACTTATAACCACATTTCGCCCAGAAACTCCATTTCAGCACGACGTGTGACCAGATAATGCACGTGCGTACCGAAAGAGGATTGACCCGATGCACAAAACGACACTGTGAATTTCGGTGGTATTAATCTCATCCATTCTGTACAGAAAGGTATGTAATAATACCCCGTACGTAACTAAAATACGGAATTACATATTCATGGTAATATCAGAATCTAGATGCGCAAGTATCTCTGAGGTTGAAGCTAAAGTATATGGAGAAAGTACTTAATAAGTTGGAAAATAAATCCGCTGTGATGTGCCTGATGTTTGACTCGTTTAGATGAGATTTTCTGACGGAGCAGACGCCACTGAACAAAGTTCAGTATACAAATGTTTAACACGCTGCAAACTATTATATAAAAAAAACACTGGAATGATTTTAACAAAATTTTAGTTAACAAATGTGCGTATTGATCTGTATCTTTGACATTTCAAGAAAGTTAGCTGTTATTTTGAATATCACGTTGGTTAATTTTAGCTGCATTTTGAGGAATATTTCGAAGACAACTGATAGTAAATAAAAAGGTGTTTAGTGTATGCAATATTCCCAAAGTATCCAGTTTTCAGTGTTCCGGTGGCATACTAGTGTAAGAATATTTGTTACATGTATGTTGTTTATTAATTTTGTAAAACAAATGAATAAAATAGAACATATTAAGCATTTAACTCGAGCTTATATAATAAATTTTAATCAAAGTTGATCATTTGACTTCTGTTATTCGAAGTTTCTACGCAAAAATACGGTCTGTATTCGTGACATGCATATACGCGATGTGCATATAGGAAATTCTTTATAAAATCTAGACGCAGGTACCGATGTCCTCTATAAGTCTTTAAGTCTATAAGTCCCCAGTGGTGTTTTTGCCACTGACCGTTCCAAGGCGGTGCCCCACTGTGTTCCTTTAATTGTTCGTTTTGTCCTCGTGTGTTTGCTTTGTATGCTAGTGTGTGTTGGTAGTGTATATGTGTGTGTGTACATGATTGTGTGTGTGTGTCGTTTGTGTGTGCGTGTGTGTGTGTGTGTGTGTTGGTGGTGTGCACTTCTGGGTGCTGTGGGGTTCGTTTTGGGGAGGCTGCGTTTTTGGTACGTGGCATTCCCTGTTTGATATTATTTTTGTTTTAATTACAAATTTTTGTTGCCTATAATAGTTTTGATCCTGGAGCGCTTTAAAAGGTCATGACACATAAAATATAAAAATATAAAATATCTAACAATATAATCATCTAAATTTATGAAAATAAATTATTAAAAGTGACAGTCAAGTAAAATTTACATAAACCGCATGTTGAGGGTCGTTGACAGGACCCGCGCTCGTTATCTTTTGTGATGTAATATCACGTAATTTTAGTATGGTATGCAGCCGGGGTGTCAGACAATACAATAAACAAGTTACTTCAAATAACACTAAAAAAATGTGACACTTCGGCTTCAAAGTGTTTCATTAAATCTGGAAATATAACGTTTTTATTTCTGTGATATGCGAACTGCTAAATGTTACTTTTAATCACTGGTACTAGCCCTTATTTATAGTTGTACACTTCTAAAACGCATCCAATCATAATCTAATATGTATTGCCTAAAGACATTTGGTGCTTTTTCTTTACGAAATGAAGACATTAAGTGTAAAAATGAAACAAAAAAACATGTTTGTATTGATTTGCTTAGAAGAGTCGGAATTTTAATTTTTTAGGTTCAGCCACATATTCGTGCAGTCGTTCTTTTCGCACTGGTAGACAAAAACAACCGAGATGATATTTTCATCAATACAACACACAGAACGTAAATATACATATATTATGCTGAATAACTTGAAGTAATATGAAAAAATATATGTATGAACTAAAAACAGTGTACAAAAACTGAGCGAGAAAATCAGCATACACAGTTATATTATCTGTTTTAGGGTGAATTGTATATATTAACTTTATTATAAATGTTTAGTAAAATTTAAATATAAAAATGATTTCTGACGACCTACAAAAACAATGTAAAAGAAACGTAACTAAACCGGATTAAACTGGAGTAAACTGTACAGTGGTGCACATATCATGCGCATGCTGCGTGTCGGATAGTGGCCTTTTTTGCAGCCAATCAGGGAGCGCGTGGCCTTTTTTCCAACCAATCGTTCCTATAGGAGCAAACTGAATGCAGCCGTTCAAATTGGAAAATCTTTCTTTCATTTCGAAAAGGGTTAAAGGACAAAACTTATAAGGTTAGTAAAGTTTTATTATGTCCGGAGTTTAACGAAGTACTAACTACTTAACGGCATTTAATGAAAACTGTACATATCTGCTAGATTAACCACCAAAATTTAGCTTAATACTGCATTTTAAAGTTTATTTAATGCTTGCAGCCATAAAAAAATATTAAGGTTTGCTATAGTACATACCTTAGAACCTAAGATTTCATTAGTTAATCAAACGAAATTAGTGTCAGTGGGACACTTTAATAACATCACTCGCATTTTTAGTTATGTAGCTGTTAGTTTCACTCGATACGCTGGGATATCTACGTTGTACAACTTAAACCGTGTAAACGTGCTTTCTGGCTTTTATACCGAGGCCGAAATTTGGAATTCAACAGCAACCGGCAATATTTTTAATATTGAACTACATGTTTATTTTATCAGACATTGTAGACTTTAGTTGTTGATATAGCATATTTTGACTCATTCAAAATTCAGAACAAAGAGCTTATGTATTCATTTGTCTATTTACTGATCAACCCTGCCTGACAAAATGTTGAACATTGCGAAATATTGGCAGTATCTACCATCAAAGATGACATTGAACTTCACCTGGCATTAAACCTTAATATTATTGAGAAAAAGTTTGTTCTGGTTACAATGTAAGGTAATGTAAATCACTACATGTCCGTATATTCTTCCGTATATGTCCATTATACAGGATGAGAATCAATTCCGTGCACTTTAAATATACAAGTCTGTATTACGACTCCCTAAAATGGTAAATACGTCTATGTATATTTCCCGTAGCCTACGAAAATAAAGGTCCATATATCCCCCTGTATATGATTGAAATACCATTCCTGTAGACTACGTATGCGTAGCATTTACTAGTCTGTATTCCTGATACTAGCCTCGCCACCAGGCAAGATGATAGTATATTTTCATTTTCCAAGCAGAATGTTTTCTGGCCCATATCTACTGACAGGGCTTGATCATCTAGCCTGGTGAAATCCGGAAGGCAAAAGAAATTCAATACCCTTGTTCACTTGAAACAACCGCTAACTGCCTATTAAATGACCAGGGAGAAATTTGCCCAGATGGTCATAAATAAACATTGAGTATCTAGTCACTAGTTCCAGGTACAGATGGAAAATCTTTTTCATTGGAGTTTTGTACATCAAGAGTTGTTTCCATTGCGTGTGTTAGAGATTCACCTAGCAGGGATTACTTTTATTTACACTGTCCTGTGACTTTGGAACATGGTGGGGGTAAGAGTGAGGTTGGGTGCGCACCATAAACCGGTTTAAGCTCCCCAGTGGTGTTTTTGCCACTGACCGTTCCAAGGCGGTGCCCCACTGTGTTCCTTTAATTGTTCGTTTTGTCCTCGTGTGTTTGCTTTGTATGCTAGTGTGTGTTGGTATTGTATATGTGTGTGTGTACATGATTGTGTGTGTATGTCGTGGGTGTGTGCGTGTGTGTGTGTGTGCGTGCGTGCGTGCGTGCGTGCGTGCGTGCGTGCGTGTGTGTGTTGGTGGTGTGCACTTCTGGGTGCTGTGGGGCTCGTTTTGGGGAGGCTGCGTTTTTGGTACGTGGCATTCCCTGTTTGATATTATTTTTGTTTTGATTTCTGCAGGACTTACCGTATATCGGGTTTTTTTCGCGTGTGTCTAATTTTCGCTATATTCGCGAGCAGTGAAAATCGCGAACTTTAGAGACAGCGAAAATTTAGTACAACATTTCGCGAAATTGTATGTTCCGCATGCGTGTTATACACGTATCACGATTAGCACATTATCTAACATGAACTGTATAACTATCATATTATATAAGGTGTCAGTTCTTTACCTTACTTACCGGAATACATTATCAGGTCAGGTGTTGAATAATAAACTCTGAAGACAATTGAGCATTAAAACAGTTGAAACCTGTTAAAACTAACTCCGCGAAAGTCATTATCGATGCACCATAAATACCATTCATTCAATGAACATACATGATGTATTACTATTTATTGTTTATTTTAGCAAAGAAATAAAACAAGCGGAGCAGTTCGAGATACCGGTTTATAGCACTTCGTTTCGTTTATAAAACGATATCATGGTTAATTTCCCCCGAAGTCAAAAATCGCGAAAATCAAAATCAACTTTTTTAAAATCGCGAAAATCAGAATCGCTAAAATTAAAACAGGACCAAAATCGCGAAATTTGATGTACGCGAAAAAAACCCGATATACGGTATATTTATTGAATTAGCAGTAAAATCTATGATTTCTGTGTTTATTTTGATGTGAAATAATGAAATATATATAAGAACAGCATCCAGTACACCATGAAAAGAAGTAATTAGAATAAACCTGACACCCAGCACAAAGCAAAAGTCATGCTTAGTATGTGGAGAGAGTAAAATTAATTAATACATATTCTGGAGCATATAGGTGCCATAGCAGAAGATAATCTATTTCATTACGCTCCAAGCAAAATACTTTCAGCCTTTTATTCTTACAGGGCTCGATCATCTAGCCTATAGTAGTGTTGCCATGATTTTGCTGACTGACTTACATAAGGATTGCATACACTCTGGAACAATTGTTTTTAAATCTTAACTCAAATAAAACAGGTTATTGTACAGTGGAATAATGGTTTATTCCGTTATACCTAAGTTTAGTTTATACTTATTTGTTTTAGCTCGGTTGTGAATAAAGCTTGTAGCTTATCGAGTCACTTTCGAGTCCTCTTCCTGGAAAAACCAGTACCGTCATGACTTCTTGGCAATTTGTTTCAGAAAACATCATTAAATTTGAGCCCTAACACTAGAAAACCTATATTAACATAAAATATTTGGCAACAGTGAATTGGTAAAGAAGATGAGCAACATTTTTATAGTATAATTCTGAAAATTTGAATAATGCAATCCTGGTACTAGTAACTCTGAACTGTTAAGCCCAGGGAACTCCGCCTCATATCCTATAGTATCAATTTGGCCACGAGTTAAACGTTTCTTTCAGTATTCCGTCAGCTCTATGTCCCCAAGCATCTGCGCAGCCCTAGGTTACATTGCCTACACATGAGAATCCCCGAATGGCGATGAGTTAAGCTTTGTGTCACCTATTATCAACAGAGTATCTGGTTACACTGGTTAATATCCCTGCAACCCCAAACAATTAGCCCCTTGTCTCAGTACCAACACATCCTCAGGTTGATTTGCCTGTCCGTGTGTCCCCGCTGAGAAGGTGCTTGTTTTCACGGGCTTTGTTGATACTAGTTTTGTGGATACGCCCCAGGAAGCGGTGTTACCAGGATCCATCTTGATACAACGGAATATGGAGCTTAGCAGTAGTATAAAATAGAGTGTGCCCCCCCCCCCGAAATTTTGCACATACCCGAAATTTTGCACATATAGAAATGTTTGCGATGTAGGGGAAGTAATTGCTACAGAAACTGGTTTCACTGGTTTCTATCATCGCGAGGGAAGATCCATAGAAGTCTAAAATAACATTGTCTTGTTTGGCACCAAGATACTGAAAGTCACCCAGGGTGTCAAAGACTGTCGCGGACTTTTGTATTTGACTCAAGAAGGTCCATAGAAGTCTAAAATAACATGATCTCGTTTGGTATCGGTATCCTGAAAGTCTGCGAGGGTGCCAAAAACAGTCGCAGACCGTTGTATTTGACTCGGGAAGGTGCATAGAGATTGAAACTGACCTTAACTCGTTTGGCACCAAGATCCTGGAAGTCTGCACAGTGCCAAATATAGTTGCAGACCATTGTATTTAACTAGGAATGGTTCCTAGAGGTCTGAACTGATCTTAACTCATTTGGCACTGAGATCCTTAAAGTCCGCGAGTGTGTAATAGACAGTCTCAGACCATTGTATTTGACAAGGGAAGGTGCATAGAGATTGAAAATGACCTTAACTCGTTTGGCACCAAGATCCTGGAAGTCTGCTAGAGTGCCAAATACAGTCGCAGACCATTGTATTTGACTAGGAATGGTTCCTAGAGGTCTAAACTGGTCTTATATATTATTGGTCTTTGATATTATTTTTGTTTTTAACTCATTTGGCACTGAGATCCTGAAAGTCTGCGAGGGTGTAAAAGAAGTCTCAGACCATTGTATTTGACAAGGGAGGGACCATAGAGCTCAAAAATGACCTTTACTTGATTGGCACCAAGATCCTGGAAGTCTGCGAGAGTGCCAGAGATAGTCGGAGACCGTTGTATCTGACAGAGGTTTGCATTGATCTTTGTAATGAGACGCTAGGCATGAATGGGTTAAAAACGTGTTAAGTAGCAAACATTGTCAACTTGTTGACTGGTTCTATGAACATAAGACGATGTGTATATCGCCTCTGTCAAAATCGAAATAAGGAAACTGAGCTAGAGGAGTTAAATGGAAGGACGAGGAGTGGAAATGAGGGAGAGGAGTGAGCATGAGGTAGTGGAATGAGGTAGATATTTGTATGATTTGACCAATATGGCCGATACACCTGCAACAAAGATTTGAAGCAAATGTTTAAATGTCTGTCTTTTTTATCCTTCGGGGGGTCGGGGGGGGGCACACTCTATTTTATACTACTCTTAGCTCACGGACCTGTTGCGAAACCTGGTGACACGCCTTAAATAGGCTTCAGGGATACTAGGGAATAAAAGGCTAATTTCACGTGGCTGCGGATAACAACGATTACGGGGTAACCAGGGTGCGTTTCCTGGTAAGCTTGGGGATAAAAGGCTCAGTTCAACGGGTAACTAAACACTGATTTACTTGGACGCGCAAGGATACTAGGCAGTGGCACGGGGCTTAATTTGCAACCAGTTAAACTTGGGGATACGAGGCTCAGTGCTCCGGCCTGAGAGAAAACTGCAAATGTAAGGGTCACGGGTTAACCAGACTGTGTGGACCTTTTAGGTTGATTCCATCTGGAAGGAGTCTCGAGAGCGATTAATCTAAGTTTTAAGAACTTGTTTCGCAATCGAGAATAAATAAACTACAGTCAAACTTGTGCTAACGGCCACCTGTTACTAGCGGCCACCTGCGGACAACGGCCAGTCTGAATTCCCCCCGTCCAAATTTGCTCTAAAAAGGGCCGGGAATAGCGGCCACCTGCCGTCCGCGGTCAGCGGCCAGTAAAAAAGCTTCCCGTCATCGGGTCCGTGATGCGAACAACGGCCACTGAATTTTTTACAGCTGGCTGAATCAGAGCATTTTGTTTCTTGTAAAATTGTTTGCACCTCAAACGTCGGGCACAATAATCAAATATGCTTTTGGTGATGAAAAGAAGTGCTAACATTTAATTGTCACCTTCGCACGTAAAATTAATCCGTTCAAACTGTCCGGTAATTGCCAAAATTGCTTGATTGTTTATTTGATGCAGAACATCTTCGCAATTTGCAGTTGCAGTTTTCATTGTTTGTGCAACTAAATAATAATCGTTTATTTCAGCTAATTAATGCATTCATGTTTAGTAAACTGTTTGATTTATTACAATCAAACTGAAAAACACACACTTTAATCTCGTAAATTAGCTGTTGTATTTTTTATTCACAATCGGCAATCAAACAACGGCAAAGGGGCGCAATCCACGTTAATTAAATGATCGTTTCCTGTTTCGAAAAAAGTGATCAGCGTCACAGTTTCTGGCTTATTAAAGCGTTTTAATGCCGATTAACTATATTCTGCCATTGTTGATCCGATACAAAATCGTTTTGTATTTGATTTGTCATGTGCGACCGTTTGCAAAATTAAACCAAATGCACGAAATTCGGATAAATCGTTATTCGGTTAATGGTTATAGCATGTTTATCTGACAAGTGATGATGAAACTTGATAAACAATGTTAAGTATGATGAAAATATATCAACTGCCCACACCTCCGAACAAAGGTCACCTGTGAACAACGGCCATTTTCCTGGTTTCCCTTGACCGGCCGTTGTTCACAAGTTTGACTGTAGTATATATAACTTATTAAGTACCACGGCGCCAGCTTCATTGAGCTGCAGGGCTAAACAATGATGAGGGGCTTACTTCCTGTCTAGACTGTATCTTTGTCATTCATTGGGTATTTTGAAATTCATAAGGGCAACATTTAATTAATTTTCTGTAAGCATTTAATACTCCATTACATACGGTGTGCTATTCTGTGTAAGCTTGGTACATTTGTAAAGGGCTTGAGCCCTAAAATTTGCAATAAGATTTTTTATCTTTGATAGTTATCTACTGCGATTTCTGGCAAAATTCTTTTTCACATTTATTTATTTTTATCTCAATTCATTCTTTGATTTAAAATTAATTGTTTTCAGGATCTCATTTTATAATAAAAATTATCAGTTGTACAATAATACAATAAGAATATACAAGTATTATGATGTTTTGTCTTCTGAAGTTATATTTTCAAAGATTAAAATAATTTCATTTATTTTGATCATTTGAGTTTGAGTAAAAATATATTATCTGGGATTTGAACTCACAGGCTCCAATGCACTAAAAGATTTTTTTCTAACAATTATGCCAAGCACAGACCTAGATATTATTTCATACTGACGAAAATGGTTTGTAGTTGCATAATTATGTACATTGTACTTGAAATTTCTTATAACTCATACACGATTCCTTACAGCACCAAATTTTATTAATCAGTAATAATCACTGTTTATTCACACAAACTTACATCTGTAAAAAATATTGAAATATTCAATTCATATATTTGAGGAAAATACAGAAAGGACAAATAACCCCAGAGTTGATTTCTAAGTATCATTAGATCTTAGATAATAAAATTAGATATGGAACATTAGCACTGACCGCAAGCTGTTTCTCTCTGCCAAGTGATTATTGCTTGACCTCAGGAAAAGGTCGATTCCCAGAATTTAGGGAAAATGAAATCCGCTTTTCACCAGGCCTTACATTTTTGGCAGCAAAGGGAGTTAATTCAGTAAGAAATAGTAAATGTAAGGACTGAATGCCAGTCTATCCTGGTACATACATTTCTAGTGTACGGAAAGTAAATTTAGTCCGTATATGGTTGAAATACCGTTCCCGTACACGTCGTATATCTTGCATGTAAAAGTAAAAAACAACAACTTTTATGATACGACCTTCGAAAATTTCCGTATATTTGAAATGTACTAGAAGTATACATACATGTATATTCGAAGAATACGGATGTCCGTATATGTGCCAAAATATACGTGATTCCCGTATACTAGATGTACTATATACGGATACGTGTACGAGGTCCGTTTATTATGCAAATACGTCCCGTACAATCCCGTATATTCGAAAAATACGGGGCCGTACACTCCCGTAATTTACCCTATTTTTCGCAGTGATTTGCAATGTCATCTTTTCAAAATCTGTATAAAACACAAGTGTAATACTTCACACATTTCATTAGATTTGCATATATAAATGACCTACCAATTCTGATCGCATATGTGCAAGTATGTCCAGAGATCTGAACATCAGAAACTTTAAAGGCAGTTTTCCACTTAGAACATTATGCAATTGACACGACGAATTGTCAAAATGTTGTAACTCATCTTTTGCCATTTTGGTTTGTGCAATATAGTCGTTACTCAACATAAAATGATTTGTGCGCAAAGTTTACACATTTTTCTATGCACAAATGCTGTAACTGAGTGTTTTCTCTAATTTAACAAAACATTGTGTTCAGTGGCCGTTTATATGAGACTATAAGCAGTTCCTTATTGAGTAAAAGTGTCTTATTATTGTTTCAACCCAAGAATAATGGTTTATAAACCGTGGATGCAGCCTCAATTGCGCTTAAAATTAACTAAAGCTAAGAAAAAGTGTTTGAAATATGTACAGTCCTGATTATGGATACTTGTTTAGAAATTCCTAGTCACTTACGCAATTATGTTAACATCAGAGAAATAGACACACTTTCATGCAAAGCTTTAGCTCAAAATTTCTTTATATAGGGACAGTTTTGTAAATGTCAGTAAAGACAAGAGTTATTTAATCACAGAAAACCTCATAATATGTCTGATTTATCTTTTAAATAAATAAAATTCCTATATTTTTACTTACAAGATGAAGACAGTAGATGTGTATGAAAAAACCCAGAAACGTTGAATGTTCGAGACAAATTACCGTACGCGTGATACTTGTGTTACTGAACAAGTCAAAGTTATGGGAACTGCTCTATGACCTTCGTTATTGAAACCAAACGTGTTAAAACTTTATTAATATATCCCCATTACCAACATTTGCACATGAAACATTAACGCAAAGTTTGTGAGTGCAACAGTATGAGCGGAAGCATTTTCACTGTTGCTATGATAATTTCATGTATTGCAGAAAAAGGTCTTACAGATGGGGGATTTGTATTAGAAATTCGTTATAGTCAGTTTTAGACACAATCAAATATGGATAAAGAATGTAATGCCACTATGAGAGTTGCACAACTTGAAGCCACAGAGTGACACTCTTGAGTCATTTCTGCATATGTCTGTCTGTCATGTCGTTTGTCACACTTAAAATTATTGCACAAAGAATTGTGTCATACTTTAAAATATATTGCCAATAAAGTGTATACCTCAACAGAATTGACTTCAAACTTGAAAACACAGATAGGTAAATATAAGGAAGTGTAGAACTTAAGAAACATAACTCATGAATGCAGTTATTTCCATTTTTAGCTCTATTGGGTTACATTTCCTTGATAATACTCTACAGGTCACAATTTTTATTTGACTTCAATAAAACGAGTTCAAAAGGTGAGTGCAGGCAACCTGAAGATGATCTGTATAGAGCATGAGCCACGTTGTAAGAAAACCAACCATGCTAGGGATATAACTGTGAACCTTTATAACCTTCTACAGGTCGCACTTTCCAATGGATTTTCACAAAGCTTGCTGAGGAGGTTGCATGCGACCTTTAGATGATCTGAATAGAACATGAGCCACGTTTTGCGAAAACCAACCATGCTTAAGGAGGTAACTGTAAAACCTTGATAACATTCTACAGGTCACGCTTTCTGATGAATTTTCACAAAGCTTGCTTGCTCAGAAGGTTGCCTGCAACCTTCTGATGATCTGTATAGAAATTGAGTCACGCTGTGCGAAACCAACCCTGCTACAGCCAATTATTGTAAAAAATCTTGATTACAATCTACAGGTCACATTTTTCAACGGATTTTCACAACGCTTGCACAGAGAATTGTCTGCACCAGTAGATGATCTGTATAGCAAATGAGCCATGTTGTGGAAAAACTAACTTCGGTCAATTAATGTATAACCTTGATAACACTCCTCATGTCTCATTTTTCAATTGATTGCCGGGCAATCATATTATGTGCTTTTAAGCCAGTATCGTAGTCATTGTCAATATGATAATCAAACAAAACCCTATGTTTCAAATATAGTAGATATAGCAAAAATGCTTTGCAAAATCAATAACTCGGCTTTAGATAATTTATGAATCAATTCCCTTTTGTAAATTATATTTGTCAATAACTATACATGATAGTCTAGAAAAACTTTGCAGGTCTAGAAATACTTTATAGGTTCTATAGAAGCAATATGAGGTAATGCAGTGTGCATGAAACATAGATGAACATGCTTTTTAACTACTTCCACCTATTAAGCTTCTGATATATGTCTGGGTTATATTTTGATGACTGTTTATGTCCTTCAGATAAAACTTGATCTATATATAGAGGATAATCAGAGGAAGCACCTAAAGCACCTAAAGAAGAACTATCATCCTGATATTTCTCTCTCTTGTTACTATATCCTCGTCTAGTAACCTTATTGTGTTTTAACCAATTTACAAAGCAAGTACACTTAACTTAAATTATTTTGTGGATTTTTGTCATGATTTACAGCTAAATGAATGTTAATAAAGGTTAAAACACTTTAATACAGCAACAATTTTAAATCTTACATTTTTAACAGTTAAGAGAAAATCAATATATTTCATGCCGTATAAAAGATTAGCAGTAAGAAAATTATTTCTGTAACAATATTGCATCCAAAACTGAACACCTGGAAGAGTAAATCACCCCAAATAGTCAAGTTAATTATCAAAAATTATGTAATCACCCTATAAAAATATCATGTTAGCATTTGCTGCAAATAAAGTTCATTTTGTCTTTTGTCTACGATTGTATCATAATTTTTGAGTTACAACTTTATTGAACAAAAAAAACATAAAATAGAAATGTTCCTCTATGTCAGTGCAAATATATCAATAACCATTCCTTTTATCAACATATTTCATATTCCAATGAAAATGAATGTGAAATTCCAAATATTAAATAGTAAGTACTTTTTAATTTTTATGAAAATAAATAAAGTTTTTGCTGCTCCTGAAAATTCAAAAATAGAGAAACGACTGCATTGCACCAAACCCACGATATATGTATTTATAGATGTTAACTGTATCAAATCTGGTCTCTGATGAATGTGAAGAGTTATAAAAGAAGTCACATGGAAATGAATAATGCGAAAAAAGCCTCAAAATAACACAGAAATATTTAAAGATTCTTAACTTTACATGTACTTGCAAAGTGAATTAATGCATGCCTCTGCACGCTGTGAAAAGATGTTTTTGTTCAAACAAGAAATCAGAGCGATTTCTTAAAAGTTAATGATAATACTGCATGTTCGTCTGATTACTATAAAATTTAGCCATTGCATTACAGGATACGCGAATACATGTTTTAATGACTATACTGTTGTTATTAGCTAGTAATGTTAGATATGTGAACCATATCAACTGAAGGTAAGTTGTACCATTCTATATGTTTTCTTTGTTATCAGTATTGCCTTCTTTCTGCTTACTTTGAGATTAATAACTATTAACTGCACGTGGTATGTTTAAGAAAATGCCTTTATCCGCGCAAAGTTAACTGAACGCATTGTAGACAATTTATTAGGTATTAGATTAACAGTTACTTTAGCCACATGTAATATACAGGTTGAAAACTTATAAGAAAATATAACTGTAAGAACATTAAAATATGGTTCAAATTATATTGTAAAAAGGTTGGATATATGCCACAAACAGTCCGAAACAAGTTGGGAAATGGCTAAAGTGCGATGGATTTAGGTCGTTTACAGGTGTAAACATGTTTGAAAGAAATTGCAAAGACGTTGGGAATGGTTGAAATTATGTTGTAAAATGGTTGCATATAGCTCATAAACTGGTTAGAAACACGTTCGGAACTGGTTGAAACATCGTTTACATTCTTGTTGGAAGTAGGTTTTAAAACGGTTGAACGTGGTTTGAATGTCTGACGTCGTGATAAAGCAGCGTGTATTTCACTAAAACGTTTACGGGAACGACAGTTGGTGTAATAAATGCTTCTTCTGTAGTGGATGTACAAGTACATACAAAGGTAATGCTGGGAGAGTTTATCGCGTCCTCGCAGCAATCAAAGCAAGAATCGCTTGCCAAACTCTATGACTTTGCGGGTTTCTGTTACTACACCTTCCTGTGACTGATCCTCTGTACTGGCCGAAGTTAGGCTCTCAGAGGTAGGAGTAGCGACAGCGATCGAGATCAGATCAATCGGTCATTAAGATACGATGGACGTTGTTCTTAAGCTCTCAGAAAAAAGAAACGGAAGCGATCGACATCAAATAGCAGCCGGGTAATTATGGATGTAGACTGAATAGCAAAGTACGACGGTAGTTTAGTAGGTGAGAGTAAAACGTTTGTGAAGCGCTTTAGTAGTATTGTCAAAGGTATTTACCCTATCCCTACCGATTGGAAATATGCAAGCGCATTTCCCTCAAAATGTTACCTAAGCGCTCTGCTCCATTTGCCAAGTTTCTAACTCCCGCCTTCCAAGCAGACTTTATGCGTGCAAAGAAACCTATATCAGCAGCCTGCATGGTGTGGGTGCATTAGGCACAAGTTAGTAAAACGATATCATTTTCGATACAGAACTCTGCAGCCTCCAAACTTATATTTTAGCTCGCCTGGCTTTGACAGGGTGAGCCTTTGCGATGAATGATTGTCCGTCGTCCGTCAGCATTTTGCTTCAAAAGACATTTCCTCTGAAACCGCCCGGTTAATGTGGATGAAACTTGGTAGGGATGTTTCTTGCATAAAGCTCTACCAACTCAGTTCAAAGAATTCTATACCATGCAAAACTCTGGTTGCTTTGGCAACAAATAGGAAAAACTTTAAAAATCTTCATCTCTGAAACCACAACGCCTAAAGCTTAGATATTTGGCATGTAGCATTGCCTAGTAGACCTCTATCAAAAGTGCTCAAATTATGACCACTGGATAAAAATTGACTCCGCCCGATTGTCACTTGATTTTACATATGTAAAAAATCTTCTTATACAAAACCACAAGACCTAGTGCTAAGATATTTAGTATATAGCATTGTCTAGTGAACCTCTACCAAATTTGCTCAAATCATGCCCCTGGGGTCAATATTGGCCTCGCCTAGGAAGTCACTTCTTTTACATAGACATATAAAGGAAAACCTTTAAAAATCTTTTCCTCTTAAACCACAAGGTTTAGAGCCTAGATATTTAGTGTGCAACAGTGTCTAGTAGACCTCTTCAAAGTGTGTTCAAACCATGCCCCAAGGGTCAAAATTTACCCTGCCCAGGGGGTCATTTGGTATAGAAAAAAATTTGAAAATCTTCTTTTCAAAAACTTCAAGGTTTGGAGCTTAGATATTTGGTATGTGCCATTGTCTAGTGGTCTTCCATCTACTTTGTTCAAATCATGCCTCTTGGATCAAAATTGACTACACTCACCAGACACGTGCACATTTACTCAGGTGAGCGATTTAGGGCCACCATGGCCGTCTTGTTAGTGTGACTTTCAAAGTAAAGGTGAATGGGAAAAGTAATGAGTTTGGATTTAGTAATGATTAGTTATAACATCAAACATCAAATATCCAAGTAAATTGTGTGAATTCCAATTAGTCATTTGGTGTTGCAGTGCATGTAGTCTCAGCACAATCCAGACAGTTCTATTTCTCGGAAGTGTTCCCCTGGATATAGAATAAATTGTGGTTAAAGTCTTCGATGGCATTGAATCCCGCAATTACTGTAATTTTGATTTTAGTGTTTGTTATGATACGGTACACGTGACAGGCAACATTAGTTAAGACTTTGCAAGCCTCCGTTTGTCGATGGGAACAACTCACTTGTCTTTGGTGTAATACAATGATTATGATTTCACCATGATTAATGTGAATCCTTGGCCATCTATTGACTTTACATGCTTCATTTTGAATCCCAATATGGCTTTCAAAAAAGCAATGAAAGAAACAAACATCACTTGCTTCAGTCATGCATTCGATGATGACCTTATAGCAGAAAAAACAATATATAGTAATTCATTTATTTTCTGCTGCAAAACAAATTCTTAAAACATAGGTAAATAGCTCTCGAGACTCACTCTAGATTGAATAAAATAAACGAGAGAGAGAGAGAGAGAGAGAGAGAGAGAGAGAGAGAGAGAGAGAGAGAGAGAGAGAGAGAGAGAGAGAGAGAGAGAGAGAGAGAGAGAGAGAGAGAGAGAGAGAGAGAGAGCACATCTTCAAGAAATACCGTATGAAGTGTTTTTCAAAATATTTGATACAAATGTCATACCTATAATGCTATATGGCTCAGAAAGATGTGGATTGAATGAGACAGGCTGTTGTGAAAATGTTCATGTATATGGTTGTAAACGTTATTTGAATGTAAACACGGGCTCGTTTTGGGGAGGCTGCGTTTTTGGTACGTGGCATTCCCTGTTTGATATTATTTTTGTTTTTGTGTTCATATAACAATGCAGTATTGGGTTCTAATGTATATAAATGCATACAAGCGTTGCATTAAATATTGGTTACATTTATTAGAATTAAGAAACAACAAATTCAAAATATTATGTTGTAATATGCTACTGCACTTTGATAGAATAGGACATGCAAACTGGGTTACACTTGTTAGGATAAAACTCTTTAGAAATTGATTTGGATATATATGGAAAGCGCAGTATGTTGAAAACCGGCAATTGCTTTTAAATGAATATGTTCAAAGACTTAAGGACCAGTACGTACATATTTGGAGAAACCAGTGTTGTAATAAAGTCAAATTGTCGTATTATAAGGATTTTAAATAATTACATGGAAAAAAGAACTACATATCTTGCATGGCAGTCATGAACAATCTCTAAGTTGTAAATATTATTACAAATGATTATAATGAAATATATTAGGTATTTTAAATAAATGAATAAAATAAAATGAGTGACATGTGTTAATCTAAACTAATTGATAAAAATACTATCAGTTGACCATGATCACCTGTCAGTTTACACCAGATTGATATTTATAGTTGATGTAATGTGATATGCAGTATCTTAATAAAATGTAAAATAAATTAGACCGCTAAAGTGCACTAATTTGAATGCATCATAATATACCAAAATGGACACTATTTAAAACATACAGAAAAGTTATAGTGAGTTAAAAAAATGGGTTTTTGTGGCAACCTTAAAATGGTAATAATTATTGCTTCTGACAACAGGCAACTTGTTCAATAATAACAATACCATATATAAAAAGACTCAGAACCGAATCCATTTACCTTACACTAGTCTAGGTAAGATTGTTTATGGGATTTCTCCCCTGGTGAACTTGTCAACTCCCCAATATGAGTCCCATGGACCATACTGGTTGTTACGGGTATAGCTATAGAACTCGTTCTGATAATAAGTCTGCATAGTTACGCCCCTTTGCTAAAGCGCTATTTGTAGTTGCGAGAACGTTTGCCTCGTGACTGTTAACATAATTAAATTTGTTAGTTTAGGACCATTTATAGTATTCGTTATCAAGTATTTGTTATTGAAATTCCACATGAGTACTTATTATCTTCAAAAAGTAAAAGATCAGTATCTCAAGAAGCTTATTCAGTGAATAAAATGATATGGGAGCTCAACACTAATGTGGGATCTTTGGAAAGAAATATCTACATCTTCAGTGAATGAAACGGTAAGGGAACTTAACACTTCTACATTTACCGGTTGAGGTGCAGGGCCGTGAAATCGCAGCATCGACACACCATTATTAGTGTGGGATCTTTGGAAAGGAATGATTGTGCATTAACTGCAGTTCAAGAACATTAGCATAGACAGGGAATGCACAGCCATGCTCGGTTACATGTTGCTAAGTCGCAACTGGTTGTGTTTTAGTATTCTGTATATATTTGTCAGATCTATTAATGGACATTAGACTGTATCAAGTGATTATTGGTACTTTGTCAATTTTTTATCAATTACTGAAATGTTATTTCTGACTCGTTGTTTAAGGGTTTGCCTCACTATTTTTCTGTGTGAGGTAATTTTTATTCGTATTACACATTAAGGCTTAGTTGTGTAAGCAGAGGCAGCTCAGCCACATATTCAATTTTTGCACTACTATACTGAACAGTTACATTAATTTGTGTTTAAGACAGTCCTATAATTTCCTTTAAACATGGAAGAGGCAGACAGGTCAATTATGTAGCAAAATACGTTAGACGATGATCTTTCGAGCTCTGTCGAAGGTACTGTAAAATAAATATAGACACCTGCGAGAGTGCCATTAGTAAATCATAGTGGAATTAAGTTAACAATAAGAGGCATTGAATTGCGTATTACTCAAGATAAGAAACGGTTAAGGTCAGCGCTCTCTGTATGGCGTGCACATTTTAATGACATTTCGACTTTGTTGTCTAACAGTAAAGATCTATCGCTGTTAAGAAAAGCTAGGGAAAGACTCCGACATGGTTTCGGAAATATTAATGAAAGTTATGAAAAATTAAATTCATTAACTTATCTCAAAGACAGTGATCCTTCTTTGGTTTCTAGAATGGAGCCTATTGCAAACGAAAACCTACAGCTGTTGTAAACAGTATCAGCCAGAATACTTGAATTATCCTCTGATGATTCTGTTTTGCAAATTTCTTCTCATCAGTCATGCCTCTAAAAATAGTAACGTGTCACAGAAGTCAGATTCTTTGATTAAGGCCGCTGCATGGAAGGCTAAATTAAGATACATTGATGGGGAAGCATGGGCTCAGACTGAGCTAGAAAATGTTAAAACATTTCAAAGATTGCATATGGAAGAAGCTTAACTCGAAGCAATGCAGACCGACATCATTGACTAAGACACAAAATTACATGAATTAAGTTTGCCTCAGGTAAATACAAACAAATATGTTTCAAATATTCATGAACATGGGCTGTTAATATGAAGTCTGAGACTTGTTTAAGAAGCACTGTTACAGACAATACACTTGCTTCTGTTCCTACAAGCAGTGTAGTCATATAATTTGATTGACCAATAAATGGCATGTCATCACAGTGATACCGTGAATACTTGAAAATAGCGAAATCATTAAATATAATTACATGTACCTTGTCAGCGATTAATACACATCACGGCTTTTGTTCCGACAACAAATTGTCGCATGCTGCCTTTTCCCTACAGGTAAAGGCATGTTAACCTTACACACTACTGGGATACAGTAAATATTAAACATTTAGGGACATCTTGTTAGAAATGTAACAGTAATTCCTTCTTTCAGAATAACTGAAATAGCTTCATCAAAGTGTCAGGAATATCTTCCTTGCAAAAAGGCACCATTGGGCTATGTATCCTGATTAAACAGTTGTACTGGAAATAATGAAAAAAAAAAAAAAAAAAAACAAGAAGAAAATTTGGTGATTTACTTACTTTCCACTGATCTGTTTACAGGACACAAGAATCCTCAAAGCCTATACAATTACCGCTCCCTTACAAATAGGCAACAACATCAGATCTCAACGATGCTGTCGGATCATTCCCGCAAGGACAACACCAATGAATCTGGTGCCAGTGCTACCCATGGATTTGTCCCGCAAATGGTGCAATCTGTCACAGATTCTGTGTCAACAATTCCATCTCCGGCTCCACCAGCTATCATGACCAGTCGTCCGTCGACCATTGGCACACATAATCCGAATTTTGCTCATGATTCAGAAATGTCAGTTAATGTTAGTACATCTCAAGCCTCAGCATTGAAGAGAATTTTTCACAATACTGTTATTAACGGCGGAACATCCAATATTACAATAAAAATTAACAATAATTAAACCAACACCACGTTCCGTGCTCGTCAACAAAATGGCAAGGATTCCGAATGAACACAGTAAACTGGGTCATGAAATCGGCTAAATCTGACAAAACTGTTTGTTGGATTAAATCTTTTTTTTTGTATTCCTTAATTCATGTTTATTGACAGTGAATCGAGATGCAGCTGTTTTTTGTGTGATTCATTGTAAACAATTATACTATTCATAGAACTATGTTGTTAGCCGGAGATTTTTATAAATAGTTATTCGGCTCGGATAGGAATAATAAATAACTGTAAGTTTTGCAAATTTTGTATTCAAAATCGTATAACTGATTTGATAAAATAAAAGAAAATGTTTAAAATCCTTTTCATTAGACTATGAGTGATATTTTCAAATGGGATAACTTTGCGCAGTATTTACCAGAGTATGATACCTTATTTAGTAAGTATTAATGCGCTATTATTATTGCGCAATAGAGGCACCAAAAAGGATAATCAGGAAAATGTTCTGTTGTTTTTTTCTCAAATTGTTGGGACAAAAAATACAAAGCTACCGCATAAGTGTATGGTTACGGAAGAAAGGGGTACAGAGGAAATGACAAGTGGTCTAGGATCAGTAGTACTGCATTTCTTTCAGAGACTTCTATTATCACAAGAAAACAAAGTAAGTGACTTGAAGAGGTTTTAACATAGGTTCCGGGAAAACATTATGGGATACAATTAAGCCTAATTATTACAAACGATCTGACAATATAACTTCTTTAACCCTACAATTTATCACCGATTGATTTTCTTAGTGTTTTCATATCAACATATTTCTATTTAAATAGTTTCCTAGCGGTGCTCGAAGCGCATATTTATTTACAGAAATCGTAATAATTTTTGGATATATTTCAATTTTGCTCCAACCTTAAAATATGTTATAAAAATTAAACGCATCATTAAGCAAATTGAGGGCTCTTGGTCAATACTTTTTTGTTCATTGTTTCGTTAATTTTTTATATGTCAAGCAAATATATATGACATATTTAAGGTTATGTTTTGAAAAATATTAACGAGAATGTTAAATATTTATAAATGAACCTTTGAATAATCATAGTTCCTTTTCACCTAACATTCTTATTAATAACCTTTATCATTATGGGTAAAGGCAAATAAGTAACAGTTTAGAAAAATATAGTATGGTCCTACATAGCAAAGGGAAATTAAATACCGGACTGGATTAATGGTTTTACATGATTAGAATAAGAGCTATGCCTCTAAACTTAATATGGTATTATTAATAATGAGATTCAAGAGTTCAAGACTTTGGCACAGCAGAGTTATGTTTTTAGTTTGACGTTTATCTAATTACAGTTGTTCTTTAGAAAAATGTAGACAGTCAGTTGAACGAACAGACGTACAGACTGAAAGACGATTTTATTAGTTTATGTCTCCTTTGGGGACATACAAACCGTGGCAATCTAACTTTTGTCGTCTTCTTTTAAATTGCTCCGTCCGAAACGTGTATCACCGTGATCTCAGTCTCCTTGCTTAGTGATTTTTATTTTTGCCTGTTTTCTTTTAAACTTTTTCTTTCGAAACGGACTGAAGGAAAATAAGTTCAGTTGTGTCAATTCTGCATTGAAACAAACATAATCTACTGAACCGCAAGTTTTCAGACACAGCCACCAAACGTGTCTGCATTCCGACTTTTCACATAGAAGCAGCAGGCATTATATTTCAACACAGTTTATAACTAGCTAAATAGATACAGGCACTATTAGTCTTAAAATTCGCAACGCTTTCGCACAAATCGTGTACACAGTCGTTTGATCGAATATACAATCAACATTTATGTTTTCGATAAAAGTTTTTTCAAGTTATTAATGTATATCAAGTTATGTATATAGCATGTCTTTATTATGTTGCCACATATATGTTACATCACTTGAATAACTGCTTACTACTGGGTATTACATGTCAGTCGATCGCAGACGATCAATAATCTCTATAAATTTGTTTTAAGAATGAATTATTACTAAAAATTAGAATACATAACCGCAGCTGTTTCAGGAGAACAAATTTTAATGATATGTTTATGTTTAGGTTCACATCCAAGAAACTGCCACTTTAATAACACTGGCTACAACATCTATTTAATATTGACGAGGACCGAACGGGCGGATAAACTTAGCAGACCAGTTTCCGAGTATAGTGAGATATTTTATTGGAAAATTAAAAGAATATGAAATGAGTATGGTTTCATGTGAACATCTAGAAGTCGATCCAAGAGCAGACCCAAAGTACCGTAATGAAATCTGACAACCGTTGCTTTCAAAAATGTTTAAATGTATGTATGTACGTGTATGTGATGATATGTTTGAAGAACAAAACTAGAATTTTGTTCATTTTGAATTAATAACAAAATTATGCTTAAACAGTATCCTTGCTGTCTTTGAAATATGTTTATCTTTTTAATATCAATATTGAAAAAAAGTTTTGGAAACTAATATTTTTACCTATATAAATCTTATTTAACAAGCAAAAAATTATAGGACAAAGGCGAATACGAGACAGTTGTTTAATATTAGTGGGAAGAAATGCCACAAGCGTATTTACATACCGATTAACGTAGTGGACTCTAAAAGTCGATATTTCAAGCCCCCTAAACTTATTATTTGTATTGTTAGCACCATTTCACTGGTTTATTCGCAGAAGTTTTAAAGAATTGAACGTCAAATACAAAGTTACGGACTTTACATTTACTATGCCCCCGTTCAAGAAAATCGAAAACTTGGGAACAAGTCCAATGAAAGAAAACTTGCTCAAACGTTTCGTATGTTTAATAGTTCTACCTTGTTAGACTTTATATTTGTTTCACAGACAAATTTTATAATGAATAGAAATAAGGATATAAAATCTAAATAAAAAAAAAATTGTTTTTCAACAGTTATTCCTTGAAGATATCTTTAAATATAAAGGCTTTTTCTGCACAACGGCAAAAGAGCGTTCAAATAATCATGTTTGAACCACTTTTATAGTTGGGACATGAAAACTGCTAACATAATATTAGTTTACAATCATTACAATATCTCTAGATTTAAAGTAGTTTAACCGTTACTTTTGTTTTGCAAAAAATGACTTCCCATATGACATAGTCATTGTTTTTAAATGCACGAAGAAAATCTATTTTCTTGCAGATATTTTTATTTCGTAAAAAATATCCTCAAACCAGTGAAATAAATTGATTCAATTACACAATGCCCACATTATAATACAAGTTTAGTTAACGAACAACTAATTTATAATTTTTTAATGATTTTCCTGAAGATTTCAGAACTTGTAGTTACAATGTATATATCTACTGTACACAAACCAGATGCAACCTACCAGAATTCTGTACAGTAAAAATTCACTGTTTTATTACGGTAACTGGTTTTTAAATATTTTATCTAGACTTGTTTTTTATTTAAACTTACTTTAAATTATTAAATATTTAAATATTTCACACATCCCGAAAGTCACTACAAGCTACAGATCCCGTGATGTTCAACAGTTGTCAGCAGTAGGAACTTTGCAGTTCCACACAATACTAGTGGATATTTAAGGATTTTACTGTTTTGATATTTCTCTGTTAAGCAATACATCATTATTAACAGACATTGGTAAAAAGCTTTAAGAGAGAAGCTCTTTGAGTGGGGATTTAGTAAAAGTCAGAAGTTGTCCGAGTATTTCCGCGTCAGCTATGGCATTTTGGGCATTATAAGTCGCACCAAGCAGCAAATGTCTAAGCTCATCCTGCTTCTGCGATAATTTGAAAACAATCTAGGGAATAATGTCAAAGAAGCTAGTAAACCTACTGCAGACTTGACGAATATTTCCGAAAGTCAAACCACCTATCATTTTAAGCCACTAAAATCACATACGGAACGTTTCGTTTGGTGCCCACTGTATCGTGTGTACAGAGACGTGTTCCGCTGTTAACATTTTCTTTTGTGGTGTCAACGTCATTGCTATACCTGCAACCTGCTATGCTTTGCTTGTCATAACCATCTTTGGTGTGACAATGAGTAAAGGTTGCACCATACTCACTTTCGATAGCTGGTTTCTGTGAAATATACTGGCTCGAGTCCTACAACCGGACACTTTTTAAACATATTCTACGATAACTCTGATAATTTTTGTACCTAGCAAAAGAAATTTCAACAGTAGTAAGTTAGGTTTTTCTCCGAAAAGAAAAGCTAATTTGTTTACTCCTTAAAATAGATCAATCACATTTTTGAGGCCCGGCTGTTGGGTCACCAAAACAACAAAAATAATATCAAACAGGGAATGCCACATACCAAAAACGCAGCCTCCCCAAAGCGAGCCCCATAGCACCCAGAAGTGCACACACACACACACACACACACACACACACACACACACACACACACACACACACACACACACACACACACACACACACACACACACACACACACACACACACACACACACACACACACACACACACACACACACACACACACACACACACACACACACACACACACACACACACACACACACACACACACACACACACACACACACACACACACACACACACACACACACACACACTAGCATACAAAGCAAACACACGAGGACAAAACGAACAATTAAAGGAACACAGTGGGGCACCGCTTTATTTTATTGACCAACTGTACCATGTTTCCGGTCAGCTAGTTTAAATAGATTTGTTTTATTGTGATATTAGCTTTTAAATTGTGTTAACTGTTTCAATTAATCGACATATTAATGAAATATCATGATCAAAAGTTTAACTTTTGAATTTTATTTGCCGGGCCTCACAGAAATATTGCGCATACACAGACTGTCACTTTCCACTTTCCCTCTTCCTTTCCATTCTTTTAGTGACCGACAAAATAAATGGTGAAATTTCTGGTCAAATAGTTACATTAAACTGTTGTTGTTGCACTTTGTTGATGGAAATCAAGTGTCTGTTTGATCAACAACATATGATTGTAAATATTAATAAAATAATCACGCGTTTTCGCAAGTGTCCGGTTTGATGGTCGTCCGTGTTTGGTGGTCTTGAACCAGTATACCATTTTTTAACCAGTTACTAAAAAGAAATTTAAAATACCTTACTAAAAAGAACTATATTACATTCAATTGTATTACGTTTTTACATAACAATTTTATCAAATTTATATAGTGATCGTTTTGATTTTGTGTCAGTTCTTACAAAGAATATGTTCATGGGTCAGCGTTTTGTGGCTTTGGTTACCAGTGATATGTAGGAAACGTATTTATTTCACTTAATTAGATATCAGACTAAAGACGCTCTCCTTTGAGCACTTCAGTTATTGCAGTAAAAGTATGCCAATCTGATTTTTTAAAAGAAATTTATAAACGTTATGGTATTAGTCTACACTTTATTTTGTGTTAGCTTGATTGTAAAGACAGTGGGAAGCTTATCAAGTCTATTCCAATTGTGCTTCTTGGCAGAACCATTACTGGCCCCGTGCTTATAAAGGTTTCTTGAGCACCATCTTATACTCGGCATGAAATCATGCTAAAGTAATACAAATGTATGAAGTAAAATCAAGTTATATCTTTTTACTAAATCGGGTCTCATATCAATTAACATTTCGTGCTGAGCATGAAATTGTGGTCAATAGACCTTTATAAGCACGGGACCAGGTGTCACACTAAGCGGGACTCGAATCCCTAATCTCCTTGGTGAGTGGCAAACACATTTAAAACATATGTTAGGTCTATATCCAAAATAAAAAAAGAGGGTCATGATGGCCCTATATCGCTCAGCCGATTTACATTGCTCATCATTTTCTTGGCGACTTAATGCAAAATGTGGCCTCTATCATGTTTACGAGCTTTTTCTTATTTTTTTCCCTGGTGACCTAGTTATAAAGCCCAGGTGACCCAGATTCGAAACATCAAGACAACCATTATGAATGTTCGTGCAAATTGGGCTATGGTTAGGGTATAGGACCAAAGACGAATTTGGTTCAGGCTACTTGGTACTATTCAGTCAATTAATAATATACAGTCCAGTCACCTTGAACGACACCTCCCTAGAATAACAACCTCCCTTAAAAGACATACATTTTATTTCCAGTTGTGTCAATTTTATAAGGAATCGACCTCTCCAGAACAAATGAACTCACTCTGATGGTATACCTGACACAAAGCTTATCCCTGACCCTAATCGTTGTTCCCAATGTGGAATGCAAACCTGACCTTCCACGTCCTGCTTACCCTGAACAAGAACCTTATCGTAAACCCTGACCCTGATGGTAAGCCTGACACAATCCCTGACCCTCAAAGTAACCCTTACATGAACCTTGACCCTTGTTCAAACTTACCATCAGCCGTAATCCTAAGCCTGACCATGACAGAAACTCTGACCCTCACCGTGACCCCGACATAAACACTGATCCTGATCGTTAGTAGTGACGTCTTGACTCTGACACAAACCCTTACCATCAATGTAACCTTGACCCAATCCCTGACCATGATCATCGTTCAAACTGACCCTCAACCGTTACTATAACCCTGAACCCTATACGAACCTTGACCGTCATTTTGACTGATCCTCACCCTGATGGTGACCCTGACCTAGACCCTAACGCCAACCCTAATAGTTACCCTCTTTCACCCAAACACTCTGACCCCGAATGTTACCCTGACCCTCAATTTAACCTTGATCAGAACCCTGACCCTTGTTTACACCGTAACTCTGATCCTGACTCCGACACAAACCCTGACACTTATTGACACTGACCTTTACCCTGATGGTAACACTGACCCTGACTTTGATAACTATTTGTGACCCTCAACGTCAACCTAACAATGACACAAACTCTTACCCTCAATGTACACCTGACACAAACCTGACCCTGACTCACGTTAACACTGAACCTCAGCCATAACCCTAACCCTGACCCCAAAAAGTCTTTAAACTGACCCTCATCATTAAGATGACACTGACTCTGACCCAAACCCTGATCTTGACCGTAATCGTTCGTTGTGAACCTAAATGTCACCGTGACCATGACACAACCCCTGACCCAAATCCCTCGTTCACACTGATCCTAACCCTAAATATTAACACTTATCGTTATTTGTCACCCTCAATGTAACCCTTACACTGAAATAAACCGTCTTTTAGGGTAAGGGTATAGGACCAAATGAATTTAGTACCGACCTGTGTATATAGGTCCGTGTCATAATATAAAGATATTAAGACAGAAAACAGAAAAAAACACTCGGTGCATGCAGTTTTATTTCAATTAATTATTACACCTGTATCTGTGTATTAAGACTATCGATCGGTACAGAGATTATTATAATATTGAAATCATACACCCATTTACACAAAAAAAGACAAATTAAAGTTATATTACCCTTCAAAATTTCCATATTGAGTTATGAATAACAATGAAGTTAAAAATTTAGTAAATGTTTTGAAAACATGTAAAAAGTGAAATTTGCTAAGTTATTTCTCTTATTAAAAGATATAAATTGAACTGTACATATTAGAAAGTGTTTTATCTCTATTTTTGACTAAGACGGTCAAAAAAAGACTAACTGATTTACTCTATATTCAGTGAGAATGAAACTGTGATACAGATTTATATATTTTTGTGACAACTTTGGCAATGTTCATTTTTCAAGTAGTATAAATCAGTGACTTATGTCTTCTTTTACATTATGATGGCCACTTTGGAGGGCAATATCACCTTAAAATAGATTTAAGTGAAATATATTTAAAACTGTTTTCGTACCATTTAAAAGAAAATAACCGTCGAGTATTGAAAGAAAACCGGCATGTCCGTCGCTTACTTTCTTCTTTGATCGTTCTAAGACATCAAATATATTAATTTCAAAATATTTAATTATTTAAAGAATAAACCTGATTAAACAACTGTAGATGGCTTTTAACAATCGCGTCAAAGTGTTTCATAAAACAAACAAAAATAATAGATCAATACAGTTATATATATCGCTTATACAACGCCGCTTAACTGCCCCCTCAGATGATAATGCGATCGATATTTATTAAAATCGCGAATGCGCAGAAGTGTGTGAAAAACCCATATTTACAACATCATTATATAAAACGATTAAATTACTTTTCAGACTAGTGGCATAACATTCATACATACAAAATAGTTGTGCGATACGTGGTAATTGTAGAATTAACATCAAACACCATGTACAAGTAAGTATGAAAAGGTAGCCTATCACCAATGTTGTTGAATATGAGTATTTTCCTCTTACACATATAATACAGCTGTAATGGAATAAGATAGGCTAAGAACAGTTCAGAAAAAATCTGTATTTGACATCAATCTATTAATCTAGATCCATCTCTCTATAGTTTGATAATAACTACCATTGCACATCAGTGTGACATAGACTAGAACTATTGCCTTAAAGTAATCTTAGTTTGCTGAAAACAAACATCAACAGACCAAACTCGGCTTTTTATAGATAAAAGAATGTACCAAGCAAATTTAATATCTTATGAATTATTCATATAACATTGTAGTTTAACAATAGGAGTCATTACATGCTGAATGCATGCCGAAGGCTAAACGCGAAACTAGTGTAAGTTCATTTTTAAAAAGTTTACAGGAGAAGGAAAAAACCTTCCCATGTTTCGACAGTCGTACTATACTTTCCAATTTATATATTATAGGTGAAGAATAAGTTGACACACAATCACATGTTTCAGTTTATTTCAATTGCACCATCACAGGAAGATTTCTTTAGATAAACGTCACTTAGAACAGGTTCACGCTTAAAAAATAAGAAATACGTCAAAAAGATTGAATGCGAAAACAGTGTATGTGCTGTATAACATGATTACAATTACTATGTAAAAAGCCATATTTCTGATATGTACTCGAAGTATCATTCATGAAATTGTACCACTTTCTTTGAAGTGTCACTTAAACCTCTTTCACGTTTAAAAAATGAAAGTTACATGTTATCTATAGAAATAGTGTTAACGGTGTGGCAGTAAAATTTAGTTTTATGGCCATATATTTATGTATTGAGTAGCACTTTGCAGTCTGGCGGGAACTGCATTTAAATCATGCCTTGTATGTGTGCCTCCAGTATGTTCATGTTTTAAATTTGTTCCTAATTTGTCATCACTATACCCTTTTTTTCCGAAATTTTTTAAATACACTACCATTATGATCATCTGAAAGGGAACTTTTATTTCTTTTGTCATAGTTGAAATGCTCAGACATTATAAAAAGCACCAGAGGCAATATCAAATTAGGAAATAACGAAGAGACTACTATTTGATAAGAAACTGATTGGTTACGGCAGATGGTTTCAGGTCAATTATCTAAACAACAAAGCACGAAAATGATTATGACCCAACATTAATGGTCATGGGTCTTATTCCATAGCATATTTACTGATTTGTTAAATGCATTGTACTTAAGAACAAATAAATACTTTCAAAAGTCAATGGGGGTGTTTGATTACATTATCATCCTAAACTTATTGCTGTTTTGATTTTCAATGTATTGCAATGCCAATTTCCTATTTGTATAATTATCTTAAGGAAAGTGTTAATAAGTTGAGTTGAAACTTAATTCTAATCAGTGTGACATAGACTAGAACTATTGCCTTAAAGTAATCTTAGTTTGCTGAAAACAAACATCAACAGACCAAACTCGGCTTTTTATAGATAAAAGAATGTACCAAGCAAATTTAATATCTTATGAATTATTCATATAACATTGTAGTTTAACAATAGGAGTCATTACATGCTGAATGCATGCCGAAGGCTAAACGCGAAACTAGTGTAAGTTCATTTTTAAAAAGTTTACAGGAGAAGGAAAAAACCTTCCCATGTTTCGACAGTCGTACTATACTTTCCAATTTATATATTATAGGTGAAGAATAAGTTGACACACAATCACATGTTTCAGTTTATTTCAATTGCACCATCACAGGAAGATTTCTTTAGATAAACGTCACTTAGAACAGGTTCACGCTTAAAAAATAAGAAATACGTCAAAAAGATTGAATGCGAAAACAGTGTATGTGCTGTATAACATGATTACAATTACTATGTAAAAAGCCATATTTCTGATATGTACTCGAAGTATCATTCATGAAATTGTACCACTTTCTTTGAAGTGTCACTTAAACCTCTTTCACGTTTAAAAAATGAAAGTTACATGTTATCTATAGAAATAGTGTTAACGGTGTGGCAGTAAAATTTAGTTTTATGGCCATATATTTATGTATTGAGTAGCACTTTGCAGTCTGGCGGGAACTGCATTTAAATCATGCCTTGTATGTGTGCCTCCAGTATGTTCATGTTTTAAATTTGTTCCTAATTTGTCATCACTATACCCTTTTTTTCCGAAATTTTTTAAATACACTACCATTATGATCATCTGAAAGGGAACTTTTATTTCTTTTGTCATAGTTGAAATGCTCAGACATTATAAAAAGCACCAGAGGCAATATCAAATTAGGAAATAACGAAGAGACTACTATTTGATAAGAAACTGATTGGTTACGGCAGATGGTTTCAGGTCAATTATCTAAACAACAAAGCACGAAAATGATTATGACCCAACATTAATGGTCATGGGTCTTATTCCATAGCATATTTACTGATTTGTTAAATGCATTGTACTTAAGAACAAATAAATACTTTCAAAAGTCAATGGGGGTGTTTGATTACATTATCATCCTAAACTTATTGCTGTTTTGATTTTCAATGTATTGCAATGCCAATTTCCTATTTGTATAATTATCTTAAGGAAAGTGTTAATAAGTTGAGTTGAAACTTAATTCTAATACATTGATTTTAGAACAATCAAAATATTGAATCTACTTGAAGGATATCGGCGTAAGTTGCAAAGAAAATTCCCGCCTGGTCTCAAATTAAAAATCTTGGTTCAGTCATATTGTAGGATGTTTGTGTACTGTCAACTGCTGTTATTAAAGATATTTTATACTGGTTAAAAAAGATAAAATTAAAATCCTGTCTGACGATTTTTCTTGGGCTATAGCTTTTGATGTACTTATATTAAATATTGAACAAAAACACACACAAAGAAATAGTATCAAAAGCAGTTAATTTACAAAGGCATAATCTGTCAACAGAAAAGTTCAGAAATTGAATTATTTCCTATACAAATCAAGAAACGAGGTGTGCCTTTATACAAATAATATGCAAGTAAGATTAAACAAGTAACCACTCTAAACACTACGAAAGAAAAAAATACTTCACGGGGATTCTTATTCACAATTGTAAGATTATAGCTATCATAATCCTGGAAACTACTGCATAACGTGTATATTATTACTATGCATTATATATGTTAAACCTTGAAGATCTACATTATTTCCTTAAAATCGTAAACATCTAAACTCACTGTACATAACATTTGATTCACAAACTTCTTTTTCTTTAGATTTAATTATACCCACACCTCTATTTGTCATTGGCCAAAAACGTTTTGGACGTATTTGTAGTGTATGGTATTTTATTCACAAATAAACAGCACATTATACTCTACCACGATGGCATCATATACATTGGATAAGGCGAAAATAGTCCGGCGACCGATTTTGCCGTACTAAAGACTATCGGCGCAGGCGCCAACGGTTTTAAAATTAAGTTCTTGCAACTAGCATAAACTGATTTCGATGAATTCTTCCTAGAGTTTTGACCAGTACTCACGTCGAAAGAAGGAATTATGGAGGTTGTGATCAAATGCGGCCGCCGGGATTCTTACCCATTTCCTCCAGGTTAGGAGTCCAACACTCTTCTACTACCCCACAGTGTTTTGCATTACTTTTAAGTAAAATCTTAAGATTTGACTTAAGATGCTACTGGAGTATGGCCATTGATTATTGATTATTCATGCATCTCAGTTTCTTCGCACACTAATTCGTGCATCTCAGTTTCTTCGCACACAAAGAAAATTGTTTTGGTACTTCAGAAACCATGTTTTTCCATCTTAACATACAAAATATTTCAAATTATATCATATCTGCTACAAAAGGACAACATTACACAAGTGCACATACACTAGACTAGTAGTTTCTCATTTAAATTTCTCTTGAAAACTTATAATTTAATTTGGAAAAAGATGTAAGTGACATGTGTTTTACATTAAAACTATTAATCTACACACATTTATTCCTATACTGCATCAGGTACTGTGTAACTGTCACTATTTCAGAAGAAAATTTTATTACTTATTCCAATTACATGGACATATTGACAAAAAATGAATTTGAAACTAGTGTCGGCCTATGTCACTAACACCAATTTCGCATTACACCATTTTCACTTACACAATTAGTCATGATTTGCAATACTTTTGTTAAATAATAGTAATAAAACAAACACTTTCACAGCAGATGGTGGCGGGGGGGTTTACATATGATTTTGCAGAAAAGTGATTTTGGCGAAAAAATGTCACTTACACTAGTTTTGCGTTCAGCCCTCGATGCAAGCTACATACAGTTTTACTTCATATAACAGTATTATAGAATTACATGTTTACTAATGTATGTAATACTAAGCGATAACAGTATTGCTTAACATCTTAACAGTATTCAAAACTGTAGTATAACTTTACAATAATACTCCTGAATTTATCCTAATTGAAAGGTACAGACCAGGATCTGAGGTAAAACTAAATATTACATTTCCTAAAGCGGAGTCTAAGCAGGGACCCATGCCATATTTCAGACTTGAGGTAATTGTTCAACAACTTTAACATCATCATATAGAAGATTATTATACAATATGTAAGATTCTGGCAGAAACAGAACAGTATACTTACATTTAAAAAAAATATTTCTGATATCATAACTACCGGTATTTATGACAATATGAACAATGTATGCAAGATAATTACATAAAAATTGAATATTCTTATTTCAGAAACAATCTGTGCAGTTACTTCAAAATTTATTTCTTGAATAATGTTGGACACAAAGGGTGATAATATTAGTAAGTAGAGAGACAACTAAGTTAATCTACTTAAGTTAAGCTAAAATTCTAGAAAATTCTTAATAACTAATACAATTTTTAATCTTCATCTGTCTTGGTCTTGGTAATCTTGGACTTCACAGGTTTTAGAATTAATATTAACAATACATATACATCTTCATCACTATCAAATCATTTTCTGGTAAGCATCATTTTTGTCGAGCCGCTTGCGAAAGCTCGATATAGTTGTCCAAATGGCGGTTCGGAGTATGTGCGTGCGTCCGTCCTTGCGTGCGTCCGTGCGAGTTTAGTTTGTCCGGGCTATAACTTATCCATGGATCAAGGGATTCTTAAATAACTGGGCACAAATGTTCACCATCATGAGTCGGAGTGTCATGCGCAAGAACCAGGTCCCTAGGTGTAAGGTCAAGGTCACCCTTAGAGGTTAAAGGTCAAAATCAAGAATGACTGTCCGGAGCACATCTACTTCATGCATAGAGGGATTTTGATGTAATTTGGTACAAATGTTCACCATCATCAGATAGATTGTCATGCGCAAGAACCAGGTCCCTAGTTCCAAGGTCAAGGTCACACTTAGAGGCCAAAGGTCAGATACAAGAATAATTCAAGAATGACTTTGTCCGGAGCATTTCTTCTTCATGCATGGATGGATTTTGATGTTACCCAGCACAAATGTTCACCACCATGAGACGGAGTGTCATACGCAAGAACCAGGTCTCTAGGTCTAAGGTTAAGGTCACACTTAGAGGTTAAAGGTCAAATTCAAGAATATCTTTGTCAGGAGCATTTCTTCTTCATCCATGGAGAGATTTTGATGTAACTTGGCACAAATGTTCACCAATATGAGCTACCCCTGCTTTTAGAATTACTTCCCTTTGTTTTACTATAAATAGCTTATATTGTAACTTTTTTATTACTGGTCGTAGAGAAAAATCGAGACCGCTTTTCTGTGGTACAACATGCATGTTACATCCAATATCTAGGTGTATTTTGACCTATCTCTACTTGGTAAGGAGTAAGCCTTTTGACAGCTGGCGATGTTGCACGTGGGCATATAGTTTTAATTGTTGTTCTTAATTTTCTTTAGGTGGTGTTGTTATCCTTGTCTCCCTTTTCTTTTGCTATGTTTTTCCAGTGCGGTAATTGAATAGAATTTCATTTCTGTGAGTAGTTCTCTCAAATATTTTCTGTTCATTCTTCCTTCACTGCCTTCTTTCTCTGTTCTTCCATTTTCTGTTCTTCTATTTTTGTAAAATTCTCCTTTCTTCCTCTTTCTGCTTTTTTCTATCTCTCTTCCTCTCTCTTTTCTCCTATGTCTCTCAATTTTCTTTTTCTGTTCATTCGTCTGTCTTTCTTTTTTCGTTCTCTCTTTATTTATCTTTTCGCCTTTTTGTCTAAGCTCCTCCTTCCCTAGTAAAGGATGTGACTGAAGAGTCTGATGATGATGTAGAAGACTTTGAAGATGTACATGAACCAGACGAACTAGATGAGAACGACAGTGACCTTATGATACTGATGATTATCTATCACGACAGTGACGCTTTTCATTACAATCATCAACCAATGAAATGGGTTTCCTTTTCCCGATGTAAACTGGAATAGTCCTAATAGCAATAAGTCTTGTAGGAGAATGGTTCACCTTGTGTCTATCTATGATATATGTACCTTAGTTCTTGATGAATATGTCCAGGAGAGCTTCGACTGCCACCCCTCTCTCCCCAGTGACAGTATGAAAACAACCAAAGTCATTAGTATGACAAAACTGTCCAATAGTGTTCCTAAAATACACTTTTGCACATTCAGTACACTTGTAATTTATCTTAGAGTGTTGCTATATTAGGTGTGCCCTACACTTTCCCGAAGTAGTGAAATGCATATCCATGCATACTTTGCATGTGAATCGTTTCTGTAATCAGAAAAAAATAGGGTAAGAAATTTGTTTCTGACATGTTGCCATAACCAATACATGTAAGATAACAAGATTCTAAATAATTTTTAAATGAATTTTGTAATGAGTTCCTAGTCATGATTCAACTGGTGCCACTTGATTAAAAAAATATGAGGTTTAACGAGAAATGTAGCATGTACATAGACAGCTACCAGATCTGGTCAGTCTCTACTGAGCGTAAGGTTTTAACTTGTTATGATGAACAACACAACGTTTCTCTAGTACACCACCTTTTATGCGATACAGAATATCGCTCATCTGGTGTGTAACCTGATCTGGGCCGTTCCAAGGTCTCATAAGTTTACTGTTTCGACCAACCTGACGTTGCGTGTTAAAAAACCAAATTAAGTCGTCACTTTTTTGTTGTCTTGCATTAAGATCAATGTCATATTTCTTTTTCACGACCTCACTAGTCAATGTGAGTTTTATCCTAGTAAATTCATGTATTTCTGAAAGTCTGATTTTTAACTGATTAACATAATCAGAACCATACTTTGATTTTGTTTCAGTGTAATATATTTCAGGCTGACCAAATACCGGGTCAAGGGGTAATCGGATTTTTTAACCTAACATAATAGTTGCAGGGGTAACGCCACTTGACTCATGAACAGATGAACGATACGCCAACAAGCAGAAAGGTACATATTTGTCTCAGTCATTTTAATGCTCGGACACAAATCAATTAACATGTCAAGAATACTTCTGTTCGTTCTCTCAATGAAGCCCGAACCCTGTGGTCGAAAGGCAGTGTTTCGGGTTTTCTGAATACCTTAGAAATTACAGAGGTCTTTGAATAAATTTGACTGAAACTGCGCGCATTGATCAGTATGAACTGAAAGTTGTACACCGAACCTCGATACTACATGGTCAACGAGCGCGTTCGCAGCTGTTACAGTTCCTGTATTTGGGAGGGGGATGGCTGCTTTCCATTTAGTAAAGTAATCAAAACTACTAAGCATTATTGTTCGCAGTCTTCCCTATGGAACAAACAAAAAACACATTGCTATTCGCTTCAATCTCACTTCTGAGTAAAATTGTTTCGTAGGGGCTTTAAATTTCTTTCAGGCATTTTTCTTGAGGCACAAATGGTCCATTTCTTACATCATTTCTCAACAGCTTTTCGCAAACCATAGAAGAAAAATCTTTGTCTAACCCTTTTTAGTGTTTTCGTAATGCATAAGTGAGCGCTTGTCAGATACAGACCTACCCTCAATAAACTCCTTAGAACATTGTTTACTAGGACTTTCTCTTGAAACAGACGCCCTGTTAAATACTTTAAACTTTACATCGGTAGAAGGCTGTTCATTCAGTCTCTTTAAATGCGTTTAAGTATCATGACAAACTATCTTTAATGAGTAATTACAGCACATTATAAAACACAGGTGTTTGCTCTTTATTTTATTGCCGATATTAAGTCGGTTATGCATTTGTATGATTAATATTGTTACTTTGTTATATATAGAAGGCCTCATTGTAAATATGTAATGTACATTTTGCTTTTAATTTTGTATTTGCATTAAGAGTTTTACCTTCTGAAAATAAAGACATTATTATTATTATTATTATTAAGCAATTCTTTTTTAGTTACACTGTAGTCTAGTTCAGATCTTAAAAAGACATTTTGAGTAATATGCTATTACTTTCACAATGCCATTCTGCACTTGACTAAGTACTCCACCAAGTGCAACATTGCTCGCATCTACATCATGAATGGAATAGTCATCTTGTGTAGGAAATGCTAATATAAGACTGTTTATCAAAGCTTGTTTCAGTTTTTGAAATGCTTCCTCACATTCAAGAGTCCACACAAACATGTGATCTTTTTCAAACAAGGCATGCCAAGGTTTTGCAATGGTAGAAAAATTGGGTATGAATTTGCGATAGAATGATTCTAAAGAAGTGAAGTTATTTTTACCTCTTTTGCATGTCTTGGAGTGGGCCATTCTTTAAAACATTTCACTTTTTCTGGGCACGTAGAAATGTCATTTTCATTTATCACAAAAACAAGAAAAGTTGGTTGTTTCTGAAATAATTTGCACTTCTTTGGATGCAGTTTTAGATTAACTTGCATTAACCGTATAATTGTTTCTTCCTAGTTTAACAAAGCTTCGTCGAACTTTCTTGCAAATGCCATCAAAATTCAAAACTAATGAGTTCCATATACATTGTATAACCTTTTAAATTTTTTTGCATTAATCTGATAAAAGCACTTGGACAATTGGATCCACCAAAAACCAATTTACAGAACTGCCACTGGTGCCCTCCTTGTAAGCTGAATGCAGTTTTAAACCTACTTTCTTTCTCAATGCCAATCTGCCAAAACCAAATTTTTAGACCACATACTAAAAAACCATTTCGTGCTTGACAATGCATCAAGGTTGTCGTCTATTCTCGGCAAAGGCTGATACTCTTTTATTGTAACGTCTGCAGTTTTTGAAAATAAAAATAGAAACGAATTGAACCATCGGCTTTTGTGATCATTACAATTAAGGAAAACCATGTGGAGTAGGCAGGTTCGATGATTCCGTCTGCAGACATTTTCTTGATTAGATCCTCGGCTACATGACGCTTGGCTAAAGGGATAGATTTGTATGGGCTTATTGCCATCTATATCTATTGTATGAGTGACCAAATCTGTGTAACCTATATCTCGATCATTTCTAGAGAAAACATCCTCAAGCTTATTTAGGAACTGTTTTAATTTCTTTTTCTGTTTACTGTAAAGGTGAACTGAGGACTTTTTAAACAGTTTAGTAAGATGCTCAGGCATTGAAACATTTTGCTTGTTTACTGGTTGAAATGCAGGCTTGAGATTTCGTACAACGACAATTTCATTAACATTGAGCAGGGATTACTTTTATTTACACTGTCCTGTGACTTTGGAACATGGTGGGGGTAAGAGTGAGGTTGGGTGCGCACCATAAACCGGTTTAAGCTCCCCAGTGGTGTTTTTGCCACTGACCGTTCCAAGGCGGTGCCCCACTGTGTTCCTTTAATTGTTCGTTTTGTCCTCGTGTGTTTGCTTTGTATGCTAGTGTGTGTTGGTAGTGTATATGTGTGTGTGTACATGATTGTGTGTGTGTGTGTCGTGTGTGTGTGCGTGTGTGTGTGTGTGTGTGTGTTGGTGGTGTGCACTTCTGGGTGCTGTGGGGTTCGTTTTGGGGAGGCTGCGTTTTTGGTACGTGGCATTCCCTGTTTGATATTATTTTTGTTTTTTTGATCAAACTAGGCTGTTACAGTGTTTTCATAAATATAGGGTACAAGGCTAAATGTTAAATTTTGCTATTCTGACTGGATATCTTCCTGTTTGAGGGTCAACTAATGATTTAGAAACCATTAAACCTGTTTTCTCAACAAAATTCATATTCAATTTTCCTTGTCTAAACAGTCGAAAGGCTTGCCATCTACAATGTTTTAGTTTCAGGGTGAATAACTACTGTTTCAGGTATAGTAATTCTACACCAACTAGTTTTCTTTCATTGGGCATCTTTTCATTAACAAAACAAGGGATTCCCCCTCCTTTGTTGTGTGATTTATATCAACATTTAAAAACTCATGGAATATGTTCTGTCTGCAACTGCTTATTTGCAGATCAATTCTTCACAGAAATGGAAAAGTTTGTCCTGTTACTGTACGTAAAGAAATTTGTACTGATTGATATATTTGACTTTTCTGAATAAGGCATTCTTTCAATAGTCTCTTTTTTGATTATACTGACATTTTCACCACTATCTACTAAGATAGTCAGATCCCTATCATTAATGGCAGCAGAAACAACATATCCATGGTTCGACAATAAACTATTTAATGCAATATGGGACCTCCTTGATTTGTCGAACTGTCGTCCGTCCAGCTTGGCTTTCAGTCGTTTCCCTGTTCATTTCTAAATCGCGGAGCACCATTTCTAGATGTTTTGGGTTGGTTTGCCTTGGTCAGCGGCCAAGAACTATTTCGTGGTCCATCATTATGAGAACACTGTCGTTGGTTTTTATCATAACCATACTTTTGAACGTAATCATTTCGCCGACCGGGCTCTGAAGTATTAAACTGATTTCGGCTGCAAGGCTGATATACATATGAACGGCTCATGTCTTACCCTTAGTAAAACTATTTCTTTGTATTTCATTTTTGTTGTACTTTTTACTAGATTGTGTTACAGAGTCATCGGAAAACTCATATTTGTTATCATCATTTGTTTGATATTTGCGTTCTACTGTACCAACTAATTTATTTCTTTGCATGTCAATACATCGATGCGCCTCTGTGCAGACTGCAATTTCCTCAGCTTCAGATAAGTGTTTCGGAGCAACTTCGCGCAACCATAATCTTATATTAGAATCATCAAAGGCGTCGATAAAAGTATCAAGGGCCAGAGCTTTAATGCTATCCTGATTGGCAGTAGGGTATGCTTGCTTTGTAATGTTTCTAACAGATTTGGCGAGCTCGGGAGTTGTCTCACCTTAACCTCGCACACGAGTCTAACTGGGTTCGAATCACTTGTTCTCCGAACCATACCGTGCTTTTTATTATACCTGTACCTTGCCTTATTTTCTTATTATCCGCCTTTATTACACGTGAGCAAAACTCGAAAAGTACTGAAGGAAATTCCTTTAAATTGCAAATAATGAGAGAGGACACTCATGGGAAGTGCATTGCTCAAGAACAATAACTATTCCATATCTATTCCTCACACCTCAAATTTCTTGGTCATAGAAAGAGCACTCGGTGGGGGGATGGCCATGTCTAACATGGCTCTTGTTTATCTACCAATGAATGAAAGTCGCGTCTCTCATGTTCATTTATTTCGATTTACAGGGACCGTACCGCACCATTCTCAGACTACTGGCCAGATACAATGATTTTCATCGGTAGTATCAACCATTCAATTCGGAAGTAATGTCAAACTGAGTTAGAAACAGAGCGGATATATTTGAAAGATTTCGGTTCCATCTTAGACCATCATGTATATTTTGCGTCTGCTGAACATTGCAGCACCTGCTACCCGCAGGAATATGCCACTTCCCCCTGTAATTACACTTTTGGTAGCTCTCAGGTATGTCGCGACAGGAGCTATACAGATCCTGATTGGTGATAGCATTAATGTCAGCAGAGCTACAGCCGGCAAGTGCATCCGTCGAGTAATAATGATGTTGACAAATCATGCAAGAAGATTCATTATATTCCCGTGGAAGATGATGCCCTCCGAACAAAACATGAGCTCTTTCACATTGCCAGTAACCTTCTTAACTTTTAATTTAGAATATCAAAAGCTATGACCAATAAGAAGAAGTATATTTTAAAAAACAAATGTGATTGGTTGTGATGTAAACACTATCTACGTACACTAGGTAATGTCACATGCTAAATATTGAAACTATAGGGCCTTGTCTTTTCAGAGAAGAATATTAAAAACAAAATATATATTTGCTTATGTAAAATGAATTGACCCCGAGGCGGGGTCAATTTTGACCCGGGAGTCATAATTTCGACAGTCCTGGTAGAGATTCATTAGGCAATGCCTCATGCCAAATATCTAAGCCATAGGCCTTCTTATTCTTGAAAGGATTTTTTAAGTTTTTTCTTTCCCTTTCCATGGCAACCATAGTTCTGCATGGAATGGCATTATATGAACACCTATGAGGGAACATACCTAAGTTCCGTCAACATTAACCGAATGGTTTCAGAGGAGATGTTGTTTAAAGGAAAATGTGAACATATATGCCGGATACCGGACGGTGAGTGATCCGAATAGCTCACTATGGCTCTTTGTGCCAGGTGAGCTTAAAACAGAAACAAATACTCAAAACACCGGGGAACCTGAACGTGTTATAATTTGCACGGTTAAAATACGGGGACGTATTTTAGGCGATTTGACTATGCATGACACATTCTGGTTCACCGCGCCTTAGTTGAAGTATAAGATAAAGCGGTACCGATAAAATCACGTGAGTGCTATATATATAATTCATGTAAACTAGTCAATAAGAGATGTGGCAAGCCCAAATTTGCAGGTTTTTGTAGGATTTTGATAAGAAGCGGCCGGATTCGATGTGTATCCTGACTTTATTTTGCAGATAACAGTTTTCCCTTTCAGATGAGACCGATAAGTTGATACACTATGGTAATTTATGCAGAGAAATCGACTTCTCAGTATAAATGAGCTCCGGCGTGTTGCATTATGTTCTATCTATTAATGGATTATAAAATTTCCCAAATTTGAAGATCATTTAGTCTTGTATTTCATATTGTCATGTGACAAATTAGTACTAATCTACCTGTCAAAACATATTATAGGAAGCTTACAGAAGATGTCAGTAGTAAATCCATGAGAACTAGTGCTATACCGGAATGCTGTGTAAATATGATATTGTACACACTAAAGAGGATGCCGTAATTGCATTTCATTTGCTCATAATGTGTTAAATGTGTTAGAATCTCTATACATACTATATATATTTTTAAAACCTTAACATTTAATTTTGAAAGTACTGACACATGTTTTCTTCTCTGAAAACTAGTACAGTATAACTTGCAATAACAGTCACTTGTATATCCTCCTTTAATAAAACTAGTGAACATAAATTGCTGACACATTCAAGTGATTTAATAATTTTACTTAATTAATTTGACAAATCATAATTTACTTGTACTTGTGTAGCAAACGTTTAGAAACTGTACCTTTTTTTCTATATTTAGACAGTTATAGAAATATATATTCAAGTATTAAAACAAATCATTAAGTCTTTTACTTAATTGTATCAAAATGAGCCAAATTTCGAACATTTTGAAAATACACTTTGGATCTTTTAAAGTCTAAGAGGTCTTAGTGCTTGTGAAAAAAAGACAAACAAAGTCTTATTTTGATTTTCCTTTAAAAAACACAGTATTATGTTTGATAAAAAAAACTTGATATAGTGGTCACTTGTCTATAGCTGCCACTTTCATGCAGTCCTTTAGGTGACTGATTTAGGCAGGTTATACTCTACCTTGCATTACATGTTGCATGCAAAGGTATACACTTCAAATTACGGGTTTCAAATGTGTATGCCTTAATAAAACATTAACTGTTCATACATATTGTTATTTCATTGAGCTAACTTTTAAAGTGGTAGTTTTCGTTTAACAAACTGTAAATCCTGAGTTCGAATCCTGCTCGGGGCGATGAATTTCCCACTGATACATAATACTTAGTTTCTTAATTGGTTACCACTGATTTCAAGTGGAAATACATGGTTATTGTCTCTTAAATCTCTGTAACAGAATCTAATATTTCTTTTTTTTCTTTAGGCAGGAAATTTCAGAATGTATTTTTTGCAATTCTAACTGAAGTTTTTTGATTTTCTAAATTAATTCTGTCATTGTCCAGCCTCGTGTTTTTGAGGGTTTTCTGCTGTTAGATTCAACGAATATTTTTTCTTATTTTTTCCTGTCAGTGCTCTCTAAATGGAAAATGAAGAAAACTTCAAAATCTTGTCATTATAACTGAAAATGTTCAAAGGAGTTCAGCAAAATATATTATTAAACATATATAAGCTCCACACAAAAACTATCACGTGTTATAATTCCTGGGTTTGAAGACAGAACATTCCATTTCTAAGTACAACAAGAGCAGTCTCATGACAGAACGCTCGACTATTCGAGGGCTTGTCAGTAAAATGGGGTTTTGCCTAAGAATATGCAAGCATGAAGGTGTGCACTTCTGGGTGCTGTGGGGTTCGTTTTGGGGAGGCTGCGTTTTTGGTACGTGGCATTCCCTGTTTGATATTATTTTTGTTTTTATAAAACAACAAGAGCTGTCACACATAAGTGACGAATGCCCCCGGAGGTGGTGATGCCTGAATATGGCCATTGTGCATTGCACCAGTATTCATTGCCACAATTACCCATACTCAAAGTTTGGTATGAAATCATTGGTCATTGAAGTAAGGTGATCTGACAGAAAATATACAGAAAGAAAGGCAGAGAATTCATAAGTACGTCAATAAAGGGTAATGATTCTTGGGCACTGCACTTTCCTTAAATGTCCTCTCTCACTGTATTCAATTTGAATGAATTTCCTTCTGCACTTAAAAAGTAATGCTCTGGACAAGAAAATACAAGAAAGGGGGGTTATTAAAAAGTAGGCAAAATAAATTTATGGTTCGTATACACTTCGGTCTCTCTCATTGTGCTCTATCACTGTATGAAGTTTCAAATAGTTCCCTTTAATACTTCTGGAGTTATGCTCCGGATAGTAAATACAATAAATCGAGAAAATAAAAAAAAGGCTATACAGGGTAATGGTTTTTTAGCATTGCATTTCCCCGTAATATCCCCTCTCATTGTAAATAATTTGAACAAATTTTTTTCAGAACGTTTAGAGTTAAGGTCCGGATAAGAAAATGTAACAAATGAAGATAATTGTTGTTTATGTTATAAAAACAAAAATAATATCAAACAGGGAATGCCACGTACCAAAAACGCAGCCTCCCCAAAAACGAGCCCTAGTTTATACGAAAACGGAATAGTATCCTTTATACGAAAACGGAATAGTATCCTTTTTCTCGCAGTGATTCATACAGACATGCGCCGTAAATGAACCGTAGGTCGGGGTCACGCGTCTTCCAGATTCAGTTTCATTAGAAGCGGTACGCTTATCAATTTATCAACAAAGCGCTAGAGCTAGTCGGAGCTTACACATCTCCATTACCTTATAAAATTAAATATGCACTTTCTTCTTGGCTTATCATAAAGTACAACATTTCTATGGGATACTTACATACACACAATTTATTCTAAACTTTGTGTTATTTGCGGTGTATTATTTCGTGACGGATTTATAAAGTTGTTAACCTGAAAGGACAAAAAATGGCGAGTAGAAAGGTTTAATGACACATAAGAAAGACAATTTAGAAAAACTGTCTGTGACGAAATTACGAGAAGAGCTTCAAATGAAAGGAATTAGCGTCTCAACTTCATTCTCTAAAACAATTCTTATGGCTATTTACAAAGAGAACTGTAAAAATGGTTCAGATGATATAAACAATTCTCCATCGAAAAGTGATTTGACAAAGCAAACGTCGGATAATTCAACTGCTGAGTTTCCAGCCACAGCTAGTGGCCCGTTTGTTAAATGCCTGCAGACGTTGAGCTCTACAATGTATGCCTTCGCTGAGACGGTGAAAAGTCTGAATCCCGCTACTCAACACAGGAAACCCGAGGAATTACCTACTTTAAACGATTTGTATAGCGCAAGTACTAATGGAACAGACAGTGGTATGTACGGTATTTCTAATCGTAACGAAATAGACAATTTACGCCATTTAGCTGTACAGAAAAGACAAAGTGTACCTGCGAGTATATGTTGTCAAACATTGGCATTGTAAGTGATTCTTTAAAGAAGCAGATGATTGACGGAAGGGACGTTTATCTCGCCACCCTGGTAATTCCTGATTTTGAGCCCAGTACTACAACGAAAGCAGATAATCGGCTTACGAAAAGGCTTACAATTGAAGAGTTCCATGTTTCCTTTGGAAATATCGTCGTATTACGGTTTCGAAATGGGCATATCGACAACAGGAGCTGGAAGAATATGAGATGGATATAGCAAAGAGGGATCAAGACCGATGCACAACAGTGTCGGAAGTATTCTGGACCTCACTATCACGGTAAACGATATGTGGAACGCATCCTTAAATGTGCTAATACTATGTTGGTGTACGCATCCGGGATAAATCAGTTCAGAAAATTCTTGGAAAAATCAGGAGTTAATAGTGCTTGTTCTTCGACGCCACCACTTTCAGTAGATAGTTTAATTCAGATTATGACATTTCTGCATACATCTTTGCATATCACATATTCAACGGTAAAAATCTATTTGTGAGGAATCCGATTTCAATATATACGTCATGGCATTCATACACCGCTTCAGCGTTAGAATTTACAGCTTTTTGAATGCAGCCATCAAGAACAAACAATAGACTACCTATTGATATAAATACAATGTATTTTTCAAAGATAGTGCGATATCTCAGTAAGGGTTGTTTTGGTGTTCATGACGATGCCATGATTAAATCGTGTTGCACGTTAGCTTTCTTTGGTTTTCTCAGATATGGTGAATTTATCGTTAAATAACAATTTTCAGCTCAAGATAATCTGTGTTTCAGTGATATTATTATCGAGCAGGATACAGTCGTAGTCACATTGAAGAAATAAAAAATGACCCATTCCGGGAAGGTACAGTACTGTATAAATATTCATATCCATGCGACACATAACGAAGTGTGTCCATTATCGGCTCTCATGAAATACCTAGAATTTCGTAACAAGCACGTAAACGTACGTCATACCATCGCTCTGTACTTTTCAAATGTAGGAGTACCAAGGACTAAGTTTATCAGTTATTTAAAGTTTATCTTGCAACATTTAGGCTTCGACAATGCAAATTCAATGGTCTTAGCCTACGTTTAGGGGGGCTGCAACAACGTGTTCAAAACTCAGAATGGAAGAATATTTGATTAAAACGCTTGGTAGGTGGTCTTCAAATTGCTATACTAGGTACATACGCACTGATCAAACTACGATTTAAATGCACATCTTTCAATGTCGAGATTGACGTGACGAGCTCCATGTACTCTCCCGCAACGGAATGGTTATTTATTTGTCCATTGTGATTACGTTTATTTCTCATGCAAGTACAGTGTATTTCTAATTATTCCAGGTCTCCTTCTCTGCATATCAAAAAGAGTTTATACGCTAGATAATAATAACGATATAAACACCACGTTATCAAGGAGCTATCCTGTTTATCGTAAATTGTGTTGGAATTACACTTTAATTATTAAAAGTTGATGTACATATAACTGCTCAATCTATGTACACTTTTATACTATAATAATGTGAGTACATTTTGTATACAATGCACCCTGCTATCAGATAGACATTCACGGTTCGGGATTGACTTGATATCTCGAACAAGATGCTACATTGATATTAATGAGAGTGATAAAAGTCATAGCATTTAGTTTTAATGAATCACGCGTGATCGAGGCTAATTCAACAGCTTTATACAGACGAGTCTGCCAACAAACTGTCAACTAATACAGCGCTGTTTATGAAGTTGCGAGGTTTTGATGTTCAGGACAACTCTGTCGATAGACGCATCCTCTACCTGCAGTCTGCCATGGTAGACCTTTGCATACATTGCCCGCAGCCTGCCATCGTAGGCTAAACTGTCGAGTCTGCCATCTGTATTCTGTATTCTGTATATCTCTTTCCCTCCAGAGATGGAGAACCACGATATGTCGTGTAGAATCAAAAACGTAAATCCACCATTGAATAGAAAGCACTTAAATCCAACACCGAATAGAATGCGACACTATGTACGCTTCAGTATTTACGCGGCGTTGTAATTAAAAAAACACTGACTGAACACATAGATATTAATATGAGAGTTGTGAGAGTTATAGACACCTCAGTTTAACCTCTTAATGCACATATCTTTTAATACTTTAAATCTGTCAGAGTGCAAAAAGTGCAATAATCTTTTACAGTGAAATTCTAGACTGACCAGTGTGTTCAGTTTACTATTTTTCTGTCCATACCTAGTTAAAACATGTGTGGGGTCTAAGACCAACCTAATTGTGTTAACATTTGTCAACAATGACCAATTTGAAAAACCCAGGTTAAAAACTCCCTTTCAATGTCCACAAGGATTGATTCCTTTCTAACTGCGAGTTCTGGACAAGCCAAGATAAATGTTCAAAAGTTTCTGTGTCTGTTTTACACAATTTACATGTAGGATCTACCATGTTCTGATTAAAAGCTGCTCTATTAGACTGGAAAATGTAAGTACCAGTAACTAACTTCAATTTAGCAGAGTAACGAGGAATGTCTTTTCCTGATTTAACAGGTATGCTTAATAGAGGATGTACTTTCCCCGTTTGGAAAAGTCCTATATTTAAGTTGCTAACTGATTTGTAATAGTGACACAAGTTCAATATATCTGCTTGCCAATATTTGTTAATGGTCTTGTTGATAAGCACCTTCCATTTTTTGCTTGTTCTGGGATTTTCAACTACTTCAAATGGGTCGCCTAAATCATATTTCCAAAATAAAGTTTTAACTTCAATGAACCAACTGCAACTAGAATTTGATTTAACTGTGAGTTGTCTTCTGGCTAATTGTTTTTCTACTGAAGACTTTTCTTGTAGACAAACATTATTGAACAGGATAAGTACTCTTTTATGAATCTGTGATTGAATTGGAATGAAACCACTCAGAATATATACCGCTACATCTGCCGTTGTTTATAGAACTGACAATATCTGCTTAAGTAACATTTTTTGAAACAGTTCAAGCTGTTCTAGAAGTTTGCCTGTTGGTATGATCAATTCTAGGCCGTACAAGAGGATTGGAGTTATATAGGTTTTCATTAAATGATTAGATGTTGTTGGGTCCAGACCATTTTCACCATGAAAGCCACTAGCCATTAAACTGTATGCTATTTTCTTTGCCTTCCTTATATTATTTCCAACTGTTTCAATTGCAGTTTTCTTTAAAGAAATTGAACGTTTTAAGCCCAAGTGTGTACTAACTGTAAGTTTGGCAATTTCCTTTCCATATATGTTACAGGTAAAATCAGAACAATTTGTTTCTGAGTATCTTGCAGTTGGGTAGACTTTCAGAAGTTCAGTTTTCGTTGGTTGTAGGGTATAGCGTTCCATGTTTGAGCAGTCCTCAGCAATGCTTACTAGGATTTGTGTGTCAAAGGTATGTGTCGCGTTTACAGTGACATCATCCGCACAAGTACTTACGCTGCAACTGACTTTTCCAATCCTCGCGCCTAGGTTGGTTTGTTCAATACGATCTGACAGAGGGTTAACGTAAACTTTATATAAGTCTGTACTAAGTATGCCACCCTGACGGACTCCTAGCTGAATGTTGAATGATTCAGATCTGGCTGTTGACCATTTAATTACACTTTGAGAGTTAGTATGTAAACTCCTAATTAGTGACGAATGCTTGTCTTGGACTCCAGAGTGGAAGACGCGGCGTAGCAGATGGGCATGGTCTACTACATAAAACGCGCTTTTCGCCTCCAGAAAGACTAAATTAATTGGTTGATTCTCATCTTTACAATTTCTAGTTACTTCTTCCACAATAAGTGCGGCGTGTAGAGGTGAGTTGTTAGGGGTAAAACCTCTTTGGTATGGGTTCTGATGGATATTCTACCTTTAAGAATGGCTTCAATTATCTTTTCAATTACTGGCAGTACGGTGATCCCTCTGTAGTTCCCTGCGTCACTCTTACTTCCTTTGGTTTTGTAGATGGGCGATAATAGTCCCACTTTAAGAATGTCTGGAATACACCCCTTCTGAAATATCTCCTTTATAATGTCAAGTAAATATTGGCGAACGAAATGACCACTATATAGAAAGTGTCCAATATTTAGGCCATAAAAATCAAAAGATTTCCCTTTATGAATAGATTTTATTGCGGAATTAAGTTCTGATAACGTGACAGGTTGCACTTCTACATCAGAGACGATATCATCAATCACTTGTGTTTCATATTTAACTTGCTCATGGTAAGACTTATCATAATTTGAATTTTCAATTCCCTTTGCTAATGATTCGAAATGTTTCTGAAATCCCATGGTAACTTGCTCTATTCCACTATATACCTCACCCTGTACATTCATTGTTTCAATAAAAGAGTTTGTACTGTTTCTTTGTTTATTTATCAATTTGTAGAATAATATTCTGTCCCTTGCTCTTGTATCTAAGATTTTGTTCCTATAGATCAATTCTTTCTTAGCTATTTCCCTTCTCGGATCCAGTTTTTCACAGCAGTCTTAAGATTATACATTCTTCCTGCAATAGCTTGATTCCACACGGCTAATTATGGCTTTGGCTGAGTTTTTTCTTATTACTTGATAGATTGCTAGTTGCTGTTCGTAATGATTTCATAATAATTCTCAGTTGAGAGTCTATACCATATTGTGACTATTTTGTAGATTTTCGGAGGGCAGATGTTAAGGTATCATATTCTTTTTATCTATTCTGTCCCAATTCAACCTTGACTGTGAATATTGATATTTCTTTGACTGGTTACGCGAGATTTCAGTAGACTGACAGCCTATTACCAATTGAATTGGATAATGATCTGATGTGTTTTCAATCTGTACAGTTGTTTTATTTTGCACTAATTTAAAGATCTTTAGGTTTGTAAAGAAGTAGTCTATCTCCGAACAGTCTTGTATTCTTGGATTAACATAAGTTAACATAAGAGGGGGAGGACTCTTTGATGGGCAGTTTTTAAATCCCACTGGGACGAAACTGTTTTGATTTCTGTCCTCTGGCCTGTTTCGTCGGGCCCTTAAGGGTGTTTCTCTTGGTGCTCTGCCTTCTGCAAATGCATTGAGTACATACGTTTTTTGGTTCTCAAGGTTTGCTTTTTATATATTTATACACGAGCATTTTTGTGTTTTACATACCATGCCTTTTGTTTCCATTGCGTGTGTTAGAGATTCACCTAGCAGGGATTACTTTTATTTACACTGTCATGTGACTTTGGAACATGGTGGGGGTAAGAGTGAGGTTGGGTGCGCACCATAAACCGGTTTAAGCTCCCCAGTGGTGTTTTTGCCACTGACCGTTCCAAGGCGGTGCCCCACTGTGTTCCGTTAATTGTTCGTTTTGTCCTCGTGTGTTTGCTTTGTATGCTTGTGTGTGTTGGTAGTGTATGTTTGTGTGTGTACATGATTGTGTGTGTGTGTGTGTGTGTGTGTGTGTGTGTGTGTGTGTGTGTGTGTGTGTGTGTGTGTGTGTGTGTGTGTGTGTGTGTGTGTGTGTGTGTGTGTGTGTGTGTGTGTGTGTGTGTGTGTGTGTGTGTGTGTGTGTGTGTGTGTGTGTGTGTGTGTGTGTGTGTGTGTGTGTGTGTGTGTGTGTGTGTGTGTGTGTGTGTGTGTGTGTGTGTGTGTGTGTGTGTGTGTGTGTGTGTGTGTGTGTGTGTGTGTGTGTGTGTGTGTGTGTGTGTGTGTGTGTGTGTGTGTGTGCACTTCTGGGTGCTGTGGGGCTCGTTTTGGGGAGGCTGCGTTTTTGGTACGTGGCATTCCCTGTTTGATATTATTTTTTTTTTTTTACCTGTATTATCGTACTTAAGGTTAAAGTCCTTTAATAGTTCAAGAAGTGCGGTATTTCTTTTTGACAGTGTCAACGGTTCAATCAGGCATTCATTCATGTCGCCTCCAATTGTTATAGAATGTGTATTGCTATACTTAATCAGGATTTCATTTAAATTATATATACATTCGATGAAATCGTCTACTAAAAACAAAAATAATATCAAACAGGGAATGCCACGTACCAAAAACGCAGCCTCCCCAAAACGAACCCCACAGCACCCAGAAGTACTAAGTCAGAAGTCAGAAGTCAGAAGTACTAAGTCAGAAGTACTAAGTCAGATTTGCCTTTAGATGGGAGATAAACTGATAAGAGCAATATTTTTGCACTGTCTGTTAAAATTTCAATGCCCTGAATTCTTTCGTTTCCATCTGTTATATCCGTTACTATGGAGTCAAATCTTTTATTCCAGAGAATGGCAACACCTCCAAAACCCCTAGGAAGTTGCGAAGGTTGTAGTGAGTGATAAAGGTCAGCGCACTTTCCAGCATAAATAAACTTAGAGTTTATTTGTCCTAGATTATGGAGCGTACATTGAAATAGCCAGTGTTCTTGTAAAAGTAAAAAGTCGTTATCTTTCATAAGACGGTTAACCGTTACTGCACTAGTTTTTATGTTTTTTACAGTTAAATGAAACAAAACTCAGTCCCTCTTCAGTCGAGTGCTCTTGTACCAGTGTCATTTTAGGTCTACTTGATCCGAGCCTATTCATAAAAAAGGTTGGGTTGTCTGATTTCTGTTAACAATAGGAAATGTATTAACGCTTGCATTTGATGGTGTCGTTTCACAAACTGTTACAACCGCTTTATCCTGATTGGTTTCAGTAGGTTCACTACTTCTTTTGTCTAATTCTATGGGGTTGGCAGATGAGGATCCCTCTTGGATAGTGCTGTTCGTCGATGTATTCACTGGCTTGGATTGTGCCGATTTTGGCATATATTTAAGTGGAATTCCAATGTAATCTTATTGGCTTCTGGCTGTTGGTGGAAATGAACGTTTTGGTTTTTGGGATTACAGGCTTCGTCCTGGTTTGTTGCCAGCGCATTGGTGTTTTCTGCTGAACCATTTTGACCGGTTTGGGATGTTGTGGGACTGATGAGTATGATGCTTTTCTTTGATTTGGAGGTATGTATATTTTATTCATTCTTTGAGTATTTGGATGGTCACACTGGTTATAAGTCTGTGCTGTATTATAGTTGTCTGGTTTTTTTTTACTGGAAGCATCTTGCCTACTGGGTTGCTGAGTATTTCTAACTTCACTAATGGTATGAGGTGAGGCTATGTCATTTAAACATGTGTCAAGGTCAATTATTTCTAATTGTTTTTCAACTTGCCCTAGAACAAACTGTGTAACCCTATCGTGTATACCTTGCACAGTTTTCAGTAAGAAGTCAGCTTTGTTTTCATTAGATGCAGTCGGCTGTTCTTGCTCAGTATGAGTCATTGCATTTCCTTTATTGATGTGTTCCTGGCTTTTTTCAAGTGAATCGATTCTTTTTGACAGAGTTTTTAAGGTTTGTTCAAGTTCACAATGTTTTGCTTCTAGTCGCTTGCAGTAAGATTCTAATTTTAACCTGTCCTTAACTAAATCTGTATTTATTTTCTCTTTTGTTTTAAGATCTTCTTCCATTTTCTTTAGTTTCCTTTCTTTCTGTTTAAGGGATTGTAACTTTATTTCGCTGTTATTATCAATATTCAGATCTGTTTGCACACCGACCTCTGTTTTCTTTACTAGGGTTGTCTCAATTTCTATCCCTTGTGCGTGGTCAATGGAGTGCAAGAAGGACTGTTGAGAAAGTTTTTCCTGAATGCTTTCGCACGCGCAGCAGATGTTGTTTTCTATATTTGAATTCATACAGTTTTTATGACTTCTGAGATTACATAGTTCACATGATTCAAACTCTTGGTCCAGTTCACAATCGCACACATTGCAGAGATTGTCTGAAAAGGAGTCCTCATCAGGGCAGTTTTCCTCAACCAAAATCTCTTCTGCTGGTGTTGATCGATTTCTGGGGCTAAGAGTGCTGATTAACGGCAATATCAGACGCTTTGGAGACCCAGATAGACATATGGAACATGTATAGTCATTTGTATCAGAGTCAAGTTCTATTTTTTTGATTTGTTGAACGGAATGATTTTCGCAATTATAATGAATCCAATGTTGATTTTTTGTGCAGTTTGTACTTTTGGAGCGGCACTTCTTTTGCATTTCAAACATGTGTTATCCCCGTTAGTTTCTGTTAGAGCTCCTTTTCTTTGTCTTCTTGGTTGAACTTACTGTAATTTGTTTATTTGCTCAATAAGTTGTTCGTTCAGCGCTGCTGTATCGACTGGTACTCTATTTACGTTAGCAGTGTTGATGATGTTCTGAATTTCCTTCATATCTTTTGACAGAAAAGTGTCTACATTTCTTCCATTCATCAGTATCCTCGAGGTTGTGTTGTACAAGTTAACTGTAAAGTTATCATCTGATTTTATTGTTTGTTGGACAGCGCTTTTGCTTGATTTATCTGTGCACTTATTTATCACCGAGCCTTGACAAAAGGACCTGTAGTATAAAAGTATTGCCTCCTTGATTATTTCATAAGTAGCTGCATCTGCTGTTATGATTATACCACCTTTTTTAAATTCAAATTCAAGATTGTTCTCTCTTTTGGCGGCTTCGAGTATTTGTAACAATGATTTTTCAATGTTTAAAGAATACGCATTGGTTGTTGTGCTTCTCATCGTAGGCATCTCTGGTGTATGACCCGGGTTTATTAACCTTCGACATACTTCTGTTATGAGTTAATTCTAAATAATGCAGTGTAGTTTCAACTTTGTATAGGTTATTCTATTCTGTTCTATTTATGGACCTATTGTACAGTATCTATACGTGTCCTTTACTTAAAAGTAAAAATTACTTGTAAAATCATTAAAAGCACTAATTTGTGCTTAATTGCATCTGATTCCTCTATGCAGAAAACACTAGTATGGTATATATTACCCTGTTTGATATTATTTTTGTGCTTATATACATAATAAAAGAAAAACCTCTATGCGTTAAAAAAGAGTATATATTCGCTATTGTTCGAACACCTCTTGACTTTAAAAAGACTTATACGATCGAACCACATTTGTAATGCTTTTATTTGTTTTTATTACTTGTATTGCTCAATGAGGAATCTTTGCATCATTCTCGGGGATGAACCTCCACTCTTGGTGCCTCCAACTACATCTATTGCTGGAGGCAATATCGGAGGTTCTTTGGGCATTCGGCTGTCTAATAAGAGCCTTGTCCCCAAGAAAGGCGAGAGCCGACTGACTCGGTATTTGTACAGTCAAACTTGTGCTAACGGCCACCTGTTACTAGCGGCCACCTGCGGACAACGGCCAGTCTGAATTCCCCCCCCCCGTCCAAATTTGCACTAAAAGGGGCCGGGAATAGCGACCACCTGTCGTCCGCGGTCAGCGGCCAGTGAAAAAGCTTCCCGTCATCGGGTCCGTGATGCGAAAAACGGCCACTGAAATTTTTACAGATGGCTGAATCAGAGCATTTTGTTTCTTGTAAAGTTGTTTGCACCTCAAACGACGGGCACAATAATCAAAGATGCTTTTGGTGATGAAAAGAAGTGCTAACATTTAATTGTCACCTTCACACGTAAAATTAATCCGTTCAAACTGTCCGGTAATTGCTTAAAATTGCTTGATTGTTTATTTGATGCAGAACATCTTCGCAATTTGGAGTCGCAGTTTTCATTGTTTGTGCAACTAAATAATAATCGTTTATTTCAGCTAATTAATGCATTCACGTTTAGTATATTGTTTGATTTATTACAATCAAACTGAAAAACACAAACTTTCATCTCGTAACTTAGCCGTTGTATTTTTATTCACAATCGGCAATGAAATCAAACAACGGCAAAGGGGCGTAATCCACGTTAATTTAGTAATCGTTTCCTGTTTCGAAAAAGTGATCAGCGTCACAGTTTTTGGCTTATTAAAGCGTTTTAAGGCCGATTTATAAAATTCTGCCGTTGTTGATACGATACATAATCATTTTGTCATTTGATTTGTCATGTGCGAAAGTTTGCAAAATTAAACCATATGCACGAAATTCGGATGAATCGTTATTCGGATAATGCTTATAGCATGTTTATCTGACAAGTGATGATGAAACTTGATAAACTATGTTTAGTATGATGAAAATATATCAACTGCCCACACCTCCAAACAAAGGTCACCTGCAAACAACGGCCGTTTCCCCTTGGTTTCCCTTGACCGGCCGTTGTTCACAAGTTTGACTGTATTACTTAATTTATGTCACTTGTAATAATTTAGTATAGCGATTGTTTTTATGAAATCATGTTTAGTAGCACATGTTATTCAAGTCACGGTGTATCAAGCCAGTTGTTCGCCAAAAATAAATTACTTAGACTTTCGCTGGTGTTTTGTCAGTTACTTTGTAGTATGCAGTTTGAGTATAAATTGTTGTTTATGTTATAAACATAGTTTATACGAAAACGGAATAGTATCCTTCTTTTTCTCGCAGCGATTCATACAGACATGCGCCGTAAATGAACCGTAGGTCGGGGTCACGCGTCTTCCAGGTTCAGTTTCATTAGAAGCGGTACGCTTATCAATTTATCAACAAAGCGCTTGAGCTAGTCCGAGCTTACACATCTCCATTACCTTATAACCGCCATCCTTCCACGCCACATTTCCTTTTTGAGCAATGTCTATCTGGTTTACTCGAGTTGGTCTGTACCTTTCCCTTTGACAGTGCATTCGGCTGTCTAATAACAGCCTTGTCCCCAAGAAAGGCGAGAGCAGACTGGCTCGGTTACACCAGACTTGATATTTGTATTACTCAATTTATGTCACGTGTAATCATTTAGTATAGTGATTGTTTCTATGAAATAGCACATGTTATTCAAGTCTCGGTGCATCAAGCCAGTTGTTCGCCAAAAATAAATTACTTAGACTTTCGCTGGTGTTTTGTCAGTTACTTTGTAGTATGCAGTTTGAGTACAAATTAAAAAAATAAGGCAAAGTACAGTTATGGTTCTTGCACACTGCACTTCCTCTCATAGTGCTTTATCACTCTCAAGTCCCTATAATACTTTAATAAGGTCAAACTAATAAAAACATTTCGGGATTGGTGGGGTAAGGTGGGGCAAACTAAAGGGGCACGAGTTGGAGGGTGCTGGGATAGAGGTAGAGGGGGTACATCATGACCATTTGGTCATAAGCAATATGATTTAAAAGTTTGATGAAGAACTATTAAGAAATGACAAAATTATAGCCAACTTTCGGTTATCTTGAAAACATCTAAGTGCAAAAAGGGCCATAACTGGCAAATGTGACCTTGACCCAAAGATTTTGGCTGCATCACAACCCTGGCCCCATGCTTATAAAAGATATTGAGCACAATCGCATGCTCAGCACGAAACCATGCTCAAGTAATACGAAGTCAAATCAAGTTTAATTTATTTACAAAGTTGGGTTTAATACAAAGCTACATTAGCTCAAGAACAGACCTTCTGTGTGTGTGTGTGTGTTGGTGGTGTGCACTTCTGGGTGCTGTGGGGCTCGTTTTGGGGAGGCTGCGTTTTTGGTACGTGGCATTCCCTGTTTGATATTATTTTTGTTTTTCTGATTCTTGTTATGGAACTCGACTCTGTTAAAATATATTACTTTACTTAACTTCGTATAACTCGAACATGATTTCGTGCTGAGCATGAGATTGTGCTTAAGAAACTTTTATAAGCACAGGGCCTGTTGTCATAAGCAAAACAATTTCAAAGTTTGATGAAAAAATATTGAGAAATGGCCAACTAATAGCTGAGGTTGAGTTTTTGTGACAAAATCTAAGAACAAAAAGGAGCATAACTTTGCAAATATGGTAGACAGAGATATGTGACTTATTGCAGTTGTCTATATTGCCATTAAAAACAAATATGCCAAGTATGTTTGATGGTATAGAAGATATTGGCATTTATCAAAAGCTTTAACCAACGAGGACGCCGACGCCGGGGCGAGTGCAACAGTCTTCTTATTCTTCGAATAGTCGAGCTAAAATGTAATGATTTTGTCAATTGTAATGCCTACCAGCCTGGCGCCTGTTATTAAAGAATAGGCTATGCACAATTGCACAATACTTAATCTCTCCCAAACCTCACTAGAGATGGAGAGAGTGCATAGAGAGTGCAGAATTAATGTGTCTTGCCTTCATCCTTAGCCCTTATGGTACTGTTGAGGATCAAAAGTTGTACTCTCAAATCCTGGAACAAATGCAATAGCAGCTCCCAATTTGCAGGGCTGAATAAAACACCAGTATTCAAATAGTGCCTAATATTAGTTTCTTCCATGAGCACGCGGTTCGGATCGAAATATCCATCAATAATGGTAACTTTATTTACAGGAATGAGGCTCTACCCGAGATGACGTATATTTCCATCTGTACCAAATGTCTCATGATAGAAATTCTTTCCGGCATACTAGATTTGTAAATGCAAACTTATCGAAATAACGCATTATGATATAAAAACAATCGATAATCATATGCTTTGTTTGGAGAAGTGACCGCAAAATGTTTATAATGTTACAAGTAATTCAAGAAAGTCATCTTACAATGGAGGTGTGTAAAATGACAATTTTCAACACCGCTAAAAACTGCAGATATCCCAATCTGGCATGTAAGGAAATTGTGTACAATTCTAAATACTTTTTTCATACATGCACTTTTTTCAGACGGTCTTTTCTTCTCAGGAAGACTTTCCACTCCAGATTTTGCAATGCATGATTCAGCTTATATAAAATATAATATTATACAACGTCACTTGAGAATGAATGGATACTTAATGCACACAAGCAACTATCCAAAACAAAACTACCCTATCAATAGACAATCAATTGGTTTCATAATTATAAATAGAATATTTTATTACAATACTTTTATGCTGAAGAAAAATTTGACCAAAAGTCTTTTTCATTTCAATTAAAACGTTTGCTATTACTTCCATCTATTCAGGTGACCACTGTGTTCCTTTAATTGTTCGTTTTGTCCTCGTGTGTTTGCTTTGTATGCTAGTGTGTGTTGGTAGTGTATATATGTGTGTGTGTACATGATTGTGTGTGTGTGTCGTTTGTGTGTGCGTGTGTGTGTGTGTGTGTGTGTGTTGGTGGTGTGCACTTCTGGGTGCTGTGGGGTTCGTTTTGGGGAGGCTGCGTTTTTGGTACGTGGCATTCCCTGTTTGATATTATTTTTGTTTTTAAGGTATATAACAAAAAATGTGTCAACTGTCATATTTGTGTATGACAATATATCAAGATGTTTTTATAAGTGGATTACTAAACATTTGGCAGTAAAAGGCAAAACAAGATTTTGTGTATTTTCAAAGTGTAAACAAGGGCAGTAAGTAGCAACATATTAAGTCAAGAGTTATCTAACTTTATTGTTTGATATCCCTGAACACTACATCAAAGATCAAATTAATACTTTAAGTGGTTAATGATATAATTATGTGCATACAATACACACTAGGAATTTCTAAGTACAATAAAAAATATACCTTTATCACGTACTACTTCACAGTCTGTATCTGATGTTGTGGCTGTTATGACTGCTGCAACAATAAATGTGAATGACTATATATTGGCTGCTCTGTTATTCAAAACAAGAGGGCAACGATGACCCTTTATCACTCAAATGAGTGAAATGTCCATTATTTAACCTGATTATTTACTTAGTTTTTTTCTCATATGATCAAGTCTCATACTTTGCCTAGAGTTCATCAAGATAAATATTCTGACTAATTAGCATGATTATTGTGTTTCAAATGGGGCTTCTGGATAATGAAGAAGTGTTTTTGTAGAATTGAACATTGTGTCCTACTTTTTGCCTTCACATGACCCAGTTTAAAACTTTTATCAAGTACTGTGACGGCCTTGCATTCATGTGCATGCAGTCATTTACAGCCTCATATTTACAAGAGGTTAGCTCAGCCGGTTGTAAGGTCTGTCTTTTAAGCAGATCGTGAACCCGAGCACTCCTGGCACTACACTGACTAGATGTTTTTCTCCATGAAATCACTTAATTAATGAGATTAGAATGTCAGCTGTGGGGGATGAATGCAATCTACAGTGATTCACCAAAAACACTGCGTAAGCTCAGTTGATTTTGTACACTGGTGTCAATACTTCAACACCTTCATGTTTCACACTCAGTCATGCATTTCACCATATTCTGTATTCTGAATACCGACATGAAATAAAATTTGTATTTGTACCTCCTAATGTTACTGCTCATTACCTATTTGTGCAATGTGCTATTGTTGAAATACTTCTTTCATATGATTACAAGTAACAGACTGAAATATTTTTTTAAGAATATAGAATTACCTGGCTCTATAAAACAAAGACATGCATACATTTCATGTGGCCATATTTTACCTTTCTTGTCATGTAATTCTGGCTATATTGAACAAAGGCAAGCATCAGATCCCTGTGGCCATTTATGACTTGTCATATAATGTATAACTGCCTCTATCAAACAAAGACAGTCATCTAATTCCTGTGGCAATCCGAGGCCTATCATACATCATAATTCTGACTGAAAAACCAAAGACATACATCAATTTTCTGTGGCCATCTATGACCTATCATAATTATAATGTAGCTCTATCGGTATTGTACAAATACATGCATCAATTTCCTTTGGCCTTCTCTTACCTGTCACATCATATAATTCTAACTATATTGAACAACGACATACATCAAGTCCCTGTGGCCAACTATGACCTGTTATATAATGTTTTACTCCCTGTATACATGAAAGACAAGCATCAAATTCCTGTGGTCATGTGTGGCCTATCATGTATTATAATTCTGAGTATATAATAGCAACAGGAATTTGAAGTTTGTCTTTGTTCAATATAGCCAGAATTACATAAAATGACAGGCCGGAGATGGCCACAGGATATTGATGCATGTCTTTGTTCTATACAGCCAGAAATATAGTATATGATATGCCACAGATGGCAACAGGAAACTGATGCATGTCTTTGTTCTATACAGCCAGAATTATGATAGTTAACAGATGGCAACAGGAAACTGATGATTGTCTTTGTTCTATACAGCTAGAAATATAGTATATGATAGTTGACAGATGGCAACAGGAAATTGATGCATGTCTTTGTTCTATACAGCCAGAAATATAGTATATGATAGTTGACAGATGGCAACAGGAAATTGATGCTTGTCTCTGTTCTGTACAGCCAGCATTATAAGAATATTTTGCCATAAAGACCGCGTAAATATTAAGTGATTAGAGCAGACATTCTAATAAAAGTGTATTTACTAGTGACTGTGGAAGTGAAGTGAATTATTCGGCGAACCCGACCCCGTATAAGAAACAGTTGAATGCTGACCTAACCCAGTTTAATTGATTCACTTTCAATGTATTTCAGTCAGAATTCTACACATGGGACATCATATACCGTAACATTCAAATTTCCTGAGGTAGCAAAATGACAGGGTTTTTCATAGTCATGTACCTTTGCATAAATGATTTTATTTCATCAACTTTAATGGCCTGTCCGCCGTTGCATGAAGGTAAATTCACGTGAGCACGGTGGATATATTCGTTGTACACAATATCAGGACTGGCCACAAGAAAGATCAACGTGCAAAGTAAATTTAATTACTAAACGGTGCAGCACTCAGCATTAATGAAGACCTAAAATACAAACATGGCCATATCAACACGTTGGTCTCATAGGAAAAAGTGTAATTAGTAGAAACTATTTTTAAGCTAAGCAATCTCTTATCAAAATTGTTCCTTGGTAAGAGCAATTCATTGTTAAGTTCTATTCTGTAGGCCAGATCCACGGTTTACGAATACCTTCTGCTATTTTTGGTAGCTGTATTTTTGTATAACGTTTAACGTGCACATTAGTCCTTTTTAAATAATTAGATCGTTCTTGATCTCGTCCTGTACATTTTGTATCTTCGAGGGTTACATCCTTACATCCGCATAAAAGCTATGTAATACCGGTTTTCCCGCTTGACACGTGCTCATCAACTTTAAGCGAGTCCCGGTGCATGCGATCGCCATAGCTGCATTTTGAGGAAAATTTTGAAGACAACTGATAAAAAATAAAAAGGCATTTAGTGTTTGCAAATTCACCAAAGTATCCGGTAGCATACAAGTGTTAGAATATATGTGACATACACGTTATTTCTTGATTTTGTAAAACACATGAGCACGTAACTCGAGCTTTCATAACAAATTGCACAACTTCTAACTTTTTAATGTAATTCTTTATGCAAAAATACGGTCTGCACTCGTGAATTGCATATATTACTGAATGGTCGTAAAAGTGGCTCGTTAACTTCAATCCTGCGAAAACAGAAGTTGTATTTTTCTCTTACGAATATAGATAGACCGTAAGTTACTTACCGATATTCAACGAAAATCTAACCCTAACCCTAACCCTGTAGAAAAGAAAAGTTTAGAAAAATTGCAATATGATGCGGCTAGAATCGTAATTGGATTGACCAGATCTGTCTTAATCGTTAAGCTTCTTCGGGAAATAGGTTGGGTCTCCCTAATTGATAGACGGGCCATGCAAAAATTAATTCTAGTATACAAATATAAACACAGTATCCTTCCGTAACACGTAAATGAACTATTGCCACCAATTGTTGCCGACGCGAATCCTTACTTTCCAAGAAATAATAACAACGATGCGACGGAACCAAGACTACCGGTATTAGAAATGTATGCAAAATCTGTACTACCATCTGCATTGAAGTTATAGGATGAACTTGATGAACATATCCGTGACGTAGATACCCTTTCTGAGTTCAAAACTTAAAGAGATCTATAAAGTTCAAACGGTTCCCACCTTTTATTTATTTGGCAAGCGATCAGAACAGGTATATTACACGAGAATAATACACAACTGTAGCATTTTCGAAATAATCCAAACTGTATGTATAGTCATAATTATGAAGATGCTGAACATTATTTCTTTCGCTGTCTGTAACGAAGAGGCAATTTTATGTATAAAGATTCTAGAATGAAATTTTGCCATATTCTATTTTGATGGTTCAATGCTGTAAACAGAATAGTTCATTAATACAATATTCGGTGGAAGGTTTTAGATTGGGTCAAGGTCAAGGTCATAGAAGATCGACCCTCAGACATGCCCATTGGCGTTACGTAATCCAGGGAGGAGCAGCTTTTGATGGTTCAGAAGTCCCCCAAGTTTGAACTTATATGGATTACTCCTCCCGGGTATTGGTGACATTTTTGTACACCTCTTATCTAAATTTACTAACGTGTCAAGTTCCAAGCAAAACCCTCCACTACTCTCGAGGGAAGGGGTCTGAAATGACCGGGGGACTTTTGACGCAAAAAATCCCGAATTATGGTCATGCTAGTTGGATGACAAAGTTGTCAAGCACGATGAGTACTGATTCAGTTATGAAAGGGTTTCAGAAACAAATGTATCTTTAAAATTAGGTCAAAGTTTCGTCGTTGTTATATCACCTCCTGCCCTGAGTGTCATTTATTTTATACAGACTTTCATAGAAAAAGCTTGAACAACTTCAACATGCAGAATAGTTTATATATGAGAGGTTCAACCCTTTTCAGATGAGAAATGTCCGTCTGCATGACCATAGGATAAAGTCAAAAGTCTAACATGGATATACTCAGGTTTAATATAACGTAAAATGTACAGGTATATATCACTGATGTACACTTGTCACTACCTTTTATCGGAAGATGGGGATTCATCCTAACTTAGTAGGTTAATTTCGTAGTGGGACTAGTCTGCAACTTTCCCGCATTTTCTCCTACTGCTATGAGGCATATATTAAGACAGACGGAATGTTAGGACTGCACAGTCGAAGGGAGACAACTCAAATAAATTTTCGATACTATACCCTGCTACCAGATTGAAGGTTAGGGCGCTTTACAGCTCAATTGGTGCACGGCTATCCCGTTCAATTTTTTGAGGTTTTTAAGATACTGCGTAGTTTTATTGAACCTCTTAGTTAGGGCATATATCGGAATCACAGGTGAGTGTAGCGTATCAGGGACCCATACAGTGATTTTTAGTTCAAAATAGCCTAGTTACTATATATCAATAAGAAGGTAAACAACACAGTTCGCACATAGACCCAGTTTCAGCTTCAATTACTTCATACAGAATAGTGCATATTTATCAAAACCTATTGCATATATAGCCTACGTAATTATATTTTCCGTAAACGTTTACTTCAAGGTCCAAATGCAAACCGTTTTGTAACAGAGGCTGATAGTTTCCGAATTTTTTACCATTTTTCGCCAACTCGAATAAATCTCACACATTTAGGGTGCGTCTATTTTCCAATGCGCAACCGTCACTGTGGACATACAGAAGAACGGCACAACACTGCTACTTGAGCTCAGTATTCCATAGACATGTATTAGTGATGTGTAACCTAGACTTGGTAAGACCTGGCCGGAAACTAGTTTTTCCCATTATCAGTATGGCTGCATGTATATGTTTACAAAATATATCAACGAAATAAAATGAATACTGTATTAACGGATCGTATTAAAACTGGAAAACTTGTGGAAATATTTATCAAATCAGTTTCTACGAGCGTCAGGTGTGTAATATTTGGATGACACAAGGCGAGATTGTTTAAAAGCTTGTTAAAAGGGAAGAATTCAGTGTTAGAAATGTGTGAGATTTATTCGGGTTGACGAAAAATGTAAAAAAAAATCGGAAATTATCAGTCGCTATTTCAAAACGGTTTGCTTTTGGGCCTTGAAGTAAACTTTTACGGAAATGATAAACACTTATGCTATATATGCAATAGGTTTTAATAAATATGCATTATTCTAGATGAAGTAATTAAGGCTGAAAGTGGGTCGATGTGTAAACGGTGTTGTTTACCTTCTTATTGATATATAGTCATTAGGCTATTTTTATCTAACATTCACTGTTTGGGTCTCTGGAACGCTACACTCACCTGTGATCGGAATATGGCCCGTGTCTGCCTACATTTCTAATTATATATATACATATATATTTCTCGTATTTTTGACGCAGATATATGTTTTGTTCAAAATATAAAAAAAAGTTAGTATATATACTGATGTGTAAGAGTGAAGGAAAAGAAGTGGCAAAGTATTAAACCACTAAAGTCAAACGTTGACATACCTGCAGGGAAACATAATCAACATCCGGGGTTTCTCAATGTAATGTGTGATTGACAACGAATCAAAACAGTGCATTCTGTTTGAGTTAAATGAGAACATCATATTCACAGTACTTTTACAAACATTTTGTTTGTGTTTAATGTTATATAACTGATATTTACGAATTTAGATATATTTATACATCTTTAGAGCTTTTATAAGTTTTATGTTCAAAGAAACTATATGTGTTGTACAAAGAGAACAAATTCTATCCATACATATTATTGGTATAATGCGAAGAAGACAAGTGCTGATTCCACTATTTGTAGTAGTGTTAATTAAGCTAATGTTGGGTGCGTACATTTCTATTCTATATTTTTGTTACGAAAACAAACCTTTGATTTGACAGTGAGGTATTTAATTATTTCCATAAAAATACTTATATAGGATATTTGTAGTTCTTCGTTATGTATCAGTTTAGGGTGTTCCATTAAACGTCTTTTATCTTGAAGTACAACCGCTAACGAAATTGATTAGATGGGCGTGAATTCAGCACAAGTCAAAATGTAACGGTCAGAGTTCATTTCGGCGACAGCTGATCACATCTTCAAAGAAAGCACAATGCTTTATAACGCCGCTCCAATGAGAGCGACGCAATTTTATACAGGTATGCTGTCAATCAATATTTACTGATAACGTGATAAAATATGTCGTAAGTATGAAAACCGCTATAGTAACTTAGGTCAGAGTTTCAACATGTTTTGTTATAGGGAATTGTTAAATGAATCCATGGCCATTAAAGTTATATTTTTGTCGGCGAAGGTATTATAGTAGGATTTTGACTTGTGAGCAATGACCTATTCATAGAATATAAAAGTGAATTCACGGCACAATGCATAAAATCTAACTATACCTTATTTATATATTTACTGCACGGGAAAAACGATCATCAAGACTTCTTAACATGCACGCGACGGTTATTCTACTGTTCAAATTATCATGATAGGTTTTCGAATGATTATATTTTTCATAATCAGAGCCTACTACCCGTTTTGTAGATACATTGTACTACATAAAGCAGAATATTCTATTATTAAATCACCGCTAGAAATAGGGGTGTACAATACCTCAATAGCCAGGTATCAATCGCTGAATACAATTTGAGCTTTATGAACAAATATTGATGTTTACATACAGGTGTTAGGGGCCGAGTACATTTCATATATTGTGTCGATGTATAAAAAATGGATTTAAATGTATCTTTAACATGGCGTGAACAAATACCCTTCATGCAAATGGGTGATTCCGTACAGAAATGTTTATCAATGTAACTCCACGGAATTTGAAAAGAGCTACGCATGAGAATTTGTATTGTTTTTTTTACTTGAAGTATAAGTAAGATACACATGCCATGTTTATCAGTATCGTATGTGTACAATTAACTACATTGATTTTAACTATATAATTATATTAAATGTCTCTCCGCGAACACGTTATTTAGTTTATACTAATTATTTTAGCTCGTTTGTGAAGAAAGCTTGTAGTTTATCGAGAAACTCGCGAGTCCGTTTCCTGGAGAAATAGTACTGGTATCAAATGAGGAGATACGGTCGTGAAACCCAGTTGGGCTCGAATCCGAAACGGCCTCCGGAATGAGCGGCAGACGCCAGAGGTTACACCACCACTGCCCTTTCTTGTTTTTGACCGCAGTGAGTGTATCATGTATGTCATAGAAATACAATAAATTACAGATATATGAAGGTAGGCAAAAACACAATTCATGTGTTGAAAGCCAATTCAGTTTTTCACCACACACAATTTTTCACCGGCGTTTTCCCGCCGTAAAAACGCCCGTCGTTTTATTGTTGTGATATTTTTAAAAATGTTTTATTTACACTGTCCTGTGACTTTGGAACATGGTGGGAGAAGAGTGAGGTTGGGTGCACACCATAAACCGGTTTAAGCTCCCCAGTGGTGTTTTTGCCACTGACCGTTCCAAGGCGGTGCCCCACTGTGTTCCTTTAATTGTTCGTTTTGTCCTCGTGTGTTTGCTTTGTATGCTAGTGTGTGCTGGTAGTGTATGTGTGTGTGTGTGTGTGTGTGTGTGTGTGTGGGTTGGTAGTGTGCACTTCTGGGTGCTGTGGGGCTCGTTTTGGAGATGCTGTGTTTTTGGTACGTGGCATTCCCTGTTTGATATTATTATTTTTTTTCTTTATCGTTCGTACACGTTTCTACACCAAAATGTGAGCAATACCCGACACAACGATAGTTACATGTTAAAGTTTTAGTAATTATCTGCCTCTACATGTTGTTACCCGTTCCCTCAAGTGTGTGTGTGTGTGTGTGTGTGTGTGTGTGTGTGTGTGTGTGTGTGTGTGTGTGTGTGTGTGTGTGTGTGTGTGTGTGTGTGTGTGTGTGTGTGTGTGTGTGTGTGTGTGTGTGTGTGTGTGTGTGTGTGTGTGTGTGTGTGTGTGTGTGTGTGTGTGTGTGTGTGTGTGTGTGTGTGTGTAACATGTCCATTAATTTGACATATGTTTCGGCAGCTTTCATTTAAACAAGAGACATAGAATGGCCAGTTTGGCTTAATTTCTGCACCATATACAGGCTAAACGTCGCCTTAATTCTACAAACCCGTAACTCAATTTTTGACGAAAATGAGATATTGGTATCGTTGGATTCGTCTTGTTAAGCTCTATATCTCTGTTGTAGTTGCTTGGTTGTAGAACTAACCAAATTCGTAGAATCACAGTTCCACAAACCCGTAAGTGCATTGTTTTCATAAATATTTAATTCCAAAGACCAACATGTAAGTTATCCAATCGCTGAGTCTAATTCTGTACCACGTGATTAATTGTAATGGTGGATCAAACTTTTGAGTTGTTTTTTCAATACTTTTCAAGTGAATGTAGGAAGTTTAATATAACATGTAAGTATTGAAATGATTTATATTTATACTTAAATTGATAAATTCATACAACAAAGCATTTAGATTAATTGGAAGGTGGTCGTAAGTACATTAAACAGATGTTGACATAAGTGTCACTATTTTCGGATATTGTTTTTTCCGGATAGCAGACAACTATTTCAGCAAATTACACAATTAAGATAAATATTTGCCTTGCTGCTAATAGTTGTTGTTGGAAATCAGTTAAATAACATATTACTCATTTATTAAAAGCCATCAATAAACAAATATTTATCTTATATAATTTTATGGACCTAACTGTGTTTTTTTTTATTTCAGGCTTAAGTTGACCAGTCTACCTAACGAGTTGTTGGTTGTTGTTTTATCATACATTGACCTTCACCATCTTCTAACTAGTGTAAATAGAGTCTGCCGACAATTCTGCAACATAATCAAGTCAAATTCTGTGTTGTGGAAAGAAGTGGAATTTCCATTTCCATTGCAGCTGAAGACGACTGATTTGAGAACAATACTATTTCATTCAAAGGGCATTATTGATTTGATTCTGCCATGTACAACATTTGAGTCAACAGTTCCGGAATTAGATATTTGTTTCGCACAAGCTAGTTTAAATAGGTTGCAATCCTTGAACTTATCGGAGTCCCCCGTTTCGTCATTGTGCTTTCTTCTTGGTGTGTCAAACCTACGAACGGTAGATGTTTCGTGCTGTATAAATCTTGTTGATCCTGATTTCGTGGTGTTACAGGAATGCAAAGTACTTGAACAATTGTATGTGAGTTTTACAAAGATTGAACCAGCAACTCTAGTGAAGATATGTGCAAATAAACCTTTGATAGTTGTGGATGCTTGTGGTGTGAAACTTGACATCATTGAGATAATCTATCAAGCTGTTTATGTCAATAAGACATTAATGATTCTTGTTCTGCTTCATGTAAACTTACATGTATTTGTCCACAGTTTTTTTAAGTAAATAAAATACCTGTGTATTTTTCATTTTCTTGTAACATTTTCTTGTGTTTAAAATGCCTTGGTAACATTCTCCACAATTTTCGTTTTTGTATTATGTTGGTTTCCACAAACCTGTAAGTTTGATTTTAGATTGAAATTTTTTGCACAAACCCCCGTATCTCTATATTGGTTTTTGGAATTAAGCTTTCAATATCAAAACGATTTTTTCAGTGATTTAAAAAAAAAGATTTTTCGTTCTTGTATTTTTTCCTTTTAATGAAAATTAAAGAAACTATATATACACAACACTTATATTGCACCGATAAAGCACCCGAAATTTGGTTGTAATATCTTAAAAGATAAAAAAGTTATTGCTTATCAAAACTTTAAAGTCATTTTTCTAAAAACGACAAAAAATCAGTTACGGGTTTGTAGAATTAGGCCGACGTTAAAAGTCATCACTTATAAAGTATTACATGTAACTAGTATAGTATTGATCGGTGCATTGCTTTTGATGTTATCGGTAAACCTCCTGACTCTAATCAATTTCGTTAGCGGTTGTAAGAGAAATCGTGCGATGAATACGTTGCTGATCTGCTAATTCTTAAATGAAGTTAATATTTGAGAGATCAATTTTATCCATTTATTTTTCCATACAAGTGTTATCTTAATCAAAGTTCAATTGTTTCTGTCTTTTATTTTCCAATTACTTTTTAGATAATGGGGAAATTACTATAATATACTTAAATGATGAAAATTTATAATACCTTCTCCAAGTTAGTAAAAACGTCGGGGTTTTAAAAGGGTAATTTGTACAATATTTATTTTTCATTTTCAATTTTTAAATTGAAAGTTCGTGTTAGATATCGCACAGTATTTTTAGCTCACCTGGCTTTGCGAGGGTGAGCTTTTCTAATGGATGATCGTCCGTCAACATTTTGATTCAAATGACATCTCCTCTGAAACCACTGGGCCAATGTTGATGAAACTATGCAGGGATATTTCTTGCATAAAGCTCTACCAAAAGTGTTCAAAGAATTCCTTTCAATGCAGAACTCTGGTTGCTATGGCAAAAAAAGGAACAACTTTAAAAATCTTCTTCTCTGAAACCACAAGGCCTAGAGCTTAAATATTTGGCATGTAGCATTGTCTAGTAAACCTCTACCGAGATTGTTCAAATTATGACTTCCGGGTCAAAATGCACCCAGCCCGGGGGTCACTTAGTTTTACATAGGCTTATATAGGAAAAACTTTAAAAATCTTCTTCTCTGAAACCACAAGGCTTTTTTGGTACGTGGCATTCCCTGTTTGATATTATTTTTGTTTTTTTAGAGCTGAGATATTTGGCATGTAGCATTGCCTAGAAGACCTCTTCAAGGTTTGTTCAAATTATGCCCCTGGGGTCAAAATTGACTTTGCCCGTGGGGTCACTTGTTTAACAAAGATGTATATAGGAAAACCTATTTGGTACATAACATTGTCTTGTGGTCTTCCACCAGGCAAGTGGACCTGTACTAAGGTGAGCAATATAGTGCCATCTTGGCCCTCTTGTTATAATAATTTTGAAAACTTGAGTTACACTTTCTCAACATTTCGTGAAGATTTTGCCCATCACAGTCCCTATGTCCATGGTGAGCAAAAATCAAAGATTAATGGATAAGCAAATATTTTAATGGGTGGCTTATGGAAACAAACACAACGAACACAAAATTTTAGAAAACAAAACATTTTACATGTTCCTTACATGGTACACGAATTATAGGTACGTTAACGTAAATTGTAAGTACTCAACATGTTTTTAAATCCCCTTAGTCTCTTTAAATTTGCTTGCATCAATAAATTGATACAATAATGACAAAACTTTGTTATGGTTACTATAAAACAATGCCACGTTATGCCTTTCTTCGAGATCGGGAAATCCTAATGATATTTCTATTTAAAGGTCATGTTGTTTCTTATTTGAACAGCTCCTAGTTGAAATGAAATGTGTTAAATTGTTAGATACAGTTATCTAACGGCGTGGTGAATGTACTTTATGTCCCAGTGACAGTATCACGTTTTGGCTGCGCCGTGGTGCCCAGTTTCTTGCACCCACGATTTGGAAATTTCAGCCGGGTACCACGATGTGCAACGCTGTCGCCACGTGCTAATAAAACAGCCGCCTCGTTGTTGTACCCACAGGTGGAAGGAACATACCTTTGACTTTTTTAAAGCTAAAGTCTTTTTCTATGCATTTTAAAATTGGTATCAGAATAAATAAAAATTAAAAAAAAATGATTTTTTTTTTCTTCATAGCTCTTTACTATAGACAAGGTTCCCTACACACGCTATATGAAAATTGTTAAACAATTGTTAATGTGGTGATATTTAGGTCAATCCAATAATTGTTTACATGGATACACTGTTTAATATGAAATTTACAGACTATAATAAGTTTGCACTTACGAACATTTTAGTCCTTCGATTTTATTGAAACGAGCTCCAGAGATGAATAGAGAAAATAAAACAACGGTAATATGTTTACAATCTATGGTATAATTATGAAATAACATCCATTCCAGCGGTAATCATCGTTTAATAAACAATGATTTGGAGTCTGATGCGCAGTAATTAATCATGAAGGCCGGAAGCCCGAGTATTTATAACTGCGCATCAGAGCGACAAAACGTTGTTTATTAGACGATAACAAAGCTTAAAAGGATGTTATTTCGATTCTTACATGACAACATATTACAAAAAGTGAATAAATCCCAAGTGTTATTTTCTACGCGGATATTTGTTTAACATTAAACGCACACTATGACGTCATATTGACGGCATATCATTTCTCGAGTTGCTTATGGCATAATAAAACATAATTGTTCTACTCTTTGTATATAGAGACATAATCGTGAGTCATGTTATAATTTTGCGTTGAATTTGTGAGTAATTTGCACCATGAATCACAAAGGTTGTACTTAGTCTGAGTCAGAGTACAGAGTCAGAACATGCGGTCCTGCCATACTACACTGTCTGCTGGTGATGATATGTAGTGCTTCAGATAAAGGCGTTGCTTCTTGGCTGCTCTGTTGTTGACGTTGCCTCCCATCACTTGTTGCATGTTCTCCAAGTTTGCCCCCTGTCACAACGTACCCGGGATGACTTGGTGGTTGTTGTCCTCCTCGTCAACCATGCCATTCTGCTTGTGTGAGTAGCAGATCCTCATTATGTTGTACAGGCAAACGCAGGTGAGGACGATGGACTCGACCGTGCTCGAATTCTGCTCCAACGTAGTGAGCAGACAGCGGAAGCGGTTGGCCAGTATACTAAATGCATTCTCCACTACTCTCCTGGCACGCGACAGTCAGTAGTTGGAGATTCTCTCTTTATGGTCCATGTGCCCGACGAAGAGCATTTATTCGTATGCCCGAAGGCTAGCTCAAATCCCTTCAGCCAAGTATTTATTTAGGTAGATGTGGGTCCTTTGGGTAGCAGCACACAACACAAAACTGAAACGAAGTTATTGATCATAGATAATACTTTTATTATTTTAACATTCAATGTATAAGTTTTCGCTATGATATCGTTTATATGATATATAAGTGCAATCAAGCATTCAGACACAATCTCGATTATCATAACATTGACACACGGATTAGATGTAAGTATAATTCAGGACGGGGACATGGGTACATAAAGATAACGGTAAATAATGCATAAAGGATTATCGGATGGAAAAATGCAAGAAATGATTTATAAACAGACACAGTTAAACTAACTATGCACTGAAATTTCAAGGGAATTCATAAGAATTAAAAATGACAATCGCTTTTATTATATTTTATTGACGCCGGGGTAAAACAACTAAATTCAAAACAACAATTATAAATTGGTGAGCTATACTCGTCTACAATACGGTCGTACCCTATAACACACTCACCCTGCTTGTTGAAATGTCGTCCCCGACATTTACCACAAAGAGATAAATAAAGGAGAATAATAGTGTTAGATATGCCAAAGAAAATGTTGGACATGCTGATTGGAAGAGAAAGAGAAATAGATGACAGGGAAAGGGGACTGAAAGAAAACGAGAATGAAATACTTTTGAACAGTGGAAAGAAGAGGTGATAAAATCCAAAAAAGAACAAATTGCTCAGTGGAAAACTATAGAAAGAGATATTGCGGGTAAAAGTGAAGCATTGCAGAAGAGAGAATCGGACCTTAGAAAAGGGGAAAAAATTATTTCGGAACTTCAGCATAAACTAGTTCCAGAAGTTAAGAAAGAGATTATCGTTCAACAAACACCGGATATTAGTCCATTTTCTGGTGATGAAATGAAACCAAAGAATGAGGTTACATTAAATGAATGGAAATCTTAAATAAAAAGCTTAATTGCTACAGTTATACCCAGAAGATATGATAGCTCAGGCCGTTAGAAAGTCTTTGAAAAGTCAAGCAAAGAAAGTTCTGCTGAAATAATGCCAGATCTGAAGAAATAATAGGAAAGACATAAGACATATTCGGAGACATATCTAGTAAGCAGACACTCTTCATGGAATTTTATACTGCAACGCAAAAACCCAAAGAGTCCATAGCAGATTGGGACCTGCATCTTGAAGAAATATTACTTAAAACATCTGCAAAGAAATCAATAACTTCAGAGGAACGAAATAAAATGCTCTAATATAAATGTTGGCGTTCTCTTTATAGCAAGGACATTAGAAATGCAGTGCACATGTCCTTTGAGAGTAGCGACAGTTTTGAAATGCTTAGAAGAAAAGCAAGGGCGGAAAAACATGAAACAAAATTAAACGCCAATCAAGCTGAAAAGACACTAACTAAGCAGAAAGATTCCACAAACAGTGAAATTAGCCAACAGAAGTGCTTGAGACAATGATGAAACAAATGGTCGAATTAAACAAAAAGATTGCAGATTATAAGAAAGAAAATGAAAGAAAGTCATACAATTAGAGCGGCTACAAAAGAGAACATGGGTATAACAGATGGAAAAGTCCGAGGTATAATGACAGAAGAGGTAATGCAGATGGTCCAAGATCGTAAACAAATGGACCAGAGCCTGATTATGATAAGAAACAAGAAGAAATGAATGAAGATAAGAAAGAGAAAAAAGAGAACAAACCAGAAACAGAAAAAAAACATTAAACTAATCAATGCGTCTGCTGAATGGCACACCAGAAGCATAGATGAAAAATGTGGCCAACAAGATAATCAAATGAAGTCCAGACTAATAGGGAAATCAAACAAATATAATATAGTGCTTGTAAATTCTGAGATAAAGGCATTGATTGATACTGGTAGCACGATAAGCACACCATCAGAGGAGTATTATAGAGGTATGGTGAACAAACCAACGCTCATAAGTTTAGAAGATTTTGGCATAGACATATATTGAGCGAATGGTCAGAAAGTACCATATAGTGGCTATAGAGCTAACAATCTCCATTCCATGCCTGAGTAACGAAAAGGTGGTTGTCCCACTATTGATAGTACCATCAACAGAATACAATAGAAGAGTACTAGTTATTAATGCACAAATTTGATACGAGAGTTTTCAACCCTTAGTAAAAGGCGGAATCTCATGAGATTCTAAATGAGTGGAAAGATGCTTTTGGAGTGTTATCCGATACAGCTATTGGAACAGTAAAGTCCACGAGAAAAGTTACTTTGTTACCATGGAAACAAAAACTATTACAGGTTTCATACGAAAACAACGTAATGTTGAAGCTGCAGTAACCGAAAGCGTAGATGATGTAAGTTCTACATCTGCAGTAGTATGCCCATGAGTGGTCTCGTTGAACAATGCGGGTAAAACCACTCGTGTGCCAGTAAGATTATGCAACCTTAGCGCTAAAACTGTACACATTCCAGTAAAAACTAATTGTGATAACTTAAGGAAGTAACAGCGCTAAGAAATATGCCTGTCGTTGACGATCATCATATATCATCTGGTTCTACAGGAGTCAGCACATCACCATCTTCTTCTCCAACAAACCTCTGTCATCGGTCTTCATTTGAAAAAGAAGACAACATTATTATTGATGAAAAATTGAAGAAAATTTATGGAGTGGACATAGAAAATGTGAATTTACCCGAAGAACAAAAGTACAAAGTTCAAAAGGTATTTCAGAAATGGAACGATATTTTTCCAAAATCATCTACGGATCTTGGTCACACATCAGCTGTAAAACATAAAATTGAACTGTTAGATGAGACACCATTAAAAGAGCCACACAGACGCGTACCACCAACGTTATTTAATGAAGTGAAGAAACATTAACATGAAATGCTAAAGGTCGGTCATCAAACACAGTAATTGTTCGGAAAAGGGACGGCTCGATACGATTTTGTATTGATTTTAGAAAATTTACCCAAAGGACCCACACCTACACATATAAATACTTGGCTGAAGGGATTTGAGCCAGCCTTTTGGCATACGAATAAACGCCCTTCGTCAATGGAGAAAGGTTTCAACAGCCAGGTTTTAAGGGTGAATGCTTTGTGAGCAAAGTTGTAATAAAGACTGTCTCTGTCATCATGTGGAAGAGGGTCTGGTTGTAGCCAAGCGATGCGGTCGGTGACGATGTGGTATCTTAGGTCACATTCATTCCACATCTGCGCATCTGAACAGGAGCAAAGGGAGCCGACGTTGACCCACTTGAACTTATAGTCAGCGTCTACCAGAATGGTACCCCTTTTAACCAAAGTGCGAATCAATGTACTTTAACTAAAGTACATTGATTCGCACTTTGGTTTTCTTATGGCAACGTGCGACAGCATGTGGAAACTGCCATCTGGTGTTGAAAAGTTCTGTTGCACTTCGCTACTCATCTGGGGCAGTGGGGATGTTCGGGACTTCTTCAGAGTACTTCAAGCAGACAATAGTATTGTGAGCTACTCTAATGAGTACATTTACGAGTGGAAGCTGTCTCCAGTGGCAAGGTGACGAAGAGTGACCTCAACTTTCAGACCAGGTGGCAGCGTCTTCTGGAACCAGCTGTCCTCCTTCTTTATTGTTGGGGTCAGCCTGTCCACCAGCTCCTGGAACAGGAGGGGGTCAAGTCTAAGGAAGATCCTGAAGGCGGCCACATCTTCCCTCCTCAGCTCTTCCATGAGTGGTTCCATAGATCTACCGCCGATGGTATAAAAGAATCGGAGAACAACTTTAATCTTCTACTTATAATAGAATAATTTTCAGCATTTTTTAAATTGTAAGGGGTAGGCGTACCTACAACTTTTGGAAATATTTGAGTCAGAGTTCATTATTTCCGATGTATTGGATTTTTTCACCTATGAGATTAATTCCCGCGGTCCGCAAGGCTCGTTTATTATCTATTATTTTCGTGTATCCCTGTGATCCGTGCTGCCATTGAGCAACATAGACATTTACGTTTCGTTTTTAGCTTGACTTTCCGAAGAAAAAGTGAGCTTACCTACCCACATCGGCATCGGCGTTAGTGTCACACCTTAGTTAAGTTTTTCGTACCACCCCACTTTATTTCAAAACCATTAGTTTCAAAACAAAAAGTATTGCTTTGAAACTAACAATACTTATTAACTATTAATACCTCTTTCAACAGACAAGAGAACATGATTCTGTCAAGGTTTTTGTCAGAATTATGGCCCTTTTTCTACTTAGAAAGTGCATTGAACTTGGTAAAGTTTTTCGTACGACCCAACTTTATTTCAAAAGCATTATAGATATTGCTTTGAATCTTACATACTTATTTACCATTATTACCTCCATCCATAGACAAGAGTACATAACTCTGTGAAGGTTTTTCTTAGAATTATGCCCCTTTTTTGACTTAAAATACATCGAATATGGGTAAAATCCACTTATTGACTTATACCTTTGAGACATTGCTGTGAAACTTGGAATACTTGTTTACATCATTACCCCCCATATGTAGGCAAGAGAAGATAACTCTGTCAAAGATTTAAAAAAAATTAAGGCCCTTTATCGACTTAGAATCTTGGTTAAGTTTTTCGTACCAATCCACTGTTTGACAGAACTGTTTGAGATATCACTTTGAAAGTTAAAATTCTTGTTTACCATCATGATCCCCAAATGTAGGCAGGAGATTGTAACTCTGTAAAGGATTTCATTTGAATTATGGCCCCTTTCAACTTAGATACTCAGTTAAAGTTTTCATTCTTGTCCACTTGTTAACTTAACCATTTGAGATATTACTGTGAAAGTTTGAATACTTATGTACCATCAGTATCACCTATCTGCAAGCAAGCCTTGAGAAGATAATTCTGTGAAAAAGTGTTTTGAGTTGTACTTAGAAATTCCTAGTGTGGGGCTCGTTTTGGGGAGGCTGCGTGTTTGGTACGTGGCATTCCCTGTTTGATATTATTTTTGTTTTTGTGTGCAACTGGCACTGTCGTCATACACATAAAATGTATATCATTAACCACTTAAAGTATTAATTTAAAACTATGCTGTAGTATTCAGGGATATCAAACAATTAAGTTTGATAACTTTGACTAAATATTTTGCTACTTGTGGCCCTTGTTTAAACAGATCATTGTTTTGCCTTTTTATTTGTTAGGAAAGTCGATCACGCTGTCCTACTGACAGCTCTTGTTCATTTTTGAATAACTTATTTCTCGTGTTAATTGTTTTCCTATTCCACTTGTAAAAATACTTGCTAATATTTTCATTTTTCAGAACACTATAACGGTTCTAAATTCCTATATATTTGTAAAAAAAACAAAAATAATATCAAACAGGGAATGCCACGTACCAAAAACGCAGCCTCCCCAAAACGAGCCCCACAGCACCCAGAAGTGCACACCACCACCAACACACACACACACACACACACACACACACACACACACACACACGCACACATACACACACAACACACACACACACACACAATCATGTACACACACAAACATACACTACCAACACACAAGCATACAAAGCAAACACACGAGGACAAAACGAACAATTAACGGAACACAGTGGGGCACCGCCTTGGAACGGTCAGTGGCAAAAACACCACTGGGGAGCTTAAACCGGTTTATGGTGCGCACCCAACCTCACTCTTACCCCCACCATGTTCCAAAGTCACAGGACAGTGTAAATAAAAGTAATCCCTGCTAGGTGAATCTCTAACACACGCAATGGAAACAAAAGGCATGGTATGTAAAACACAAAAATGCTCGTGTATAAATATATCAAAAGCAAACCTTGAGAACCAAAAAACGTATGTACTCAATGCATTTGCAGAAGGCAGAGCACCAAGAGAAACACCCTTAAGGGCCCGACGAAACAGGCCAGAGGACAGAAATCAAAACAGTTTCGTCCCAGTGGGATTTAAAAACTGCCCATCACAGAGTCCTCCCCCTCTTCCGTCAGACACAATCAAAGAGGGAAGCATAGCGTCCAACTGTAAACGGGTTGAACACCAAACATGCGGTGTGTCTCAAAACAGTTGGGTCGTAACCTCTTTTAACAAAACGTTTTATAATTTTAGCAAATACAGTTGGAAAATTGCCATGTTTACAAAATCTTACGAAGTTTGTAAACCACATCCCCATAAAAATCGGGTTTTGAAATACCTTCTCGCAGAAGAGTCTTTAGATTACTATTGAATTTCAAAACCAAATCAGAATTACGATAGTAAAATTTAGCAAAATATTTACGCAATTTGTAATAACGGTAGCCCTGTTGAAGAAGTTTATTTGTAATATATTGATTACGTTCATTGAAATCCTCAACATGACTACACGCTCTGGCAAACCGAATTAACTGAGAAATGTATACCCCATAAGATGTAGCATGAAGTACATCCCCATCCAAATGGGGGAAATTTACAATATTAAAATTAAAATCATCCCTCTTGTCATAAATTTTGGTATGTATAATATTGTTATAAATAGAGAGATGTAAATCTAAAAATGAAGCACCAGTATCCAAATTGTTAGTTTTAATTAACTGGAGTTCCCGGGGATAAATAGTGTCCACCAATTGACCAAAAAACGGGTTATCCATATTAAGAATATCATCCAGATAGCGTGATGTATTATTAAAAGCAGTGATAATGTCTGCCTGCGTATCTGGAGAAAGACTCAACATAAAGTCTCTTTCATAACAATATAAAAACAAATCTGCGACAAGGGGTGCACAATTTGTTCCCATGGGAATGTCAAATCACTGCCCTTTGACTACTGCATAATCGCATGTGAAATTGACGGCATATAACATGTAAGTAAAGAAAAAAGCTCCATTTCTAGAAAATATTAGCAACGTTCAAATACATGAATCAATTCTTTTCATCCGACACAAATTTAGAACGATTATGAGCGACACCACAGGTGAATAAATTGATCATAAAGGAGGAGATGCACGACATGTTGATTGGGACATTAAGTAGGTACATTTATAACACAAACACTGCATCAACACGGTTTATGTGTTACCTTTTTATATTTCATTCTTTTTTGACCGATTTTATAAAAATTATAAAAAATGTTTTAACCAAAATGTCACTGATATACTGTCAATCAATTAAACATGTATTTTAATCCATTACGTTTATAATTGAAGTTACAAATATGAAATCCTTTCTGTTATAGAAAATCGAAAGAGTCAAAGTCAGAAGACAAATAAAGGAAACACCTTTTTATAACTGCACTTTTGTAGCTCGCTATAAACGAGTACTTTACAATTCCATCATTTCTGGGCAAGAAAATATTGTTTTTAATGACTTAAGACTCGTTAAAACTGAAGTACGTTATAACCGGTTTTTGTTTTTGTTTTGGTCTGCCTAATCTCCTTTTTCCGCCCTCTCACTTTTCCCTTCCCGTCTCTGCAAACTCCGCCCGCCCTAGTCATCGGCTATCCGTTCTCACGTTCTCTTCGCCGAATATTGCTGAATATTCTTTTTCTACTGTGATTTTCACTTTTCACCTGCATTTCAATTATTACTTTCTCGTTTCCCCCTTTGTACGCTTATTGTCATGGGATAGATTTTCCCATGGTACTCTACGGTACTCGTTCACAATTTACTTAGCTATTAATGAGCTATTACTCAGCTACTATGTCACTGTATACTCCGGATACTCCAGTTTATGCCCTTACCAGCGTTCCTACTTTCGGACTTTGTCACAAGTTAGCAGAGACGTGCTCGGTACTAATGGAGAAACTTTGAAATTTGACAAGGCAGTTTTTGTCGAAAGACGATGAGAAATGAATAATGATAGATAAGAGATGAAATGAAATGAAGTGGAGAGTCCAGCTTCCGGAAGGGTTTAAACCCACGATCTTCCGCTCTTGCGTCAAGTGCACTAACCACTGAGTTATAGAGGACTCACCTAGGATAATCGTTATCTTATGACAAATGAAAAATGAATAAAATCGCAACCAAACAATTTGTTCCATCTATCCGAATTTCTGTTTTATCCGGAGTCATAATATACGGAGTTTAAAGTATGGATGCTCAGATTTGGTCAACATTGATGTTCACATACATAGGAGATATTGGTGCTCATGTACATCGAAGTATTAATACTTACATACATCGGAGCTATTGATGTTCATATACATCGGAAATATTGATGCTCACATACTTTAGAGATATTATATGTTATTAAATGAGTGATTTGATATTGGCCCTGTTATTTGTCTGAGGACATTCGTATTGGCCCGAGCCCGGAAGGCGAGGGTCAATACGAGTGCCAGAGGACAAATTATAGGGCCTATATCAAATCATTCATTTAATGACAATTTTATTAAATAACTAATCAAACTATAAATTATTCATTGTTATTAAGACTTTAAACTACATCTTAAAATTGAAAAAAGCACCTATTGAAAATGTTGGTGTACAAAAAGTCATTGGTGTTTATGTAGATAACACACTGTCATGGAAAGAACAAGTGAATAGAGTACTTGCTAAAATAAATTCAAAAATTGCTCTCTTTAGAAGAATTAACTATTATCTTTTTGATGAAATTAAATTAATGTTCTATCATTCATACATTTTACCTATTATGGATTATTATGCTGTGGTTTGGAGTAATAAAGCTAGTATTATAAATAGATTAAGCAAGTTACATGATAGAATTAAACGTATTATATCAAGAAACTCAATTCCACGAAAACATAATATAAGTATAAATAAGCCTTTCATGCTTAGCTATTTATCACATTGCACCAATTGTTTATAAGGCTACAAATATGCTAGAGACGAAATATAAGTGACATGTTAACATTTTCTTGCATTCTGAACTGAACTGAACTGAAACCTGTAACAGAGTTTAAAAGATATATAAATCTTATTTGTCCCAGAATCAAACTATGTAACACATTCAAAATATTATTGTAGCAATGTTCATACGTAATTTTTTCTTCTTCTTTCGTTACAATTATTCACATCTGAGTGTTTGTCATTAATAAATGGTAGAAATCCGTGATAATTCAAGTTTTAAATAAGTTAAACTTTGTTTGTTTTGCAACTTTTTAGATTTGTATATTACCAAGTGTGAAACCAGAATATATGTACATGTATGTAATTTTAAGTGTGTGAGTGTGTGTGCATCTGTATATGTGCATTTTTTTAACCGTTTGCATATGTTGTTTGTGTGTATTTATGGAAGGCCACAATGAAATTGTGATATATGTACGATTTTGTATTAATGTCTATTTGTGTTACCTTCTTAAAATAAAGATTTTATTATTATTATTATTATTATTATTATTATTATTATTATTAATAATATTATTATCATTATTATTGACCATCAACTTTACTGGCAGTAACTCGTCAGAAACAGACAGTACATGCAGAGCTGTAAATAGAAATACCTCTTACATATTCATTTTTGAAATAAACATATTGATGTGCGTATTCATTTTCTTAGTTGGAGCATTTTCTATCCTTTTAAATGGGTTTTCAGACAGAAATTGATTAAAAAGTTGATTTTCATTTTTGCCATTCAATCTGCAATGCTGATTTCAACAGAATTCAAGATGGCGGCCGTTTTCGTTTTCAAGAAACTAAACATCTGAAAGTATCAGCCAATCGGAAGCTCAGATTTCTCAACAGCCAATCATTCGTCAGCAATCTTTTATTTGACCGGTCCAATAAGTGATATTGGCCCTGGTTTTTTTGTTTTTTGCACTGTCTTTCAATTTTATGATACCACTTCATATTTTATTCCGTCGGGTAGTTAAAGAATATTAGAGCCAATAAACAATAGTTATTTAATAATGATGTTTACGAAAATCGGATATTGTAATACCTACACACATCGAGAATAGTGATGCTCACATACATGGTAGCTTTAGATTTTCACAAAAATCAAAGTTACTGACGCTCACATACATCGAAACTGTTGTGCTCATATTCGCCGTAAATATCACGTACATCAGAGATATTGATATTGATATGCATCATTGTTAGTTATGTTCACATAACTCGCTGGAATATTTGTTACTATTACAATTATATAAATAAGTTTAAGTAACAATTTTTGCGAAACACCTTTATTTATAATTATCCCGTTACAAAACTTGTTACCTCCGTTCGTTACTAGATACTATGTTAGAAGTTGACAGTTTATTTACATTCTAACAGTGAATGTATCTGGAGCAAATGAAATAAATCTTTATAATTCTATTCTTTTCTTGCCAATTCTGACCATGAAAGTATGGCTTTATCTCCGTTTTTTCAGAAACAAATGCATAATACGTGGCGGTATGGTCGGAAAAATGTATAATAGCAAATTTATCGGTCTAAGTTAGAAATACTTCAATATTTTAGATTCTTGCAAACTATAATAAAGAAACACTTAGAATATTAAAGGTTAAAAGTTGCGTGAAACGATTTATTAAATATTTAGGCACTAGAATTTAAATGTTTGGTAAGCCAAATTTTGATTATGAAAATGATGACATGCAGTTGTCTCTATTATAAAGATTAAGCGACACATTTTAGAGGATAAGCCGGGTGTGTGACAAAATTAATACATACATGTAGACTATAGACATAAAATCAAATACTAGCTAGAATTGATTTTTGATATTTGATAGACAAACATATGTCTGCCCTATGTCCCCGTCCCTCCCGAAAGAAAATCTCTGGTCCAAAGTGACCTGTAATTATAGTATGCATAAGTGCATTTCCCTCCGTTGCTTCAGACTTTCGCTGCTTGTTTGAAGGAAATCAATCAAGGGGTTTTGAAATGACAGGCAGACACGTTTTCTATTTTCAACCCATGTGACCTTGACGTTTGAATGTATAACTGAAACTACAATATGCACAAACACACCTAACATCGATTCATCCTGAAATATTTGATGAAAACCCAACGTTGGGTTTTAGAGATAAAGAGCGGACACGATTTTCTATTTTAATGATAACCCAAATTACAATGTACAATACTAGACTTCATCAATTCCCACCAAGTTTGATGAAAACTCAACAAGGGGTTTAAGAGCCAAAGAGTGGACAATATTTTAAACTTTAAGGCTCCTGTGAACTTGACCTTAAATTATATGAACACAAACTGCAATATGCACAACTACCCTATATGCTGATGAAGAATGGTCAAAATTGTTATCTTTAATGCCCTGTAATATTGACATTTAACCATATGTCGCAAAATTACAATATGCACAATTAGACTTCATACTTATGCTTCCCACTAAGTTTGATGAAAATCAAAGAAAGAGTTAGGGAGATAAAAAGCGGACATAGTAAAATGGACATACGAACAGGAAGACAGACAGATGGCAAAGGGAAATACATTATATCTTCTCCCTGTCGGGAAAGACATAATCAAATATAATAGCAACGTCATAATTCATTAACTGGAGCCCTTTCGGTTCACAAAAGTTGTTCGTTTGAATCTGCTTTAACATTTTAAAGAAAATATTTCATAGGGTAATAATTATGAAAGCATTGACAAAGTATCTAAATACACTAAAACAGCAATTGTAACGCTCCCCTACTTCATATTTAATTTTTCTCTGGGCTTAATTGTTTTGTGAATATTAACCAGTCATTAATGAAATGATTTAAGAGGAAGTCAACCACTTTTCAACACAACTAAATAATTTAACAAAGGATTTCTATTTGAAGAAATTAAGTGGATGGACCAGAATTAATGAGCAGTATACTATGGTCTTGATTTGGATCTAATGCTCCTTTTCTAAGCTTTTTATCGGCAAGTGTATTTTCAGTCGATATTATAAACATATATCTTTTCGAATTTCGAAAAGTAAGTACATGCCCTTATTTTAATGTCTTAGACAATTTGATGTTATCCATAAACACTAGATTAGTTAGTAAGTGCTGTCTTATCGTGATGGATACCTAGTACACGTAATAAAAAAATGTTATAATGTAGCATTAAATTGTTCTTTCTTTGTCGTGTTTTGTCAATTTAAAAACGTTTAAATTGAGTTGTAAGAACCCCCTGATAGACAGAATAAAAAAAAAACACAACAAAACAACATCTAATAGAAAATTGTAGTTTAGTAAACACCAGTTCAGGTGATTATAATTTATCAGCTATGAATTTCAGATGTATTGTATTTGTTTTGCGTGTTTTTAAATAATGTTTGACATAAACGAATTTAAGCCTTCAATTCTGAAACCTTCCTCCTTAAAAAGGATATATTTTAAAAATATTGTTTGTTGTATGTAATTATTCAGCCGTTTTACGACCAATATTACCATTTTCCCCTAACTTTGCTTTTCTGTAATAGGTTCAGAATCGTTTTTGAATTTTGTTAAATATTATATGAATCTGTTTTTACAATTTTTTTAGATACTGGCAAGTATTTGACTCTACCTGATGCTGGCCTTTTTGTTGATGGTACAAATGGATTATATGTAGGAGAACTAGACATCGTTAAACAGGTACTTTCTTTGTTCTAACTGTTACAAGAAAGATAATGATCAATTTATAGTAAAATGGTGGGAGGGAAGGGTCAAACAGAAATAGGTTGGGGAGAAATACCTTTTCTTCTATTTTATGTTCATTTGAATCGTTAGTGCAGCGGTACAAGAGAACTCCATCCTACAGTGTATGTAAAGCACGTGGCCATGTCTCTACCTGAACCCTTTTTATATTTCTTCCCAGGCCTTTAAAGGAAAGCTGCTTTGGACGTGGCTGCCAAGGTTTCCTTCTTGACTCCATTTATATCATTATACCCCGCGAAAGGCGGGGGGATATTGATTTGTCCGTCTGCCCGTCCGTTAGGAGCCATAACAAAGGAACCAATAGATAGTATTTGTATAAGTATACAATAGCATAATTCCGCGGCGCACGCACAACTTTCGTCAAGACTGGCTTAGTATCTGCAAAGTTATTGCCATTTAGTTGTTTCTCTCAAACCGGTTATCAAAATGTGATTGTAATTGGCTCAACTAATCAAATGGCCACGCTTTTAAATATCCACATCATACATCCCCTTTTCCACCCAATCTCTACCCCGTTGGGATGGGGAAATATATTAAAAATGATTCTGTTTTGAAAAGGTTTGTCAGAATTTGATTATATCTGGCAAAATTAATCAACTTTGTAATTTTCTAAGAATTAAAAATTTAGAAATCGGATTATTTTAGAAATGAGGCCCTCAAGGGTTTAGCATTTTTTTCTTTAAAATTCTATATAGAAACTAAGGATTTTTAGTTTTCTGAAAAAAATAGTGCTGATTTAATTTAACTTAAAACAACTGAGTTCTGTATGACTGTAAGATGCAGAAAAAATACCCCTCACAGATGAGGCTCCAGTGGGGTGGTGAAATTTTAAAAATAATTCTTTTGTCTAAAAGGCTTGTCAGAATTTGATCTTGTTTGGCACAAATAATCAACTTTGTTTTCTCTAACACCACAGTAGGGGCACTTCCGCTTCATGTTGAGCGTGTTAAGATATTTGGCAAGGGATAGTAATTTGATTTAGCCAAGGCTTCAAGGACTAATAAAGCTTCTGTATAAATTACCACCCGATGAAAATCCTCTTTCTGACTCTTAAATACTTGAAAACATAGTGGTCGCTGACGTGCAAATTTTGGCTGTAGCAAAAATTAAAGTTATCTGTACAAATATCAGACTCAGAAAGCTCGCAAACGAATAACAGAGATTTGTGAAGATCTTATTTTCACGGCATGTGCGGGAAAAAGTGAGAAAAAGCACCACGTATGCATACACTCTGACGTTTTGTGGTTAGGCGGAGCGCTGAAACAACGCACCGGCTAATGTATTGGTGTCGTGTAACCTGATTTAGATACTATGTTTTCGCGACCCGAAATTAGCTAGATGGTTGAAAGGGGCGCTTCACATGACGTTTCTCAGCTTATGGGTTTAGAGAAATCTATAGCATCAGACTTTGTGGAAGCAGTTGTGTCCACCCAAGATATGCAGGGTTTTTAGGGTTTCGTGACATCTTAAATTAATCCCAGCTACCTGTCCATGCCGGAAGAAACATCAAGCTCACAAACTGAACGGTCACGTGCAAAAGCAAGGAGGAACATAATCACTTTTAAAAGTGAAACTAACTCGAGTGACAATAATGGTGAGAAAATACATGGGAATAGCAAATCGGCAGATAGTCCGTTGTCGTCTACTGAAGGAGATTCTGAGGCATTGTCAACAGACAGTGGAAGTAATGGTAAAAACGAGGAAAATATTATTAGAGAAGCTCAGCTAATGACAGTGGTGTTTAAGATATATTGGTATCCGCGAGTGGAGAGAATATAGATAGTAACAGTAATATAATAGCATTGCTCAGGAAGTTTTCCAATGAAATTGAACAATTGAACGTCAATATGAATAAAGTGAGGACAGATGTAACTACCAAAATTGACTCGGTGAGTGATGCTGCAGAGAAAAAGCTGTCGCGCAAACTTAACCAAATGGTTGATAAACGCATTAATTCTGAAACAAACAAAATGAAAAAGGACGTAACTAAGGATCTGTCAGCAGTTAGAGAAGATTTTAAGAAGGATGTCAACTGCCTTTAGCAGCACATCGTCGAAATTTGTGGAACCACATCAGCAGATAATGAAGATGTTAGAGAGGAACGGAGAGAGGAACAGACTAACATTTGTATACGCAACCTGCCCTTTCGGGAAAATGAAAATCCAAAACAGCTTGTAGATATTTGATATGTAGTGGTATTAAATGTCAGACATCAAATGCGTCAGTGCTGTACGTAAGAGTAGGGGTGATCATTGCTAGACTTCAAAGTGAGGAGCAAAAAAATCTTAATTTGAAAAAGAAATCAGAGCTAAAGAAAATGAGAAAGTTTGAGGATGTTTATATGAACGCGGATCATACAGACATGTGAAAATTAGAAATACGTTCAACCAGCAATTTTTCTTATAACTATTTAATGCCATCATGTGAAACTATACTGTAATACTACTGCACAGCCCTTTGTTGATACAGAAGAAGGTCATCTTTGATAAAATTACGACCATTTAAAAACACAACTTGCAGTATCTATAAACAAGAGAGCCATGATGGCCGTATATCGCCCACATGAGTAACAATGCTCTTATAGATCAATTTTAACAAAGTCAAGTGAACCCTGCCCCCGAGTGGTGTGAATGTTCTCCAAGGGAGCGCGACTTCTCTATCTGTTCTATCCGTGATTGCATCCTATGTAGACCCTGGCCTTGGCAATGTTAAACTCGCCCTCTTTGTTCATTTTGAGTAGCATTACCCAGAAAATTCCTGTTAGAGATATATGAATTTGCACATTCAGAGTAGATATAACTGCTTCGCCTATTACTGTCATCATTAGTGTAGCTTTTCACTGAACCATCAATAGAATTATCACTGTTGTTAATAATATTGTTATGTGTACCACAAATAGTTAGCTGACCACCTTTATTAACTGGATTTACCATATCATGTAAATATCTGGCTGCAAGACGATCTTGTTGAGACTGATCTGCATAAATCAAAACATCACTGAATGTTGTTTCTGTAGCTTTAGCTTTAAGGACTTTGTTACACTCAATATGATTATTTTATTCCATGCCGTCTACTATTCTAGTTTGACTGTAGTTTTACCATCATCATTGCGTCAGGTGATAATTCAAATCTATAATAAAAAGGCATACTAGGAGTAGATACAATTGTTCCGGTCAGAAAGGAATACAAAGAAATGTAAAAGTGGTAAAAGTAAGGGAGTAGTCTAATACCAAAGTCTTACATATCAATTTCTCCTTTGGTTAGAGAATAGTTTTACTAGAAGTGTATATTAACTTTTCCTATCTGATGTGTTGATGTGTCTTAGTACAAACAAAATCATTTAAAACAATGTAAAATCAAAGCGCTGAAAGCACTGGAATTGTTCGTGATCGAACATAGATTTCGATTTCAAAATTTCAGGAATATAAAATGCAGAGTAGAATATGAGAGTTATGTCAGTTGATTTTTTCAAGCCCTTCCCCCTACCGGTACTCCATGAATGACCACGTCATAGGTTTGGCTGCCGTCAAAACTTCCAAATCCCCCATGAAGTAGCTTCTATTATTTAGCGCTGTCGATAGAGTCACGTTTGACTCGAATTCGAGTAGCACAGCGCCGGAAGCCAGTGGCGTAATTTTCTCTAAATTTGGGAAGAAATTTCCCTTGAGTTTGAGTCCCATATGCTGATTATGTCACCAGTCTTGGCACGGAGCACACACGTATATGTTGCCGTGCTGCGCTTTATTCTATGGGAGTGACTACTATCAATATCTTGTTTGTTAAATTAGTATTTTAATGAGTTGACTGTGTTTGTACGTATCCGTAAATTTAGAAAAGTCACACTTTAAACACTTCATGCTAACTTATCGTACTGTATAAAATATCGATTAGCAGTACGTAATTATTAATACCAATATTGCCACAAACTCAACTCCTCACAGCAATTTGATTACATGAGCTGCCGCTCTCAGATGTATACTGTCAGGGGAAGTAACCGCTGCGAGGAGTTTGATAAATTGCCAGTGCCGTAGCGCTAATATAAATTTATGTTTAGATTAGCGATAGCTATACTCACTTTTTATTTGTTTTACTGACAATTTACAATAATTTTCAATAAACAATCGATTCAAATAGTTTGTATATAATACAATGAAACGATATAACAGTATAATGCACTATATATGACGGACCAGCCGTACACAGTGTATAATTACACAACTATGCTGAGCGCACCTCAACAACCCAAACAAGCCAGAGCAAAACTTATTACAAAATATACCAAAGAATAAACCAAAACACATGTAATATTTAAGGGGGGTTACTAAATCTATTTAATCTATTTATTTATTAAATTAATGAAAGGGGTAATTTAGAGTGGAGGTTGTTTACAGAAGATTATCAACGCGGAATAATATTATGCTAGCTAATTGACACAATTTGCTTTTTTGGATTTAAATTAACGCGTCTTTTTTCGATTATGGTATTAAGATAAACGTGTTTTTATTAAATTACTTTAATAACATTGAGAAGCTGTAACGACTAAAAGCAAGGCGATGAACTTCTGAACTATTTTTGACCGATTTACACTATTTGAAGAAAGCAGTATTTCCAACTAAGCTGATGCGATTGTTGGAAATTGCCATAGATATATTTTTTCTGCCGAACAACTAAAAACAAACACTGAATTGAACCAAGTACAACAGAACATAATACCGATAAAAAAAAAACACAACAAAATAGCGGGAATTGTAAAATCGTCTATACTACATTTTGAAAAATGTTTATTGGCAAAACCTTGTATAATAAGGTGTATAGGATTTGCTTTTGTCATTTCCTTTGATAAATTTGGCACAGCTGGGTAGAAACAACCACGGACTTTGTAAGTCGCGAAATTAAATAACAATGCATTTTAAGTTTTCGGATGAGAAACTGCGTTTGTGTATTTCAATTATTATTTTCACCATTTGTTTTGTACAAACACTTACCTTCTCGAAGGGACAGTCCAGTCAGGGATTCTGTGTTGTATAGCTTTTAGTGTTGTACTTTCGTCTTCAGCTTGGAGATGACGCTTTGTAAATTATATGGTAAGCCAGTCCAGTCAAAACAGTTTGCGCGAGAAAAGTATGCTAAAATTATTTTTTTATCATTTCTCGTGCAATGATATTTCTAGACTTTTTATATATTGAATGTAACATAATACTAAATATTTCAGCACAAAAAAAACATTTCTGGTGCAATACGTTTGCGGTCAGATTACAGATTGACTGGACTATACCTCTTTCCAGACGAGTCTTTGTTTGGGTCCAAAGCTTTGTGTTCATGGCATGGTCTGGTAAGACGTGGTACTTGCAGGCTTGTATCCCTTCTTTTTCCAAGTGTTGAAATGACAGTGACTAATTTGAGCTGTTGACATTGCTCCAATAATTATCTCCAGGCCTGGTTCCGGACTTTATTCAGCACATACTGATTTATCTTTGCAACCGCCACCCAAGCTGCAAAGAGTCATATTCAAGGTAGCGCCTCACTTTTCCCAAGTACTGTCAATTCCTTTGAAGTCGCGATGTCTTTTTTGTCGCGATGTTTCAGTTTTTAACTTAATTGCGAGGTTTTGAATATGCAGCAACATGTCTCAACAATCTGAATAAGTTATTGAAGACCGACAGTTTTGTCTGGTTATGCTCGGTGCCGCAGATTTGGCATAGTTTGTATTACTAAAACGTCGTTATTGTCTTTTGTCACCGATACACAAAGGTAAAACAATGTAAACGTATGTAAAATAAGATCATTTCTATTTCAGATCATATAACTTGTAATCGTTAAATTCACATGGAACACAAAAAGGGGACGCAAAGAATAATTTAATCGGTAATTTATACTGACGCTCTTTTATTTTACCTATTATGAAAGTGTTAGTTTTCCACGCCAGAAATAATATGTTCCTCGCGAGGGTTATTATCCCCTATATAAAATAATAAAAAACAACCTTGATCTCCCCCTGAAGCAGCAGCCTTTGTCCGTGTTTGATATTTTCAAAGACCAACAAGGTAGGTCAAAAAGTGAGAAAACTGCTAAATGAACAGAACATAAAGTTACGCTGCAAAACACACTAAACGTATACTAAATTATACGTATAAGTATAAATATTTGTATAATAGATAACGATAACGGATATTCTTACGTGAACTAATAATTCAAGAACTTGAATTTGAATAAATGAATGATATAACTCTTTTTCATATTATTCATGTCTAGAAAATACAAAAAACTTCATAATCGAGAAATGAAAATTCACGAATATTAACAAAATTACTTGAACCAGTTTTCGGATATGATTGGTGGTCGGACAGACGGTAAGGAAAAATATCGTGTGGATTTAAATTCGCGTCCTTATAGATTCGCGAATATAAGCGAACATCAAATTATCGCGATATTAAAGCAATCTACAGTACACTGTTTTCAGTTTCTTTCATTTGCTCCAAAACTGGTGCAGCTAATTCCCCCTTTCGCTAGCTTTCGGTCCTAGTGTCAGTTATTGCTAGATTGGGCTTCAATGTAAGACGCCTGTCAAAGATTACACACAATTTTGTAGCCTCTTAAACTTCAGTTAGAGGAACGCCACTAAAATTGATGGCACCAGCCTTCGTCTTACATGTATGTGACAGTGAGAATGGAGTTGTACAGGACTTTTCTACGCTCACTTTTACGCAACACTCTTCTGTCCGTGCTGAAACATTTCGGCAGCTTGCTGCACCCTGAAAGTAGCAATTGATACATACCCTTCTGAACACCAAAGCACAAGGTCATCTGCTGATAGGAATATTATATACTAATATCTTCATGATTGTCAGCGAATCTGGTTTATGTCTGTCTTCCTTCTAGTAGGGTGTCTTTCTCTGCCAGTGTTGTCGCACAAGGTCACTGGATGTTAACCTGTTTTTTCTACATACACTTCCTCTTTTGTTTATCACCCCGCCGAAGGCGAAGGGGATATTAGAAATGGTCTCCGTCCGTCCGTCCGTCCCAATTTTGTCCGGAGCATAACTCCAAAAGTACTTGAGCGATTTTCTTCAAACTTCATACACTGACAGAGCACATTGGGAGGAAGTGCAGTGTGTAAGAACAATAACTCTACCTTGCCTACTTTTAGAGTTATTCCCCTTTATCAGATTTACTTGAAAAACTTTGTCCGAAGCATAACTCCAAAAGTACTTGATGGGTTTTCTTCAAACTTAATACACTGACATAGCACATTGGTAGAAAGTACAATGTGCAAGAACAATAACTCTACCTTGCCTACTTTAAGAGTTATTCCCCTTTATCAGATATACTTTAAAAGTTTTGTCCGGAGCATAACTCCAAAAGTACTTGAGCGATTTTCTTCAAACTTCATACACTGACACAGCACATTGGGAGGAAGTGCAGTGTGTAAGAACAATAACTCTATCTTGCCTACTTTTAGAGTTATTCCCCTTTATCAGATTTACTTAAACAACTTTGTCCGAAGCATAACTCCAAAAGTACTTGAGGGATTTTCTTCAAACTTAATACACTGACATAGCACATTGGTAGGAAGTGCAGTGTGCAAGAACAATAACTCTACCTTGCCTACTTTAAGAGTTATTCCCCTTTATCAGATTTACTTGAAAAAAATTTCCGGAGCATAACTCCAAAAGTACTTGAGCGATTTTCTTCGAACTTAATACACTGACATAGCACATTGGTAGGAAATGCAGTGTGCAAGAACAATAACTCTACCTTTCCTACTTTAAGAATTATTCCCCTTTATCAGATTTACTTGAAAAAAATTTCCGGAGCATAACTCCAAAAGTTCTTGAGGGATTTTCTTCAAACTTAATACACTAACATAGCACATTGGTAGGAAGTGCAGTGTGCAAGAACAATAACTCTACCTTGCCTACTTTTAGTCAAATAGAAAAATATCATACCTATACTGATAATGAACATTAATATAATTTTGCAAACCTTCTCTTCATTGCCTTATTCTTTTTCCACTTACTTGAAAAAAACTGTACTCAGCATGACCATAACTATACAGCTTTTTAAGGATTTCCTCTCACCAAGTAAAATGTACGAAAGTACAACCTTCAGGTAACTTCTTCCCGGCGGTGGGATTAACCATGTGTAACATGGCTCTTGTTTTTTTTTTAATACAAATATGAAGACTTTACATAAAAATTAGCCTGTAAAACTATTAACACTTAGTTAATGATTAGTATTCGTCTTTAAAATTTAGACCCAAAAATTCAAATATGAAACATAACAACATGTAAATACATTATCTTAAATGGCGTTCCCCTAAACATAAAGACAATCTCATTTACAGTTTATCAAAATATTTTCCAATAGTTAAAGTTGCTGACAGTACAGTTGTATTAGTTGGCTCAACAATTTAATTATAACTCTTTTGTACTTAACCTTAAAACTGACAGGAACGATATTGTAATTCTAGCATTACTGTTTTGTATAAATGGTGTAGAACGATAAAAATAAAATGATTTCATTTAAGAATCAGTTTTGTCGAGAAATAAAACAGAACACATTTTCAAAAAAGGTGTATTGGTTATAGTCGTGCAGTGAGATCCTACATTTATTGGTGTATGAGTAATGACATGCCCTCAATTAAAATAAATTAATTCCAGCTCTACCGATCTATCAAAAATGCTTTAATGTTTCATTAATGTTTATGTTTTATCTCAATACTATGTTCAGACACTGCGTTGCTAATATTAGAACTTATCTCAGCAGATAGGTTTTTCATTTACACAACTTGCTCTCAGGTTGGGTAAGGTTTGCAAAGTTCAAACCGGTTTAAACCCGCAATTATAAATATTTTCGAATAACTGACAGGATTAAACCTTTCACTTCTATTTTCGTTTCTTTTGTTTTTCGTGACGTGTGTAACTTGTTTTGTATATTGACATATATTGAAGGTAAAATGTGTACATTGTCTGCTTTTTGTTTCATAGTAGGATGACGTACTTTTCTGTGTGGTAGCATGCTGTGTTTGATAATGTTAAGGGTTTAATTTATTTTCTTTAACTTAAATGATAATTAAACATCTGTTAAAATTAACAATTTTCATTACATTATTTTATTCGAAAGACATCGGTAAAATTGTAAATACCAATTATGTAAATTAACAGTGTAAACATTTGAAGCTGTTTATCAATAGCTTACAGAGCTTTTCAGAATCAATTGCTTAAGAAATGATAAATGTTTCCCTCTATTTTATCGTTGATTAAATTATAGTCAGTGCGTAGCACGAGTGATTTAATTTTTCGCATTCAAACGACAGACTGTATTTTATTTAACGATAAAATATAGGGAACAATTTATCATTTCGATTCTAATACGTTACTTTCTTTGAAAACTATTGTGAACTTTATTTAACGCGTAGAAGTATATCATTGTAAACTTAAAATGCGAAATACGATTGGACGCGCTTGTTTACATACGTCACGTCGTTACGTAATTTACGGCTGTATTTTATCGTAAAATAAAATACAGGCTTTTCCCTATATGTTTGTATAGAAAAGCAGCCGCCTGTGTTTGAATTAGTTATAATTTATTTGATCAAGACTCAAACTATTCAAATCTTTCCGAACATATGTTAGAAAATGTTTTACTCCTAACTATGCCTTTGTAACAAGTAATAATACATGAGTATATCAAGAAACGATATGTGTATATTCAGAAGACTAATTGTTTTATTAAATGTTGCGACTATACTGATTGTCCGTGTTAAAAGAAAAAAAATCGTGTCTATTAAAAATATTAAAGTTTCTATTTTATCATACGTGGTGTATTTTGCTGTTTCGTGTACAGAAAGCACTGTCTGCTCTTTGATTCAATATATTAAAATGACTATATCTGTTCAATGAGCATTTCAAAATGTTTGCTATCATTTTCGCAGATAAGTCAGAAGGATGTACAATGCACTCTTAAGAAAATTGCACAGTATAGGAATAGTGAAGAAGTTTTGTGAGGATTTGGGATTTTCTAATGCTGATTATACAACCGATATCCGTGCTCATGTATCCAACAATAACACTGTTCTTTATTGTCGAGTTAACAAATGTGCATCTACAATGATGCTTGTGCTACTAAAACAATTCTTTGATTACGACACAGAATGTTTGATTGAAAATGCAAAACTGATTAAACAGGACGCACTGCATGCTAAACATAAAATGCAAAAGGCATTTTCCTTTCTCGTTGTTCGAGAACCGTACACGCGTATATTTTCTACATACAGTAACATATTTTATTTTCCTAAAGAAGACTGGCTATATAGAAGTACCAAAATAATAAGACAGGTACGTGACAATCCTTCATGGACAAGTCTAAAATACGGACATGATTTAGCATTTGCTGAATTGATTAAGAACATTGTTGAAAGTTATGAGAAGGGATTACGTATAGACAAGCACGTAAGACAAATGAGTCATAAATCGTGCAATCCATGTTCATATAATTTTGACTATATAGTAAAGCTAGAAACAATCAAGTCTGATTTTGAATATTTACTGAGTGAATGAAAACTAAGACATTTTATCGGTAATTATGACCCCAATATAATAACAAAACTCAGGGAATTGACGTTATATGGGCCAGTAAAACATTTATTTATAACAATCCCTTCAATTAGGAACTCAAATATTTCATTATATGAAATATTCCTGAGAGCATGGTCTTACTACCAAATAACCGGTCGCGTTTCAAAACATTTTATGTTTCCATTTAATGAACGTGAAATTAGCAGCATAACATCGGCACGTTTTCGTAGCTATTTGGAAAAGGCAATTAAAGAATCAGCAATGGCGAGTCACGATTTAAAGTTTCAAAGAATCGAGGCTTTGAGGGAGGCATATTCTACTGTACCAAAGGAATATATCAATCAACTGCAAAGTGTAGTAAGATCAGATTGTTTGTTGTTTGGGTATAACCAGACATCGACAATTTTGCTAAATATATCGGCATACTCTTCTAACAGCAATTACGCTTTGTACTTTATAGGTATAGATACATTGCTATGATTTATGTATTGATTAAATTTAGCCACGTCGGTCGTTCATGAAAATTAATATTTGAAAATAAGGCAAGGTAATTTATGCAGGAATCATAAATGTGTTTCGCTTTCTATGAAATTGCACTTTACGACAGCTAGCATAAATCAGATCTGCATTTCTGTAGACGAATAACTTTTCCATAAACAATAGCCAAGTTGCAATTCGGAAAGGAGAAAGTCTTTCATTTTGGAACCTAGCTTAAGAGAGTTGAAAAGAAAATATCAAAATCAGTTATGCACAAGTATTTGACAGGAAATATCAAGTTGAAAGGTATGTCTAAGAGACGCAGTGAAATGAAAATGAAATGCAACAAATATTAAGGTCACGAGATGACAATTTAGCGAACTTGTACTGGATAATTTCGTTTTCAATATAGCAAACGTTTATAAAAAGAATAAAAATTGATAAGTACGAAAGACTTCTCGACATCGTCATAGCTGTCTAGGTCTCAATGTGTTTTTATTCAGGCAACACTGTGATATTGTAATAGTACACATTCAAATTTCGTATCAAATAAAATCTTTATCATTTCATTATGCATTGAAGTTTGCCCAAGATGAATGTTCGTCCAATTATTGGTCTCTTTAATAAAGAAACTTGCGAATATTATATACCACAGAGCATTTTTGTTATCCTTTGAAACACCTTGGGAGTCGTTGGTTACCTATTGAAAAGTAATGTTATTAATTACCGTTAGGTTAATTAGATTTTCTTCAGGTATAAGATCATTATTTAAGATTTATTTGTAAAGCATATCAAAACTATTGTATTAGGTTGACAAATACATATAAGAAACAAACAGCACTTAACAATAAACACTGCTATTACATTGTAACATGCACACGTTTCAGAGTTAATGTTATATTACCCTTAAAAGTGACCATAATACGTGAAAGAGAGATATTTAGCACTGATTTACACTCTTAGAAGACTGAAAATTACCAAAGATATAACTATAAGTAAATGAAAATGGGTAATAGTTTTATTTCTATTAAGTATAGTTGAATATATAGTTAAAATCTGTTTTGACTCTTGTTGTCAAAAACTAATAATCCATCCATTTTGTGAGGATTATTTTCTTTTCTACCTGCTAATAAGACAAATACAATCTTACTTCTTACATGTTTTCAATACCTTTATTGAAGTTTATGCATCTTACTTGACCCTGATATTATACGGCCATTTCGAAGGGTAATATAAACTTAAACATAGATTTAAATTCATGGTTATATTTTGCAACAAGTTGCATTATGATGCATTATAGCCTAATTTATAGGTTATATCGGAAGAATCTTTTTTATCCTGAAATTGCCATAATGGTAAGACTGTGAAGGAAAGGAAACTGAAATGCAGTATCTCCAACTTGTTACATACTCAGGAATTGGCAAAAACGATGATATTATTTTCCAAACGTGACATTTTGATTTACACAATAAAAATCTTAATAGACAAAAAAACAAAAATAATATCAAACAGGGAATGCCACGTACCAAAAACGCAGCCTCCCCAAAACGAACCCCACAGCACCCAGAAGTGCACACCACCAACACACACACACACACACACACACACACACACACACACGCGCACACACAAACGACACACACACACAATCATGTACACACACACATATACACTACCAACACACACTAGCATACAAAGCAAACACACGAGGACAAAACGAACAATTAAAGGAACACAGTGGGGCACCGCCTTGGAACGGTCAGTGGCAAAAACACCACTGGGGAGCTTAAACCGGTTTATGGTGCGCACCCAACCTCACTCTTACCCCCACCATGTTCCAAAGTCACAGGACAGTGTAAATAAAAGTAATCCCTGCTAGGTGAATCTCTAACACACGCAATGGAAACAAAAGGCATGGTATGTAAAACACAAAAATGCTCGTGTATAAATATATAAAAAGCAAACCTTGAGAACCAAAAAACGTATGTACTCAATGCCTTTGCAGAAGAGCAAAAGCCAAACCAAGTGATTATAAGGAAAACATTTTGAAAATTAACTATTAAAATTTACTTTTGTCAAGCTTTGCAAAAAAGCAGCGATATATCGTTAAAATGTTCAGTTTACAGAAATAAAATTTGATATTACCTTAAAATGATTTGACCTTTAATAACAGTTATTAAACTTAGCATATATTAAATACTCTGGTGATTAATTTTTGATATGATACCAGTTCAAGTACTCATTTTCACTTGGTCTATTCCGGAATATTATCAAATTGACCGGCAATTTAACGTATAAATGAATCCTAGGGGTGTTTCAGAATTTTTGTAATCGGTTACAATTCTTAGAAATATTCTATAAAACTGCTGAATGTTGGCTCTATGTACGTTCAAATGCACACATTCTTTCGGAACGTTTCATCCAGTTTCTAAAACAATTTTCGTGCGATTATATAACCAGAAACTAAAAAGCATCTTTCTTGACAAAGGTATGACTGCAGAACTGCGATTCATGAATATATGTTAAGCATTCCTCTTCCGGTAAGCACGTATACATTTCATTTTTAAAGATTTTATGATGATAAATGTTTATCTATCACAATGCGTTCTGCCTCGCCGAAATGGGCGAAATGTGGATATTATTCATTTTCTACAAAATGTAAATTTTGCTTGAAATGTTCCTACTCATTTGTATAACAATATAACATTTTCACGTAAAATTTCAGAAAGAAAAGTGTATTTCTAAAGATTTAATAATAATTTTTGTATTTTTATTTTGTGTTCTACCTCTGCGAAATGTAGATATTTCGCAGGGGAAATGGTGATACAAATTCTTAACAACCAATGATTTTTTTATCTAAAATGTTCATACTAACTTGTATAACAATAAGACACTTTCAAGCAAAATTTTAGAAAAAAGACGTTCATTTTTAAAGATTTTATGATAAATTTTCTACTTTCATCTTACGTTCTACCTCGGCGAAACGGAGTGGGGTAATTTAACATAAAAATAAGTGTAATATGTCATATCTTGATAAAACAAGCTTCTTAGACCGAATGTTTGGTGCTTTTTTATAGTCTTTCTAGTTACAACAGGGGTCCGGTCCTTAATGTTGACAAAAGTTTATGAAGGGAAAACCAATTAACCAATTTTTTTTTTAGTTGGCCGGAACAAAAAAATACTCTCTAGAAAACTGGGATTTTGCTTAGAGAAGGGAACAAACTTAAAGAGCTGTATATTTTTTTTTAAAGTTTAGACCTTGGCACAAATGTTCAAATATGATATTTTATACTGGAATCTTGTGTAGATATGTTTGATGGGTGGGACAGTTTCTGTGAAATATTTTATAGTATTAAAAGTTGCAACGGTGGTCCGACCCCTAATTTTGACCAATGTTTTTACAGAAAAAATGTGTTTAGTTATTTAGCGGTCGACCGAGAATGAAAATGGTCTCTTTGAAAATCAATGTTATATTTGTATACTATGGACCTAAGCGCTTCATTCTACATATGATTTCATATATTGCTATTTATTATGTTTAGCTTATTCTATAGGCGTTATGTGAAAATTGACCCTCCAGGAAACAGCGATATTTTCTAGAGAAAAGAAAATTTTTTAAAGTACTATTTTCATGTAGTTTAACTCTTGGCGAAGATCCATATGTATTTTATGTTAATGCTATCATTCTTTTAAAAGTATACACATTGCCGTATTTTAGCCGTATACGGACTCCCGTATTTCAGAATATAGTGGTAATATACTAACTAAGTATTTACACTCTCGTATTTCAGTCATTTACGGGATAGTATATTTAGTTTCCCGTATTTGTAAGTATACACAATATACCGTATTTTAGCAGTATACGGACTCCCGTATTTCAGAATATACGTCGTAGTATATCTAGATTCCCATATTTTTAAGTGTACGGACTGTCGTATCTTCGGAATGTACAGACGTGTGTGCACACTCCTGTATTTCAATCGTATACGGGATAGTATATCTAGTTTCCCGTATTTCTCTATGTATCCGCAGTGTCGTATTTTAGCAGTATACAGACTCCCGTATTATACGTGGTAGTACATGTATATCTAGATTCCTGTATTTTTAAGTGTACGGATTGCCATATTTCCGGAATATAAGGACTTGTGTGCACAGTCCGTATTTGAGTTATATACAGGATAGTATATCTAGTTTCCCGTATTCTTAAATATACGCAATACCGTATTTTAGTAGTATACGGTATTTCGTATATCATTATTTCCGTATTTGTAAGTATACGGACTTCTGTATTTTAGGAATATACGGACTTAGATGAACGATCCCGGGCTATCGTATATCACATTTCCCGTATATTTAAGTATGCTGATTTCAAATTCAAACTCAAACTCAAACATTTTATTTGCATTGAGGCCACCAGCCCATAACAACATATGCTACCATATACTTTGTATACATTTGCATTGTGTGATGTATAGCCCTATCAAGAGAAAATTTACAAATAAACTAAAGACAGTATTCTTGTAATATTAAAAACCAGTTATTATTTTCCTAGCGATATTTACCATATCATTCCTAATTGCAGTATTCTTATAATATTAACAATACCAATGTTTGATTACAGTAATATTATAATATTGACAATACCAGTTATTAATTTCAGTTTACTTGTAATATTACCATATACCAGTTATAAATTACAGTGTACTTATAGTATTAACAAAACCAGTTTTTAATCTCAGTATACTTATAATATTATATGACCAATACCAGTCTTTAAGAACAGTGTACATTATAAATCAATTCAATTCAATTAATTTATTTGGCAAATTCAGCACAAAAAAGCTTTTGGCCAATACAATACATAATGACAAATATGGCAAGGACAAAACATACAAAATACACACATACACACACTCGTTCACATATACATAGACATCTTCACTGCCTCTACATAGTATACATAGTATAGAAAGTATTCAATGCACATCTTTTTGTTCTAAATATTCACTGCGTAACTTAAATGCATCTGTTAGATATTTTGCAGTTCTAAGCAACATTCCCTTACTATTTGATGATAATATATTAGCAAACATATGTATATTTGGCCATGATAAGTTACAAAAATATTTCTTTCGTACATTAGTGTAAGCTTGACAACACAGTAAAAATGATACTCCGATTCTACCTGACTGCATGTACACAATTTGCAGATCCGATCAGGTCTAGCTACACCAGAATATCTGCCGTATTCAATTTCTAATTGATGAGAACTTAATCTAAAACAACTTAATTGTTTTCGCAAAACATCACTCGTAATAACATCAATATATTTTTCGAAACCAAATTCATTCTGTTTTAAATTTTCTATAATAATCTAATTTAGGTGAAGCTTGCAAAGAGGTATTCTAAACCTGTATATATTGGTCTTTTAAACGCTGTTTTAGCAGAGGTAAATAATCAACATTAACATCAAAATTATTCCAAATATTATTTTGTTGCAAATAAAATGCTTTTGGGTCAGCCCTTACATATTAGAGTTTATTGATCGCCCCCCTTGGCAATTTTCATAGTTAGTTTTTATAACGTGGCGCCTGACCGACCTTATGGTCAGTGCGTGATCAATAAGGTGTCACACCGGTATTGTTTTGCTTCCGGGTCGTAGGGTGCTAAATTAGTCCCAAGTGAAAATTTCATTTTTGAGATTTCATGTGCATTTGTGATGAGAAAACATTAGCTGCAGGCAAGGTCTTTCAAATAGTATGGTCCGGAAACGAGCGTAATACGATAAATAACCTGCCTCGGATCACGTGACAAACATCCGGGTACCTGCGATTTTGGAAAAAGAAAGAAATTATTGATACTTTATATCTACGTATATCTCGATATTTTACCAATCAATTTGACCAACAAAGTGATCCTTAATACAATATATGCACTCCCTTATCATTACATAATATTATATTTAACCGATGTTTCGTTTAAGGTGGATTTAGGCATTGGAAAGTTGACCTCTTACGAACGGGTTTTTTCACAAATGACCAAAAGCCGAAAACCGACCTAATTTTAGCGCTTCTTTCCTACTTGCATGGTGTTCATGGGATTGATGTAACATCTTTTTCTCATAGATTTAAGTCTAATGTACGTCTGTTATGTCTTAGATTTTCGTATTTCACCCGTATTTTAATTTTCTGGGACGGTTAGATCCGTTCAAAATCTAAAAATGGCGTCAATGGTGATTTTTTTCGCGATACGGTGATATTTTGTGCACAGGTTTTCATTATATATTTAGGGTCAAATGATGGAAAATTGCTAATTAAAATGTAAATTAAGAGTTATTTTTGAACGGATATGAATTACATTTTCGGTTTTTTTATTTTATAGCATAATAACGTACAGTTTTGTAAGACCAGTATCGCGAGTCAAATTACCATCCATCGCTAAAAAACGCAAGACGGAATAGCATGGACCGTGTTTAACTCGCTTTAAAGATAATAGTTAATTATATATAGAGGTTTTAATTTCAAAGTTTTACAGAGAATTTCATCAGCTTTCCAATTATACCATTTTATTTTTTATTAAATGTGGTATTTAAATGACACAATGACGGGTATACAACTATCGGACAAATACCAGTTTACTCGCTCGGCGGCGTGATAAACGCTTCCAGGTAAAAATCGATAACCGAGACAAGATTATCAGTACGATAAGACATTTATAGAGGGCGTTTCCGGACCATACTATTTGAAAGACCTTGCTGCAGGCCAGATTTTGCATGATAATTTTAATTCAGACTGTCTATTAAGAACTTACAGTGTTTAAATTGTTTTTTATAGGATTACTTCTTCAGAGTGGATGAACACAGAAGTAGAGGTCATCTGAGTCATTCGGCTGGAGTGTACTGGAAAACTACACAGTGACTGTTTGTGTATTGAAATAGCGAGAAACTTGTGCGTTAGAATTAGTGTTTTTTGTGAGTGTTTGGGAAGGACAGTAGGTGTATTTTATAGAAGGACAATCAGAAAATCTTTAGAAGTGCCAGTATGACCAAGGGAGACTGTGGAATATAGACATTTTCACTCTATTTTTAATGTAGCAAAATGACTGTGGTGTGACACCATAATAGATAAAGAACAAAGGTCATGCGTGATAGAATGATATCCGGTCAGCCACCATCTTGCAGATAACAGAAACAAAGACAAATATTTCTTCCAGGAATTTTGAATTTGAAAGAGATTCCAGCTTAAACAGATAAGTATTTTTTATGTGTTTCTGTTACAAGTTATAGCGTGCACACAAGTGTGATTTAGTTTGTTCTTATGCAGGGGATTTTGTGAGTTTATGGCGAATTTTCATGTAGCTTTGTTTGGTCACAGCTTTGTGTACCATTTTAAGAATTATCTTCGGACAATGTCAAACGTTTCAGGTGTTGGGTTATATGTCGAACAGGTGGGGATTTAGTATTTTGGTTTTCGTGGCTTATCATTACTTAGACAAAGAACATTGCATAGTGTAGACTCGAAAATCCGAAATATGGATCTAGTTATCTTGGACATTGGCTCAAATGACTTGTGTGATGAAGGTTATGCACCTGATATGTTTGCAAGAGATTTATTTTCGCATGCCAAGTATTTATTGTACGGTTTTAATGTACGCATAGTTGTTATACTTCAGGTCTTGAAACGTCAGAAGGGTGTATATGATGATAATAATAGACATGTTATTGCTGCTAATGTAGCACTTGAAAAATTGATAGCTGATTCTAACCTACCGATTATTTTCTGGAAACACAGAGGTTTTTGGAACAATGCGGATACATTTTTCCGTACTGATGGTGTTCATTTGTCTAATGCCGGACATGCAAAATACTTGCGTAGCATTAGGGACTGCATAATACGTGTTAAGAACTGGTTTGCTTAAAACTGTAGCATTTGACTGGTGGGATGTTTTTAGTTTACATCTATGGTAGCCGGACAATTTAATATTGTTGTTGGGATCTTTCACTTTACACCCGTAGTACCTACAATTTATGTACAACAGTAGTGTCTCCTGTATGAAGATGTAGCTGCAAATTGTTGTTATATATTTTTGAATTTGGCGGGATGTTTTGTTCCTACATTTGATCCGTGGTAGCCTGAACATATGCCTAAATTGTATAATTTGGTGGAATATTTCAATTAACATCCGTGGTAACAACAATTTATTGTATAACAGTAGCTACTGCTGTATAAATGTGTGTAGCAGCAAATTGTTGTTTTGATATTATGGAAGATAGCGGGATGTCTTGTTTTTCATCCGTGGAGCCTGATCATATGCTTAAATTTGATAATTTGGTGAGATGTTTGACTTTACATCCATGGTACCAACAATTTATGTATAATATTTAAGTGTCTAATGTATGAATGTGTGTAGCTGCAAAGTGTTGCTTTAATAATTTGAAGATGGCGGGATGTTTTATTTTTCATCCGTGGTAGCCTGAATATCTGTCAAAATCTGATAGCTGGTGGCATGTTTTGAGTTTACATCCGTTATGCTGCAAATTATGGTTACAGATCATGATTGGCAGGATGTTATTCAAATCTGTGGTAGCTGCAAAGATCATGACTGTATGTGAAAGGATAATTGTTGCACCCATGGCTTGTGTCTGACGGAAGAGGGGGAGGACTCTGTGATGGGCAGTTTTTAAATCCCACTGGGACGAAACTGTTTTGATTTCTGTCCTCTGGCCTGTTTCGTCGGGCCCTTAAGGGTGTTTCTCTTGGTGCTCTGCCTTCTGCAAAGGCACTGAGTACATACGTTTTTTGGTTTTCAAGGTTTGCTTTTTATATATTTATACACGAGCCTTTTTGTGTTTTACATACCATGCCTTTTGTTTCCATTGCGTGTGTTAGAGATTCACCTAGCAGGGATTACTTTTATTTACACTATCCTGTGACTTTGGAACATGGTGGGGGTAAGAGTGAGGTTGGGTGACCACCATAAACCGGTTTAAGCTCCCCAGTGGTGTTTTTGCCACTGACCGTTCCAAGGCGGTGCCCCACTATGTTCCTTTAATTGTTCGTTTTGTCCTCGTGTGTTTGCTTTGTATGCTAGTGTGTGTTGGTAGTGTATGTTTGTGTGTGTACATGATTGTGTGTGTGTGTGTTGTGTGTGTGTGTGTGTGTGTGTGTGTGTTCTGGGTGCTGTGGGGCTCGTTTTGGGGAGGCTACGTTTTTGGTACGTGGCATTCCCTGTTTGATATTATTTTTGTTTTTTTGGGTTATGAATAATAGTTAGGTATACTTTGGGCTGTCGTATTTACAATGGGGTAACATTGGTGAGATGAGTTTCTTAATATCTGGACACTATTGTATTTCACAGAAAAATAGGTTGTATCTGGGGTAGTTACTGGTAGGGCTGACTATTGCAGCCAAATTTACTATCACGATAGTTATCGATAGTTAAAAGTACTATCACGATAGACTATCAATAGTTGGCTTCACTATCGCGATACTATCACGATAGTTTCGATAGGTTACAAACTATATATTTTTACAAAGTTGATTCAATTTGTTTATATCAATACCTGTAATAAACAGTTAAATTATAAAATTGTTACTTTTTTACTTTAATGGACAAACTTTGACAATGCCTTCCGATAAACAAAAGATAAATTACAATACCCTAAGCTTCAATGACTTACAAATAATTTGAAATAAAAGAATGTGCTTAACATTTAACGTATATGTTAAGATACTACAGAACTGAAACAGAGAACGAAATTTGAAGTTTCAAATCCGTTGAAGTCACATGATCAAAAGTCCAGGTAGTCCAGGGACTACAGCAGGTCAGCAGCACACACTGACAGCACTATCTCATTTGTCATTGATTTCTGTTTTTCTTAAGAAATATCAGTTTATCAACATGCTTAGACTTCAGTGCTGACCGCTGAGCTGTGATTTTGTCCGATCCGATTACTCCAGTCTTGTCTAAATGCCGTTTGCCGGTATGTCCGGATTTTAAAAGAAGCTCGATCGCAGAATACATAGGCATATCGTATTTCTAAGGATCGTTTGCCTGTTAGAATCATTGATATAAATTACACAGATTGTGTATCTAGGTCTAAGCAGGAATGAAATAGAAGTGAATTCTTGAATAAACAATTTATTAACAGTCAACCAGGGTCACTCAAAATATAATTGAAAGACCCTGAGTCAACTAACCGTCTGTCCCGTCGATCGCGTGATTTGCTTTAAGAATTCGAATTCAGTATAAATATAATTGTTATTATTTAATTTAGAATGCTAAACGATTTTTATTGAACAGATACGAGTCATTAAAACTTTTCACTACGCGAAGTCATGGATTGATGGATGGTAAGACGACAACGACGTTTTAAGAACGGAAACGTCATCGTATATATCTTAGGCTAGCCCGTAATGAAAACATCCGTTTTATGGCAAAGGAAAATCAACTACATTTTATGTAAATAACGCATTCAAAAATGAAAATAAAACTATCGAGAAAAGTCGATAGCTGTCCAGACTATCGGCGATAGTATCGATAGTGTGAAATTGCTATCGACTATTGACTATCGGGCCTGATACAATCGCGATAAGTCGATAATATCGACTATCGTTATACCCCTAGTTACTGGTCATTGTTAAAACATTGGTACATCTCATCAACGGCTAAAAATACATATTATAGTATTTCAGTTATTTGGTTATGTAACAAACTGAACAATAGAAGCTTAAATTATGAAATTATGATAAATAATACTGACATACGTAAAAATAAGTAGTCTTTCGCACCGTAGCTGTTGGTTTCACTGCACATTTCATATGAAATGCATGCATTCTGAATTCTGAATTAGAGCTATATGTTTAGGTGCCTGATTGAACTACACCTTTTTGTAGCCTTGTAATCCAGGCAAGTTTATTCGGTCGCATAGTTCAAAGCCAGAAAGGACGGCTCCTTATTTTCATCTTTTCTTATTTTACAGATTTTCCTTGTTCGCATCATGCCGCCAAAGAAACGAAAGTCTCAACATATTACTTCTAAATCTAATGCAGTGACGGTACAGAAAAAAGGAAAGTAAAAAAATCTGCTAAAAACGATTATGGCATTGACACAGACTTATATGAGACAGTGCTAAATAACAGTAGCTCCGAGCAAACCAAGACTGCACAGTCAGGAACGCAAAGTACGGACACAATCGTGTCAGCAGTAATTTCCGAACTTGTAAAGCAAGGACTGATTTCAAAACCAAATCAAAACATTGATAATAATTCAACTGTTGTACCAATTGGCGCGGATGAGACAACGCGGCCAGGACCATCAAGTGCAGGAAGGGATATTGATGCAGTCAAGTCATGACTTGGACAAGAGTATCCAGGAAGCTCTTGGTTTTAGTACCCAAAAAACAAATTGAAACGAGTACTTCGTCATCTACAGCTCCGTCAGGTACTGCCAACAAAATGGCTTCATATAGTTTGATGCATTGTGCATTTATAGACTTGAAAGTTAAAAACGCTATCTGGAACAATGAGTTTTTTGTTGAATTTAGTGAGTTGTTATCAAAAAAGAATGCTTCAACAGATGTGCTCATTAATGTATCGGGAAAAATTGTATCAATTGTGCCCCAAAAACATATTTTCCTAGATATATATAAAGAAAAGCATGCTGATGAGATCTCTGGATTGCTGGCTTATTGTAGTCTGATCAGATATCTAGAAAGAGCTTATGGTACTGCTGCCTTCAACTTTTATGACCGTTCCTTCCGGGCCCATAAACAGTATCAACCATTACCTTGTGGGTCTATGCACACAGAGTTGTATGTAAAAGCAACTACACATGCTTTGGCATCTAAACAAAGCAATACACAGCCATCTTACCGAAAAGGTAAAAAAACTTGCTTTAATTTCAATAAACCACAGGGCTGTGCTTATCGTAACTGCAGATACGAACATAGTTGTGAACACTGTGGGAAAAGGCATCCAAAATTTAAGTTTTTTGCTTTGCAAAATAAGCCAACAGGAGAAGTAACAGTACCAGATAGCTCCAATAAAATCACTGAGCAGAACAATCAGCCCTTTCGTGGAAAAAGAGGCAATGCCCACCCCAGTAAAAAGTGAAGTTTTACATTTTTATTTCACAGGTTACGACCCAATTGAGGTTGAGTTCTTAGTCAGTGGTTTTCAAAATGGATTTAGAATCCCGGTTAACAACATTTTAAATGAAAGAAATTGCAAAAACCACCCATCTGCCTTAGCAAATGAAGCAATGGTTGACACTAAAATCAAGGAAGAAATGGAACAAGGTCGCGTGCTTGGCCCTTTCCTTGAACGACCACAAGGCCTTGTTTGTTCGTCACTTGCGTTGGTACCAAAAACGGACCATGGAACTTACAGGTTAATTCATTATCTCTCCTTTCAAAAAATAATTCAGTCAATAGTCTTATTGATAAAGAATTTACTCAGGTTTTATATGATTCTATTGATACTGTTGTACAAAAGGTTAAAATTTGTGGCCGTTCCTGTTCGTTAGCCAAACCTGATATTGCTAATGCATTTAGGTTAATTCCTATTCACCCGTCTGATCACTATTTATTAGGTTTCTCGTGGACACTTGACAATCAAGTCCATTATTTTATGGATACTTGTTTGCCCATGGGTCTTTCTATGTTATGCCAATTTTTTACAAGATTTTCAAATGCTCTACAATGGATTCTAGAAAACAAATATGGTGCAATTATGAGTCATGTAATTGCTGATTTTTTATTTGCTGGTCGTAAAGACTCTTCATTATGTTTAGATTCACTGCAGACATTCACACAGCTAGCTCAAAACATCGGAATATCTATTAAGCATGAAAAAACATCATTTCCAACAACATGCTTGGTTATATATGGAATTGAAGTAGATTCTGTTGATATGGTCGCTTGCCTGAAGATAAAGTATTGAAAATTAGAATGGCTTTGTCAAATTTTCGACGGAAAAAGAAAGTAACGTTGCGCGAACTGCAATCTCTATCGGGTTTATTAAATTTTGCAACTTTATGTGTTGTTCCTGGGCGCACAATTTTGCGGCGCTTATATGATCTTACAATAGGCATTGCATATCCTCATTACAAAATACGGCTCAATAGGGATGTAAGAGCTGATTTAAGCATGTGGTTAACATTCATGGACTCGTTAAATGGCAAATGTATGTTTTTACATGACAATTGGTCTCATTCGGAAACTATTCATCTTTTTACCGATGCTGCCTCTACTGTAGGTTTTGCTGCTGTTTTTGGGAAGGACTGGTTTGCTGAAAGATGGTCCATTCAATTTAAAGAATATCAAATAAATATTTTAGAATTGTTTCCTATTGTGCAAGCAATTGAAATCTGGGGAGAAAAGATGGCAAACCATAAGATTATGTTTCATTCGGACAATACAGCAACCGTGTGTGTTATAAATAAACGTACGTCTAAGGATACTGTCATGATGTCCCTGGTTCGGCGCTTGGTTGTAGGATGCATGAAGAATAATATTTTCTTTCGCGCATGCCATGTACCTGGGCAAATTTAGTTGCTGACCACCTTTCCCGTTTTCAATTGCAGGAGGCGTTTCAATGTTTGCCGTCTCTGGTAAAGACCACCTGGGCATATGATACAAGTATTTCATAAAACTTATGCACTTTTGTTCTGATTATTTTTATAAAAGATTTGTCATTCTTAATTTGTGTTAGTGTTTGTTTTACTTTATATATATGCAAATGAACCACTCCTTGCTATGTGCAATAACACGTGAATCATTTTGTTATCAGAAGTAACGGGAAAGAATATTTCTCGTCATTAAAGGGTAGCTAGGGCTGACTCAAATACCACTGTAGCAAATGTTATCTAATTGACGCTTTACACTATAAGCCCAACAGTTTTCATTATTGCTATTGCATTGTTCAATGAATATTTTATACATAGGGAGTTTTGACAATGCATTATTTTCAACCAATGTTTCAATGTTCTTTCTTTACAAATAAGTGATAATGGATATCTCCCAAGCTCGCCGTATACTGCTATATTAGGCGTCTGTTGATGTACACCAAGTACAGTTTTACAGAATTTGATGTGTAATTTATCAATATCTTTATAATCGTAACAATACAATACTAGTTTTTAATTTAAGTATACTTTTTCATATTATCAATACCAGTTTTTAATTACGGTATAATATCACCAATACCAGTTTTGAGTACAGTATACTTATAGTATTAACAATACAAGTTTTTAATTACAATACACTTATTATATCAACAACACCAGTTTTTAATAACAGTATACTAATAGTATTATCAATACCAGTGTTTAATTACAGTATACATACAATATTAACAATACCAGTTCTTAATTACAGTATACTTATAATATTAACAATACAATACCAGTTTTTAATTACAGTATACTTATAATAATAACAATATTAGTTTATGACTACAGTATACTCATACTATTTACAGAAACAAGTTTTTAGCATTTATGCTTGTGTTAAATTATATTTGCACTTATCAGTTATACAGGATATATTTTTATGTAAACATACCAACTAAATACTGACACGCAATTCTACATTTAGGAAATATATATGCACATTTGCTAAGAATACAATTGTTCTGTTTTACAGGTACTGATGCAGCTACTACTTTATACTACTTTATATCAATTAAGCATCCAACAACTCCGTTTAACAACGACACTTTAGTACGAAATGGTATTCTGTATCTACTTCACAGTGGCACACTCTAAAAAATACATTCTTCCCTTGGTGTATTTTCATATCTACCTCTTTCTATGTCAAGATTATGTGAGGAACATATCAATTTTTAAAGGGCATGTCCGAAATTTTTAACACATGTTCAAAGTTTGCTTTGAACAAAGCATAGGTACAAAGTTTTCCACTGTCTCTAACAGATGTTGACCACTCCTGCATATACTGATCAGTCAATCTCTGCTTGAAGGTTTGAAGAAATACTATTTCATTGGTTACTCCTTGATTTACCCACACATATCCTAAACCTGTATGCATCAGTAACTTTCTTACACCAGATACCTAGCTCTTTTGACCAATCTGATTAGAAATATTCATCATTGCATATGCTTTGCGAATATACCTATAAGAAAATAAAAGAAAAAGAAACAGCCAACAGCCCTTTTCAGGGCCACCTACTTTTCTCGAAAGAAAATATCTCTTCAGTCATTGTCAAAGTAAACAAGCAAAACACTACGATTTCACATGCAAATTCACACAGGGTATCAGACTGTCCAATACCGGTACCAAGATCACATATGTTTCATAGGTTCCCATAGGGTACCATGCAAATTCCCTATAGGGAATCATACTGTCCAATAGCATTTCGCATAGGGTTCCCAACGGAAACCATGCAAATTTCCTATAGGGTATCTGATTGTCTATCGTTCAATATATTGTTTTAAATGAAGTTTGGTGAAACGTTATTGACCGAATGGCATACAGTGCAGATAATGATAAGATTTTATAGATGTGCAGACTGCAGATCGTTAATTGTTATTGTAATAAGCTGTAATTGATTACAAGATTCCGTGTAATCATGAGTGATCAGTAATCATGGAAATTCTGACTAATGTAATTTTATTTTATCATCAAGTATAGGGTTTAAATGGCCTGTAATCATAATTATTTTTTATTACTTTCTGATTACAGAACAGAACAGAACATTTTCTTTTATCACTCCCAGGTGTTTTACAGAATTCAGCATGGGGATGCAACGAGATAACACTTTACATATACATAAATATAAATGCGGTACAAGGGTGTCATTAAATATCATTTGCATTACCTAATTATTTGTCTTAGAAATAATTGTATGTATAAATTCGATTGTTCTTTGCTGGGGGTGAGACTTACGTATTCTATAGAAGTTGTCTCAAGCTACGCCTAGTGTTAATATACGACCGCATTACTCACATAGTTCCTTCAAATATAGCCTGAACAGACTATAAGAGAATTACCCACAATTCGTTGTACTAAAACTCATTTAACCATGAAATTTATAAATGGAAGCGCAGCCAAAACGTTCACACGCATATAACACTAAAAGTGCGTGAGAAAAAAATTTTTGCGAAATGCTTATAGTGGATAAATTCAATTCGTAAGTGTACAAGTTTGATAGCAAAAACAGAAAAGAAAGACTTTACATGTTGTATGGTTTCATGAGCAATAATCATGTTTCTGTAATAGCAGTTTGTATCAAAACAGGCGAGTAGTCTTGTCCATTCTTTATGCCAACGATATCAATAACATTTATTTTAGTTCAGGACCATAGTTGCTCAAATGAAAATATTTTCAAAAATAATCAGTAAACAGTATGACATCATTTCATTCATGTACATGTACAAGCTGCACGGAGTTATGAAACAATGCATCGAGTCTGATGAAATGAAAGTATATTCTAATAGAAATTTGATGGTATTGGGATTGTGTTAATTAAATGTTTTCATAAACTTTTTTAAGAGTTAGTAATTGTGTATTATCTGAGATTAGACAATCCTTCAGCGTTAGGTTTTGTCTGTTAGTCAGTTCTGATGTATGTAAAAAGAGATTTATTTGTACATGTACTGTGAAAAGGTCACATTCTAACAAGAAGTATGATTCAGTACCCATTTGGTTTCTGCTGCACAGATCGCATATTCTGTCATGATATGGAGTTCCGTCGAATCTCCCGCGTTCAAATTGAAATTTGCCGTTCTATGCATAAATAAAGTAAGGCAATCGTCAACATCTTATATTTTAAAGTATTTTTCAAAATTAAGGTTACATTTGTAAGTGCTGTAATTTCTACCTTTGTTCTCGCGGAGCTGGGTAGCCCAAAATTGTTTGTATTGGTCTATTAAAGTTTGCTTTAATAATTTGTATGGATTGATTTACTAAGAATTTGAGCCTTATTCTGCCAGAGGTCAGGTCTTCCAACAGAGTTCAATAAATCTTTAATGTAGAATATCCATTTGAATTCCATATTGGTTTGATTAATCATGTACTTGTAAATTTGAAATGATATTTTCGTTGTTTTGTTTTTTTAAATTGTTTATAGTCCCGGCCGACCGTGGGATGTCTGCCCTTGTGAACTCGCCAAGACCCCAGTATGGCTCTCGTGCATACTAATTTGATAATCTAATGAGTTTGGTGTAGTGCACTTCTGGGTGCTATTGGGCTCGTTTTGGGGAGGCTGCGTTTTTAGTATGTGGCATTCCCTGTTTGATATTATTTTTGTTTTTTCTGCCCTAATTCAAAAGACTTGCCAGGGAGAATGTTACATTTCTCGCCTGCAATTTCGATAAAGCTTTTTTTACTAGCTGTATTGTTAAACATTATACTATGTGGACCTGTGACGAAGTTTGTAAAGCCCTTTCCTTTTTATTGAACAACATTTATATAAGGTTTGGGAATGCAGTTTTCAGACAAGTAATCGGTATTCCCATGGGAACAAATTGTGCACCCCTTGTCGCAGATTTGTTTTTACATTGTTATGAAAGAGAGTTCTTGGTACGTGGCATTCCCTGTTTGATATTATTTTTGTTTTTATGTTGAGTCTTTCTGCAGATACACAGGCAGACATTATCACTGCTTTTAATAATACATCACGCTATCTGGATGATATTCTTAATATGGATAACCCGTTTTTTGGTCAATTGGTGGACACTATTTATCCCCGGGAACTCCAGTTAATTAAAACTAACAATTTGGATACTGGTGCTTCATTTTTAGATTTACATCTCTCTATTTATAACAATATTATACATACCAAAATTTTTGACAAGAGGGATGATTTTAATTTTAGTATTGTAAATTTCCCCCATTTGGATGGGGATGTACCTCATGCTACATCTTATGGGGTATACATTTCTCAGTTAATTCGGTTTGCCAGAGCGTGTAGTCATGTTGAGGATTTCAATGAACGTAATCAGTATATTACAAATAAACTTCTTCAACAGGGCTACCGTTATTACAAATTGCGTAAATATTTTGCTAAATTTTACTATCGTAATTCTGATTTGGTTTTGAAATTCAATAGTAATCTAAAGACTCTTCTGCGAGAAGGTATTTCAAAACCCGATTTTTATGGGGATGTGGTTTACAAACTTCGTAAGATTTTGGGTCATGGCAATTTTCCAACTGTATTTGCTAAAATTATAAAACGTTTTGTTAAAAGAGGTTACGACCCAACTGTTTTGAGACACACCGCATGTTTGGTGTTCAACCCGTTTACAGTTGGACGCTATGCTTCCCTCTTTGATTGTGTCTGACGGAAGAGGGGGAGGACTCTGTGATGGGCAGTTTTTAAATCCCACTGGGACGAAACTGTTTTAATTTCTGTCCTCTGGCCTGTTCCGTCGGGCCCTTAAGGGTGTTTCTCTTGGTGCTCTGCCTTCTGCAAAGGCATTGAGTACATACGTTTTTTGGTTCTCAAGGTTTGCTTTTTATATATTCATACACGAGCATTTTTGTGTTTTACATACCATGCCTTTTGTTTCCATTGCGTGTGTTAGAGATTCACCTAGCAGGGATTACTTTTATTTACACTGTCCTGTGACTTTGGAACATGGTGGGGGTAAGAGTGAGGTTGGGTGCGCACCATAAACCGGTTTAAGCTCCCCAGTGGTGTTTTTGCCACTGACCGTTCCAAGGCGGTGCCCCACTGTGTTCCTTTAATTGTTCGTTTTGTCCTCGTGTGTTTGCTTTGTATGCTAGTGTGTGTTGGTAGTGTATGTGTGTGTGTGTGTGTGTGTACATGATTGTGTGTGTGTGTGTGTGTGTGTGTTGTGTGTGTGTGTGTATGTGTGTGTGTGTGTGTGTGTGTGTGTGTGTGTGTGTTGGTGGTGTGCACTTCTGGGTGCTATGGGGCTCGTTTTGGGGAGGCTGCGTTTTTGGTATGTGGCATTCCCTGTTTGATATTATTTTTGTTTTTACCTTACTATAATACCCAGTCAGTTTTCTCCAAAGAATATGACTATTTAGCAAAATTGTGTAAAAATGCCAGTAGTCAAAAGATATGTGTGCCAGTTTGCAGACCGGACACGCGTTTCCAGCGTACATTGGTGCTTGGACCACTTTGCCTTGTGGTTTCTATTTCTGGTGTTATATCGCAGTAGAAGAGAGCTTTTTTGTAGAAAATCGCACAGTCAAAAAGAGGAGAACAAAATGATTTGTAAAAAGACGGCCAAGTAGTAAATGTATAGTATAGTATAGTATACTAGTTGACTTCTTGACATGCTTACTTAACAAAATGTGATATATAGAAAGTTTTTGAAACGAGTGTAAAAATTTATAAAAGAAAAATTAACAGTAAGATTTCTTTTGTTTAATGTTTTTGAGAAAGTTTCCAATCTAGTGGCCGTTATAATTTTGTATCATTCTTTATTTGGTTTCTAAACAATTTACTTAAAAACGAAAAACTATTTGTTACTTAAGATTTTTGCAGGGATCTTATACAATAGATACTAAATAATTTAATCATATACCAAAATGATGGCTATATGTGAGAAAAAAATAACACACCAGTTTGTTTGGCAGCCGATTGTTAACTTCATGCTTGTCGGGCCATATTCTTTGTTCAAACATACCCTGTATTTCGCGTGTTCATACATCCGTTCTTTCTAAATCTCATACGACCCCTCTGTTCGTTCAATTTCTTTCACTTTTTTTGTATTTTTGTTTACCCTCGTATATACATACTCTACTTTTGTTAGTGTACTATTCATAATTTGTAAAACATATAAAAAATTATAGTCTTTTTTAAGATACATCTTATTCACTCGCCTTTCTCTCTGACATCATACTCTCAATCTTTTTTTGTTTTTTTTTTAAATGTGTTTTTGCTGTTTCGTTTCATGATCTACGATACATAATTTTCTATATCATACAATATATTCCAAAAGAACCCTCCACCATCTTTCACTTCACTCATTAATCATTCTCTTTTCTTCTCTCATTCGTTGTCGTTTATGTAACAGCCAAAGTTTTGGGTCGGTAATTTCTTATACCTTGCATTCATTATTTTGTATTAGCCTAATATTATTCTTTTGCTAACGTAATTTACCGAAATTCGGTAACGAAAATTTTAAAAAGTATTGTATAACTAATTTTGTACTTTTTGTTAGCGTGAAGTTTCGAGCTGTGTCATACATTTCCGTCATGGTAAACGGACATTTTCCCCTAGGACATTATCCCCTTGGCTCATTTTTGCTTAGGAGGACAATATCCCCTTGATGATTTTGCAAAGGAGGACATTAGCCCCTTGCTAAAATTTGCGAAGGAGGACATTATCCCCTTGATGATTTTGCAAAGGAGGACATTATCCTCTTCTCCCTAGGACATTAGCCCCTTCTTACATATGTGATATAGTCCAATATTGATACCTTTAACATCCAAAATAAGTGTTGATTTAATGTAAAAACTAAACAAATAGACTTGATTTTAAGAAAATCTGATACAAAAAACAACAAAGCACCAGAAAACCCTTGAGACTCCTCTGTGACAAATACAACAAAAAGGAGAAATCTCTAGCACAACTTCTGAATGCCATTGGTACAAACATTAGAGTCAACTGATTATGAAATATAAGTGATGTTTGCTAAGAAAACAGTTTATATTGTGTTGTTTCTCTGTTGTTGTGCTAAGTAAGAGACATAGTGTATACATATCTATATATTTCAAAGAACCTTTATTCTTTATTCACTTTTTTTCATTACAATGAAATAATGAAGTTTACAATAGTACAATACTATGAGGCTCATACACAATAATGGTAATACAAAAACATTCATAATACATATATTCAATCGTGAATTTCATACTTTTTAAACCTGTATATAATATAATTTCGATTTGGAGAGTCATGCAAATTTACATGTTAAGACTAAAATTACTGTAAATGTTGAACAATTGTTTAAGCTGACATTTTTTTAAAAACATTGTGTCAGCTACTCAATGATAATACTTATAAATGCAACTTGATTCCATTAATATATCAATACGAGGTTAGCTCTTTGTTTGTTTGAAATTACCTTACTTCAGATAAAATTAATCTAATAAACTTACACAATTTAATATATTCGCATTAATTCAGTGTCCTTATTAAATAATTGTTCCATTTTAAAAGTATTTGGACGTGTGTTATGATAAGGTTTTAATAGTTGTGTATCAGTAAATGTGCTTGACTTTACAACACTCCTGTGTTTAATAATTTTGAGAAAAATGTCTTCTTAAATAAAAAGCAAAAAATCGTTTCATGTAGCTTTGAGTTGTGTTTTATTATTCACACGAATGTGGTAGATAAATTTTAATATTCTCACTATCATTAAGGATACAAAAGTGACCTTTGATCCATTAATCCATACATTTAATGTGTTAATTGTGGCTATTTATAAATTAGTTTATCATCAAATAATTGTTGAATTTTGCCAACATCTGTTAAGTCTAGTCAATATTTCTGCAAAAAGTAATTAAATTGAAAAACAGTACACCAGTTCTTTGTATTTCAAATTTGTTTGTTAACACCTTTTTAACATAGACATTGTTCCTGCAAAAACTCTCACACATTTTCTACAAATTAAGTAATAATTACATTCAAAAAGAATAATTTTCAAAAGGCTATTGTATTTGGATGAATGAGCTAATGTCTCAATATGCAAACTACAGAAGGGGCTAATGTCCTCCTTGTCAAAATCACCAAGGGGACAATGTCCTAGGGAGAAGGGGATAATGTCATCCTTCACAAATTTAGCAAGGGGCTAATGTCCTCCTTTGCAAAATCATCAAGGGGATATTGTCCTCTTATACCAAAATGAGCCAAGGGGATATTGTCTTAGGGGATAATGTCCTACATTCTTCCGTCATACTGCGATCGAAATACTTTTCGGGCTTTCTGTTATACAGAAAATTTAGCCGGTGTTCTTCTTTTGTTCCGTAGAAGATACTTGTGTACTCACAATTATTCAAGTAAATCTTTTTTCACAGCGGTTTCGGACTATACTACTATATAAAATATGATTTTGTTTTTTTACAGTACATGGCAATAGGGTTCTCCTGTATTTCCATCAAGGCCACGTGACGTTATAGATTTAAAGGGGCGCAACTTTCGGAATTTGCTGGGCGTTACTCTACTTACGTGGAAAAGAGAAATAAATTTGCATTATTAAGCATTTAATGGTATGTTAAATGGTTGTCAAATGAAAATATTCGCACTTGTTCGATGAATCAGTTAAGCTTCATTAACAGGTGGTAATTATGACACATTTGAAAAGGTATTCTAAATTTGAGAATGTTTGACAGGTTAATTTATTGCCGAACATGTCATAACAACCTGGCACCTGTCACGGATTAACACATATCTTTGATAACAAAACAACAGGACTGGAATGCCACGTACCAAAAACGCAGCCTCCCCAAAACGAGCCCCACAGCACCCAGAAGCACACACACACACACACACACACACACACACACACACACACACACACACACACACACACACACACACACACACACACACAACCAACACACACTAGCATTTAGTAAATCAATCCATACAAATTATTAAAGCAAACTTTAATAGACCAATACAAACAATTTTGGAACACAGTGGGGCACCGCCTTGGAACGGTCAGTGGCAAAAACACCACTGGGGAGCTTAAACCGGTTTATGGTGCGCACCCAACCTCAGTCTTACCCCCACCATGTTCCAAAGTCACAGGACAGTGTAATTAAAAGTAATCTCTGCTAGGTGAATCTCTAACACACGCAATGGAAACAAAAGGCATGGTATGTAAAACACAGAAATATGCTCGTGTATAAATATATAAAAACAACAACAAAAAGAACACATAATACTAACATACAAATAATAATAATAAAGAGCCATATATCGCATCTGGTGATAATAGATATGTCCGTCTGTAGTTTTGTTTTGTTTGTGTTTTGGTTTTAAATAGTCCGACAATGCAAAAAGTTGTATGTCTTACGGATATGTTTTTGTTTGTTCCCCTGTGTATTTGAAGATGATAGTACCTTAATTTCAATGCAGAGAACCCTATCTGCCATGCAAATAATCAGCAATCGTAACAAACATGTGTTATTTTGGGAGGATATCATTCTTATAGTTCCGTGCGTAACGTGTGTACCGGTCCGCATTGCAGTCCATGTGTCCTCCTCCCTAGGGTGTTGTTTGTGTCCGCACGCTTCCGTTCAACGTTCTGATCAACTTGCTATATAGTCCCGCGTTCATAATTTCCCTTATTGAATTGATGTTTGGCGACTGACTGCATGTAACCATACGCGTGTTGGATATCATCGCACTTTCTATTACTCTTGTATCAACTTATCATAGGCTAACTATACTTTAAGTTAGTGTTTTTTGTTTTTACACCATGTGCCCGAGACATTCCTACACTACGTTATAGGAATTGCATTTTGTCTTCAAACTCTATGTTTCTGAATACCCCTAACCTTACCTTGGCTCGCTATACTGCTGGTTGGATCCATGAATACCGTTTTGTTAATATAAACTAGTCCTAGCTTTAATAGATTAGATTCAAATTACATTCTATGAAACTTATACGTTGGGCAATTAAAGAGTACGTGTCTAAATGTTTCCGGAATATGGCAATGTTCGCAGTTCTTTTCAGGTCTAAACATTTCTGCTTTTAATAAAGAGCTACATAATTTTAGTCGCGTGTACATTTTATCTAGTTTGCAATTGGCACTATAATGTGGTAATCTTTTGGGCGTTTTTTTTGTATTAATTGTGATGTCGCGTTCTTCGCGATAACTGACCATCGATTTAAGAACTTCTCCTTAATTTTACTCCAGATGATACTGAATGCTTCGGTTACATTAAGTTGAGTAGAAGATTTAGTGCCAGCCTCACTTCCGGTTTTGGCAATTTTATCTGCCTTTTTGTTTCCTTTAATGCCAGTATGGCTAGGAATCCATGCGAATTGTACGTGATAGTTTTTCTGTCTTAGTCTATTTGTTTGTCGTAATATCCAGTTTATTTCATCCGGTCTATATGCGGACGTACCAGACATTATTGACTGTAACGAACTAAGGTTGTCAGTTAGTATCACCGTGTTTATTAAGCTAATATTTTCTATATAAAGTATGGCTTTTTGTATAGCTATAAGCGCATGAATATGGAAAGACGGTGGTCCCACTGAATCGCCTTGTCTTGTATTATTTCTTTACTCTTTGGAAAAACTACTATTCCTGCGCCCGCGATTTTTTGTCCGGATTTTTGCTGCCGTCCCTGTATATCTGCATCTTGCCTTTGTAGTACGAATCAATGAACCTATTTGCTATTGGAATGTTTTTATTTTTGTCGTCTGCCTTATTAATTTTTCTAAATAGTTCATTCGGTATGTGAGATTCCACCGACGCAGCTGAGTCGTCAACGAACTGCGAGATATTGGTCTTAAGGTTGAGGTTTTGGACATTGACGTCTCTTATTCTTTCGTCGAAAGTCTTCATCATAAGACTGAATAGTATGGGTGATAGTACCGAACCCTGGGGACAGCCGTTTTTCAGTTTCGATAATTTCGGACGTGGTCCCATTAAATGTTACTTTAATTTTCATAGTGTTTAAATGTTGATAATCAGATTATGGCCATATAACAGATTTGTTTGAAACTTAAACATCTGATCATTTACACTCATTTATGTTCACTTAGCGCTTAATTCAAGTCAGATTTTCACTGGAGGTATTTTTAAAATTTGATTTCCCTATCCTGGTTGCCTAACCAAGATAGAGTTATTTTATCATAAGTACAAATTTGTACAAATACTTTGCCTAAAGAAAGATATAAATAAGACCTATTGTATTATTTGTAAAACAATTGCATTAACAGTTATATACTTAGATGGAATTCATTAGAAATGCAAGTTCGAAAAATTATTTTTACCTCCCTTTACCTATCTTGGTTGCGCAACCAAAATAGATTGGAAATAAATGCATTCAGCAGAAGCTACACGTAGTTTTAAAACTTTTTTTTGGTTCAGAATGTTAAAATATTTGTTTTCATACTTTCATATTAAAGGGGAGTAATAACAAAATTATATAAAAGTTAATAAAATGTAAATTTCTCATAGGGATCTAACTCTATGTAATGGATCTTTTTGTTCCTTAAATAAATCTCTAACAGAATATACAAAAGTAAAAATTGTCATCAAATGTTGCTTAAATGTGATTGACCACCTTTAAGAAGTTGGCCATCCATTTAATCATTCTCCCGTGCATGCCTTTATCATAAAGATATGTGACAGCTCGGTCGTTCCATAGCTTATCAAATGCATTAGAAATATAGCCAAAACATATCTTTTCTGAAGTTGTGCACGTTCACAGTCGGCTCCTAACCGTACTATGTTATCTTCGTAAGAATGGTGTGTTCTACATCCAGGCTGATATTTTGAAATTAAATTGTTTTGTTCTAAATAATTGCATATTCGGGGTTTTATCATTTTTGCATTAGTTTTGTAAATGTTGATGTTAATGAAATGGGTCTGTACAAGGATGGTTTACATTTATCTTTGTTAGGCTTAAGGATCGGTATTATGACTGCTTCACTCCAGCTGCTGTGTGTAATACCTGTCTGCCATGACTGATTAAAAAGTTGTAACAATGTAGTTTTCGATTCCGGGGGTAGGTTTTTCAGTATTTTAGAATGAATAAGATCATCGCCCGGGGCTCTGTCCTTACAGTTTTTAAGTGCTTCGTTTAGTTTAAACATGGTAAAATCGGAGTTATAATCTATATTCATCCTTTCTTCTTCTACTTGAATAATATCTATTATTAAAAGATCAACTTCCTGTTTATTTTGGACGAATGATTGACAGTATCCATGGTTACTGCTGACCGTGGCATAGTTGTTAACTAACTCGTCTGTTTTTAAATGTGAGGATTTTCAAATCCTAACATTTACTGTGCCCGGTTTCTGAGAACAGCAGTTTGTGACGCTTTACAAGCGTTTTACCGACAACGATCGCTATGTCATTTGGACGAAAAATCCCACGGCGCGTCACATATTTGTAAAACAATTGCATTAACAGTTATATACTTAGATGGAATTCATTAGAAATGCAAGTTCGAAAAATTATTTTTACCTCCCTTTACCTATCTTGGTTGCGCAACCAAAATAGATTGGAAATAAATGCATTCAGCAGAAGCTACACGTAGTTTTAAAACTTTTTTTTGGTTCAGAATGTTAAAATATTTGTTTTCATACTTTCATATTAAAGGGGAGTAATAACAAAATTATATAAAAGTTAATAAAATGTAAATTTCTCATAGGGATCTAACTCTATGTAATGGATCTTTTTGTTCCTTAAATAAATCTCTAACAGAATATACAAAAGTAAAAATTGTCATCAAATGTTGCTTAAATGTGATTGACCACCTTTAAGAAGTTGGCCATCCATTTAATCATTCTCCCGTGCATGCCTTTATCATAAAGATATGTGACAGCTCGGTCGTTCCATAGCTTATCAAATGCATTAGAAATATAGCCAAAACATATCTTTTCTGAAGTTGTGCACGTTCACAGTCGGCTCCTAACCGTACTATGTTATCTTCGTAAGAATGGTGTGTTCTACATCCAGGCTGATATTTTGAAATTAAATTGTTTTGTTCTAAATAATTGCATATTCGGGGTTTTATCATTTTTGCATTAGTTTTGTAAATGTTGATGTTAATGAAATGGGTCTGTACAAGGATGGTTTACATTTATCTTTGTTAGGCTTAAGGATCGGTATTATGACTGCTTCACTCCAGCTGCTGTGTGTAATACCTGTCTGCCATGACTGATTAAAAAGTTGTAACAATGTAGTTTTCGATTCCGGGGGTAGGTTTTTCAGTATTTTAGAATGAATAAGATCATCGCCCGGGGCTCTGTCCTTACAGTTTTTAAGTGCTTCGTTTAGTTTAAACATGGTAAAATCGGAGTTATAATCTATATTCATCCTTTCTTCTTCTACTTGAATAATATCTATTATTAAAAGATCAACTTCCTGTTTATTTTGGACGAATGATTGACAGTATCCATGGTTACTGCTGACCGTGGCATAGTTGTTAACTAACTCGTCTGTTTTTAAATGTGAGGATTTTCAAATCCTAACATTTATTGTGCCCGGTTTCTGAGAACAGCAGTTTCTACTTTTAAAACTGAATTACCCCTAAATTCTAAATAATCCTTCAGATTGATAACATCTCATATTTATAGAAAGTAACATAAGTAATCAACATTTTTGGTGTTGGTATGATTGCAAAGATTAACATTGTTTCAAAGATAAGAAAAATATGCGACAATTTATCATAAAAAAGAATTCAGTCAACTTTTCTTAGTTAATGTGCATAGGTTGTAAGTACTTCTTAAACGTTCGAAAGATACAGCATTATGACACTTAAGTGGTCTGTTTCTTACTACGCAGTTTAGACATGTACTACTTTAAAAAGCAGCCGATCAAAACGCGCTGAAAGTGACACACCTCATATACATTTACACTGGCAATACTTTACCTACATTGCATTTATAAACGCTATTTCATCGGTTACGTGTATTAATGAAAATGTAGGTTCTGATAACAGAAGGAATGTCGTTCTGGTAAACAATGCGGTTACGATATGTTTTCACTCCAAAATCGAAAGTAAATTAAGTAACGAAGATACTACGCAGTTGAGCTGGTTTTTAAGTAAATTCGTGTGACGATTATTTTTATGAGTACTACGATGATTACCCTAGACAAGAAGGTACTATCTAATTATTTTATCATTGTTTGCTTGGACTTTAACTGATTTTGTAAAACTATCGTTGATTCTTCATATTTTCTTTATCTACCCAATAAATAACTTGGTTACATCATATCATATCATGACATGGAATTAGCAGGTATGGCTTACAGTTCAGTGTACTGTAGCAATAATATGAGATTGCAATTTTTAATTGTGTGCAGTTCATATTGCATGCTATCTGTCATGTAAAAACGAACGGCATTAAAATCAATAAAAAATATGAGAAAATACCCCACCCTGTTTATTTTGAAAGTAGTTGATGTCCCCTGTCCTCTTATAATTCCTAATGAATTTCCTTATACCTTGTCTACTGCACTTAAGAGAATGCCGTGACGACAACAGTTTAGATATTGATGAGAAATTGTGTCCTTTCCGTCGATAAAATAGAATTAAATTTCGTTTTTCAGAGGTAAACGGTCTTCGACCTGTACCGGAAGTCATTATTGCCCGTATTGCATTGACGAATGAAAAATAATACAATGTGAAGTCAGCACTTTGTTTATACACGCATAGTCAAACAATTCACGACTGAATAAAACATCGAATCAGATACCGTATAGGCCTATCGTGCATCGTGTACCGGGACTCGTATATCGTGTATCGTATACCGTGTAAAGAATATGGTGCACGCTGCACGATGAATGATACGATATGATACACGATGTACGATTGAAAAAATACACGATGAGCGCATGCACGTTACACGCACGATATACGCAAATTTTGACAACTGTTACATTCCGACTACTGTATTTGTGCTTTAATATGTATCTTGTTTCTTCACGTTCGTTAGCTCAACTGGAACGTTACACAGAAAGCCGCTCACAAATTTGTCTGATAATAAGACGAGCTTGAGAAAAATTTCTAATAAATTTGTTTCTGTAAGATAATACTGAACTCAAGCTGCCAACTAATGTATGTGAATAATCTAGAGCACTGCACAGCGCCTTCGTGCAACTAAGCGTTAGTGAAACATATTAAAGGATATTCAGTTAAAGCATTAAAGACATCTATCTCTATAAATTCAAGTATCATTCTAATATATTCATTGGTGTATATATAACATTCTGCTTATAGTTAAGTTTAGAATGTATTCATTTAATACTTTCTTATCACATTTTATGATTATGATGATGCATGAAGGTATGTCAACATCAAACATGAACTATTGATATACAATTTTGTAGACATATACTTATTTTGTTTGCCTTACAAAGCTAGGAATTGTTAGAGACGTTAAGATGGTAGTAATAATTTACACAGACTTGTTCGTTTGATATAGTGTTAAATCTGTTTCTTTATAAGGATATTTTAAACTTCTCGTAAGCGTAAGGACATTACTGCATCTAGACCAACTGATTTCTGGATCTAACACGAATGACAATAATTGTGGTTGAGTTTGAACAAACTGGTTTTTAAACACTTACGATGTTTTAAAAGATTGTGTATGTGACATCTTTACTAACGATATATACCCGATAAATACAGATGACAATTCTAGATAACTTGAGACCGAAATTAGTGAGTATATTTTTAAATGAAATGCACCCATAGAACGTGTCTTAAAGTTTTTACATGAGCGAATTATAGCAACTAGTTTACGTGACCATAGTAGAGCGTCAATTTGGTAGGTAGTTGGTAGTTGGTAGTTGGATATTCGAATAACCAACTACCTACTAGTTGGTAGTTGGTTATTCGTAATTCCAAACTATAACACAATACACTATCACCAGAATGAAATGTTCAAACACACCATACCCTTTCCTTAACATAGAATAAAAGCAGGGGATCTAGTTGGTTATTCGTGTATTATTTTTCCGGAATAAATGTAACGGATATATAACAAGATAGATGTATTCTACAACATGGTAACAGCCCCTTCTCCCTACGTCCACCAGAGGACTCAGTTGGTTATTCGCGTGAATCCCCAACGACCAACCAGAATGTGGTTAGTAATTCGAACTTTGCATGTGTTCCTCTCAGAATGGAAAGTATTTTTTCGGGATAAATGCAACTGATATATAACAAGATAGATGAATTCTACAACATGGTAACATCCCCTTCTCCCTTCATCCACCAGGGGACTCAGTTGGTTATTCGCGTGAATCCCCAACAACCTACCAGAAGGTAGTTGGTAATTCGAACTTTGCATGTAATAAGATACTTGTTAATCATTTAATAGCAACGGATTACTCCTGAGATGTATCATTCATTTTCGAAAATGTGATTATATATGAAAATATCAAATAATTACAACACACTGATATGCGTATTTTTTCGTACAGGGATACAAGCAGACATCCTTTACAGAGTGCGTTGATAATTTGATGAGAAACTAAGTAACATTCTTTAATATGCAGTACAACCACTTGAGAGAAACAGGGTTTGCAAGCCAAGACTGGGTTTATTGTGAAATGGTTGTTGTTGTTGTTGTTGTTGTTGTTGTTGTTATTGTTGTATTGAATTGGTACTAGCGGAACAAACTATTTCTGACTTCTGTTATTTTTCACGATGTCGTTGGCTAAATTCATGCTACATAAACTTAACAAGAGTGCCAAACTGTCACAAAATACGCCCGTCAAGGAGGCATAACTCAGTATCTGGCAGTTCATTTGTTTTGTAAAACCTGCTAGAACTATAGAGCAGACAAGGCTAATTCACCTGTTTGAACTATGAGCTGAGAAGGCTAATTTCATAATTTTCGATAATTCAAGGGCAACAAGAGCACTGTAATCAAGAGCAAATGCAGAGCAATATCCACACAGTTATATGACGCTTGAACCCTAAGTGTGACCTTGACCTTGAAGGGGGCCATCCGGAATATGGCTTCTGCACATCGTATCAATGTGGTAAACAATTGTGTCAGGTTTCTTCGAAATCCTTCACGGGGTTCAAGAGTTACAGAGCGGAAGGGAAAAAAGTCCGAAATCCTTCACGGGGTTCAAGAGTTACAGAGCGGAAGGGAAAAAAAGTCATATGACCTTTGAACCCCTAAGTTTGACCTTGACCTTGAAGCGAGCCATCCGGAACATGGCTTCTGCACATCGTCTCAATGTGGTAAACATTTGTGTCAGGTTTCTTCAAAATCATTCACGGGGTTCAAGAGTTACAGAGCGGAAGGGAAAAAAAGTCATATGACCTTTGACCCCTGAGTATGACCTTGACCTTGAATCCAGCCATCCGGAACATTGCTTCTGCACGTCATCTCAGTCTGGTTAACATTTGTGTCAGGTTTCTTCGAAATCCTTCACGGGGTTCAAGAGTTACAGAGCGGAAGGGAAACAAAATCATATGACCTTTGACCCCTAAGTATGACCTTGACCTTGAATCCAGCCATCCGGAACATTGCTTCTGCACGTTATCTCAGTCTGGTTAACATTTGTGTCAGGTTTCTTTGAAATCCTTCAAGGGGTTCAAGAGTTACAGAGCGGAAGGGAAATTGCTAACGGACAGACGGACACCGAGGCGATAACATAATACGTCCCCTTCGGGCGTATAAAAATGGCCTGTGTAACTATTAAACTTCTCATAATAAACACAGTTTGTCAACAACGTGATAGATGGTACTTGTCCCAATATAACAACTGTTCTCTTATTGTTATCCAGTAAATGTAATGTTTGATTTCCAAACAAATATTAACGCATTAAACGCATTTTTTTCTGACGTAAAAGTACATAATTACAAAGATTACTTGGAATTAAATGTACATCCAGTTGTTAGTGATAGTAACGTAGTTTCAACATATAGAACATTTGATTTTAACAACATATGAAATAATGGTAGTGAAATTGAAGCCCTTTCATTTCCTGTTCGTGTTGGTACCCTTATATTCATGCAAAGTGAAAAGGTTAGTACATGGGAAGTACTAAAATGTACACGGACTAGCACTGGACAATTCTAGATCTTAGTCATATCGACTTCTGAAAACTTCGCAGCACATTGTGCTCGAATTCAAACATGTTAGGCGCTATATAGGTGAAATTTGTACTTGATAACGTACTGCGTATTTGAATTGTGATTATTGATCGTGGTGCATGCTCTTTAAAGATGATGCAAATGACAATAAAACAATGACACGTTGTAGTCCGGCGGGCATGCGAACAGGTAAACATTTACTTTTCCCTTCATCCACCAGGGGACTCAGTTGGTTATTCGCATGAATCAACAACTATTAATTAATTAATTCATTCATTCATTCATTCTTTTTCTGTTTTTTCCTGTCTTTCTTTCGTTCATTCATACATTCCACTGACACTATATTTATCATTACTTCATAGGATGTTACATTTTTACCTCGGTTATTTATATGAGAATCTGAAAAATATAATCATGTCTTAAAGCGGTTTTTGTGTTTCTTTTATATTTCCTTTTCGTTGAAGGACCAGTGCTACACTCCATTATCATGAAAAAACTGCCAACGTTTCACACAAATAGCCAGCCCATCAGCAGAACTATAACCCATTATCCGCTTTCACTAAATACCACGGACGCGCCTCTTGTAAATATATCTTAATTAATAATTTCCTGCAGTTTCGGGTATATACAGCGAGCTTTCGAGTTACAAAGACATCGCTGGTTGTTGCAATATGTACAGCATCCATACACGAGACCTCCGTCTTAATTCTCAATCGAAAGACAATCAAATTAATATTGTAGAGAAGCATGGCAACTCATATAAAATTGATCTGTTTTAAAGAAACATGCTAAAAGCAAACGGGCATTATATAAAATAAGGGGTCCATGATCCTATGTCGCACACCCGGGTATTACTGAACAGCATTGCAAAATTAAGCATGACAGTGTGTAATAAGGTTTCTCAATGACTTGCTAAAGTGGTGTAGCTGAGGTTATATCTTATTACCAACTGGTGAAACCTTCACCATGGAAGATTACAGAATGAAATAGCCGTCAGAACACAACAAAGGACAAATATGTAGAATACACAAACAAATCCAGCGTCTTCAGTGCTTTGATTATGAGCTGCTTTAGTAATTTCCAGTACTGACTTTGGATGTTACTGAGTCAATCTTGAATGTTTTCTTCAAGATTACCATAAAATTGCTCCATGGCATTTTTTGTATCGTTTACACAATTACGCAGATACTTATACTTACACTGGTGCAAAAATTAGATTTGATTGCAAGAGATCTCTGACGATCGCGCTTACTTGAGAGAGTTGTAATAACGGAATCGTACCCAGGTTTGTCATAAGTCTGAGCATGACTTCTTTATATGGAATACATTTTGTTCATTAGCCTATCTGTTTCCTCTGAAATACATGCAAAGTTCAAATTACCAACTACCTTATGGTTGGAAGTTGGGGATTCACGCGAATGACCAACTGAGTCTCCTGGTGGATGTAGGGAGAAGGAGGTGTTACCATGTTGTAGAATACATCTATCTTGTTATATATCCGTTACATTTATTCCGGATAAATACTTTCTGTTTTGAGAGGAATACATGCAAAGTTCGAATTACCAACTACCTTCTGGTTGGTAGTTGGGGATTCACGCGAATAACCAAATGAGTTTCCTGGTTGATGTAGAGAGAAAGAGGTGTTACCATTTTGTAGAATACATTTACCTGGTTATAGATCAGTTACAGTTATTCTTGAAAAAGCTATCTGTTTTCTCTGAAATACATGCAATATCTGAATTACCAACTACCTTCTAGTAGGTAGTTGGGGATTCACGCAAATAACCAACTGAGTCCCCTGGTGGACGTAGGGAGAAGGGGGTGTTACCATGTTGTAGAATACATCTATCGTGTTAAATATCCGTTACATTTATTCCGGATAAATACTTTCTGTTTTGAGGGGAAAACATGCAAAGTTCGAATTACCAACTACCTTCTGGTAGGTAGTTGGGGATTCACGCGAATAACCAACTGAGTCCCCTGGTGGATGTAGGGAGAAGGGGGTGTTACCATGTTGTAGAATACATCTATCTTGTTATATATCCGTTACATTTATTCCGGAAAAATACTTTCTATTTTGAGAGGAATACATGCAAAGTTGAATTACCAACTACCTTCTGGTTGGTAGTTTGAGATTCACACGAATAACCAACTAGGTCCCCTGCTTTATTCTGTTTTAAGGAAAGGGTATGGTGTGTTCGAACATTTCATTCTGGTAATAGTGTATTAAGTTACCAACTACCAGCAGTTATATAGTTTGGAATTACGAATAACCAAGTAGGTAGTTGGTTTTTTAAATATCCAACTACCAACTACAACTACCTACCAAATTGACGCTTATGTAAAAATATCCAATTTCAATTGATAAAAACAACAACCTGTGTCTCCGTACAAAATATTATTTGTCGCCGAGGTCTCCGCTTTTTAAAATAGGTTGATGCGTGCGACAATGATAAGTTAAACAATTAACAACAGTTATTTTACCTTTCCTATTTTCACTGTCGTATACAGGAGAGGGACATTGTCCAAAATTGCTATAAAAAATAATGTGTATCAATTAACTAATCAAGTGATAAAATAAGTTCTTTACAGATATGATTTACTTGATGATGATGATTTCAATATTTTAAATACTAGACTTGGAAACAAATTCGACTGTTCATCATCACACCGTTGGTGACGCTACAGTTCCTAGTCATTTCATTACCTAACACATCTGCTGGGTATCGTTTTCGACAATCTACGACGATGTTGCAAACTCGGTCATTAATTAAAGGATATAACAGCGTCAGTAACATCATAGGCTTTGCCAGTAATAACAGTGTGTCCCATACACCTCTGCATACAACAGACAAAAGTGTGATATCTTTTACATTGGAGAATTTATTTTTCGAAACAAGGACAACTGTGAAAGAAGTTAATTGTCGTTCAGTTTGTGATGGCGACGAGTTGGAGATTAGTAAAGCAAAGGAAATTTCTAAAGTGTTTTCTAAACGTGTTATTACACCTCAGCAGTATATACATATGACCAATAACTGTAGCAAATTTATTAAAAAGAGAGGGTATATCACAGATCCACTCACAGAAGAGGAGATGAAGTTCCCACTAGCATACGATTTGTTAATGTATGTTGATTTTGAACAATCAGAGAGGCTTCTCCGAGCAATTTATAGGCCTCAGAATATATATTGTATACACGTTGATCTAAAAGCAAACAATGACATTTATAAAGCGGCTTCGAGCATTGCAAATTGCTTTGAAAATGTTTTCACAATTAGGCGTATCAATGTGACATGGGGGTCATTTACAGTGCTAGAGCCAGATATAAACTGTATGCATGAACTTTGGAACAGAAGTAAGTTGTGGAAATATTTCATAAATTTAACCGGACAAGAATTTCCTATCAAAACTAACTACGAAATTGTGAAGATTTTAAAGGCTTACAATGGGTCAAATGACATAATGACAGCCTATTGGAACAGGTATGTATACTGGTAGCTATACACAATATAGATATACTTAATTCTAAACTATCAGCTTCGAAAATAGAATCAAGGACAAGCGTGAAATTGCATTATAGTTCAGAATTTCTACTTTCAACTACATTTATAGCTTGAGCTAAAAATGTATGTACACTGACCCAACATGAAAACTTTACAGGTTTATAATGGGATTTACTATGCATGAGAAAGAAACACCAATACCTCACAATGCAGGAGGTGGAATTCAATTATTTATACGAATGTTAAACTTTGTCAGCTGGGGAGTGAGCTTATAAAAAAAAATTAAAAATCATCACAGGAGCTTTCAGATATAAGCTCATAAATTCACATATATATTCAATTCAAAGGGAGTTAATTTAAGAATTTAAATCTTTGGAGTCTAACCTCTCGCTTTTGCATTGTGTTTTTATAAAACATTGTTCTAGTCTTGACATTAGTTTCTCTCAACTGACAGCAAAAAAAAAAAGTTTTGTATTGACAACCAATTTTGTTTTTGATAAACTGTCTGTTTTCACTATATGAGTTATCTCCCTTTTATGCATGATAAATGACTTTAACTTTTAGGCCTGTTATCGCCTTTGTTATTTGTCTTATTTTATAGAGCCAGAATGAAATACATTGTTTAAATATTGTGTTAAATATGTGTATAAGAAAAGTGTAAAGTTTTCATTTTGGGTGAGTATATATGAATAGTGCAGGTTATTTTATGACTTGAAGATCATAACCTGATATTTGAATATATTTTATATAAAAAATCAACACATACGTATGCTTTAAGTATTTGTTTGCAGAGGTAATAACAACAGTAGATTCACTGGTGCCGGGAAAACCCCACATGGCATTGTTCCAGTGAAAGGATCTGTTCACATTGTTGTAAGCAGGGGATATGTTGACTATGTCCTACATGATAGCAGGGCTCGTGATTTACTGAAGTGGTCCAGATATGTCCGAATTCCGGATGAAGTATTTTTCGCTTCTCTTCATGAAAATCATTTTCTAAATGTGCCGGGTTCTATCACTAGTAAGTATCTGTTATTTTAGAGACAGCACTTAATTTGTGTCTGTTTTTCTAGATTAAGATTAACGTGTTCATTATACAGAACACCTAAACTGTTATTATCATTATGTTGTCTGCCTGGCATGTCAACGATTTTAATCTCTTCAAAGAAAGGAAAGAATTTTAGCATCTGTGAATTGCAATCTATGGCGCCGTCAAGATAGTTGATAAGTTGCAGTTAAAATTAGCAACTGACAGCTGCAAACTGCAGCCCACTTCCTGGTCAGATTATGGAAATAACGTTTTTTTCAAACCAGTCGTCGACAACCTATTGTTATCTGCGAAAAATGAATGGCAAAACAGTTTCCTTTTCATATCGAACACCGAATCGTAAAAAGCAAGTTGTATATCAGATGCCTGTTTGAGAATCGCCTGTATTTGTGATTTATGAACTGCGAAACAGTTGTTAGGTAACTGGCTTTACGCAAACCAGTCGCTAAATATCGCCATTTGTAAGTGTACATGTATTTGCCAATTAGGAACTGCAAATGTAACGTTGTGGTCGTTCTTCGTCACTAAGTCTTGGTTTAAGAATAGAACTAACACAAAACTCAGCTGTCCTAGTGTAACCAGTCTATCTAGTCTAACCAATATCTGGCCAGTCCCTTTTGTATCTCTCTGGCACGGTTACCTAAACAACATTTCGCTTCCTATTTATACCGTTCTATACACCGAACTGCTCAGAGAGAATATAGATTAATGAATCATTTTCAGTTTTATTCTATTAGTAGTGTCACTCAAAAGACCAAACATAGTACAAAAACACCGTAGATTTTTAATATTCTAAAATGCGACCATTCATGTTGGTGTGTATACTTATCAAAACAATTACGTCTGTATTCCAGCAGTTGACAAATGTACATCATTATAATTACCTATTTCAAATAATCTAGTATAAACAATAAGCATTAATGTGCATGAAAAATTTACTAAAATGTATTTCAAACCTACTAGTCTAAGAGTGTATCTCTTCGTTACACAAACCAGTCGCAATGTCGAAACGCTAATTATAAAACTTCCTTTCACTGCTTTAAAAAATTATTTTGATGATGCTATAAACAAATAAAACAAAATCAAAATCGAATTAATAATAACATGATGTACATAACAACTTTATACGACATGTGTTACATGTGCTTGATGCCCATACTAAAGCAATTTTGGAGTTATTTCAAACTTTATTAATTATCCAAACATTCAACATAGAAAAGCTCGATTACGTGCCTGACCATAAAAGAACGTTACACTCTTGGTTTGTTGAAATTTGGTCAAATCAGCATTGACCGCATATTACCTAACTTTTAATTCATTTAAAAGGTATCACGGGGATAATATATTTACATATCTCGAACCGAAACATTCTTCACTAAGCGAGTGTTGTTTTCATGTCGGCGCAGTCACGCATAAGTAAAAACTACAACTACGTCTGGAATAGAGTATATTTCGAACGTCCGCCGAAAAGAAATAGTTAGAGATTCAAAATTGCATATGGCTTTGATTGTGATGGAAGTTAATTTGTTTGCATCATAGATACCGTAAACGCTTTACTTGAAGGAAGACTTAATATCACGACTTTGTATCAACATATTTAGGAAAGCTAAGATAGGAGCCCTCTTACTACTTGTTTGATATGGTCTAAAACATATTACCTGTTTCTACAATGTGCAAAAATGTTCTTTAATACTGCAATATATGCAGTTCATTTGAGATAAATGTTGCACACTTCTTTTTGCATTTGAGAACAGTCTTAGAAATTTTGATTAAACGCACTTGGGACGAACTTTGGATCGTATTCTGATTTCTGGGATATTGTTTACCTTTATACTAAAATAAACCACTGAAAAACAGAAACGGGCAATGGAATAATGCCTTTCACGACACACGCCAGTTTTGGTGAACGACAAAAAACTAGACCATCCAACATACTTAAAGAGATGAAATGAACTGTAAACAAAAAAAGAGATCAACATGGGAGTACAACTATATTAATGAAATACACAAAAGAAAATATTTATCATCGAAAATTGGGTTAACATGGAAATAATTCGTATGTTATGTTAAACAATGACTGTTCATCGGAACAAAATGTTCTCGGCAATCTCAAATTTAATCCATTATATACTTTAGTTAATCAACTGTGTGATCAATATTATTTGACATTTAAGTACATTTTTGTATATGTACATTTTGACAATTTTAGAGGAACATACTTTTGTCTATGTGTCTTTTCAGCTGAAACGTGTCTTTCTTTCTTATTCGATAACATGATTTTGAAATATTTATATCTATTTCAGCTATTTAAACAATTTATTTTTATTTTCTATTTACAAAGTAGATTCTTTCACTTGGGATTAATCGCTCTCAAGATTCAGTTAAGATAGAATCACCTTCTTAGAGAGAGAAAGAGAGAGAGGTAATATGGGATAATTTGCGTCGTGGTACTGGTTGGATCGATCCCAAGATGTCCCGGCTCTCAAGTGAAATTTTAGCGACCATCTTTTGTAAGCAGTTTGTAACCTATACTATAAATATGCTGAACATTAACTCTTACAGGAAACCGTTCTCGTGCCGTTCGTTCTGCTGTCCGTTACAAAAACTGGAATGAGCCGTGCAGTGGTAAACGTGTACGTAACATCTGTGTATTTGGCATCGGGGATTTACCAGTTCTAGCTTCTCGATACGAACTGTTTGCAAACAAGTTTAATCTAAACTATTATCCGCTTGGTTTGGACTGTATTGAAGAACTCAATTTTAATCGCACAAGAGACCAGTACATGGGTAAGCTTAATTTTGACGCCAGGAGATATTTGGAGGGAGGTTTTTTAGTCAACGACCCAGATAATAACATTAACTATCAATAACAGTGCTATTCTGAACATAGCGGACACTGAAGTTGAGTGTTTGTAGCAAATTTTTCTGTTTATCCAGCAATTATTTCCACAATTGGTTTTGGGTATTTTGAGCGAAATCCAAATTCGTTTATTTCAAAATGTTTGACTGGTTCGATGATTATAGGTTCGCGCTTTTACAATTGCGCAATTTCGCCCATTCTGTATCTTCAACATGCATCGGCCAATTTTGAATATAACTTCACATATTGGCTACCCAACAATGATGTGTCATGCACAACAACCAGTCATCTACTCCAAGGTCAATGTAACACTTAGGGCTCAACACTTCATGCAATTTCCTTTTCGGTCTGTATGTTCCACATGCATGGTCCGATTTTCATATAACTTCACTTAATTGTTACCTATACGCCACGGGTGTGTCATGCAGTCACCTGCATATATTTTTAATACTTTTCTGATTACCTCTGCAAAATAGTCAGTAGTGTCCATTATTACTATGGTAGAAGATGTGTTGACCTTTTTAATAATACTGTCTTTGGTAAAGATAGAGAGTTCAGATCTTAAAGTTCTTTTTCTGGCATGTTACTTTAAAACTTTATGCGATGATTGCAGAAGTTCTTGGTTCACAGATTCAATATAAAAGTCCATGTCACTGGCTCGGCTTTGTTTTTGGTGTAAATGTTGACTGTCTTTTATTCAGGAGAGTTGTCATCATCTTGTTTGTCATACTATTGGTTCAAACGAACACGTCTGGCAAATTTAAACATACTCGAGTACGTTTTGTAAATAGTCGTTGATAAATCTTGTAATTGAAAATTTATTTAACATTTCATTGTTGCGACACACCTATTGTCTAGTGTAGTATTATACACTGAATGGCTTAATCAGTAATAATTTATTGATATACATTTTCAGTGGCATTTAGTTTGCATCTTGTACAAATTCTAAGATTTGTCTCTACATTTCTATGTGTCTTTTCTATACGTGCTTTTCTTTCAGGTCGTAGTAATCTGGAAACTGGAATTCTATTAATGTTCTAAAATGCATGACAAATTGTTTTCTAAAGGAAAATTAGTTTTAAACAAAAATGTTTTTAAATTTACGCGAATTTATGAATATTTATGAATATTTTGAGATCTGATAACTATTGCGGTAAATACTGATCATAATAAGTACCTTATTACTTTTCATATTTGTAAAATTTTAGAAAGGAGTTTTTAATCTGTAAACAAATAAAATAAAATAAAACAAATGATGGTGTTCATGATTACAAAACGAAACACATCACTAAATTTAATAAAATGTCTTACTTGTTTCCAATTTTTAAACAAGCCTTACAGTTAGGGATGTCCCCCTATACCCCAAATAAAATATTGCTTTTTATACATTGTTCAAACCAAGAGGAAAATTTTACGCATATGTTTTTAAAAGTTATTCGGTACACTTTAATGACGATTATGGTGTATATCCTTCTGTTATAGCAAATAAATTATCTGAAATCTTTGACATAGTTTCGACAAGCAGGGAATATTGTATAACATGAAAATAAATTAAGATTTATGGGGATACTCCTAGATGGAAGCGTGGTTCAGAAATTGATAATGAGTAGCACATTTACAACATTTTTAATTTTGTAATTATGAACACTACCATTTGTTTTGTTATGTGTATTAAGTCTGTTAAAAGACATGGTGGATAATTGTTGGTTTCGGTGTAAGATCACGTTATAATTCTCCGAGTGGGCACCAAAAGTTATATTTTCACGAGTGGCGCAGCCACGAGTGAAAATAACTACTTTTGGTGTTCACGAGTGAAATGTTCGTGATATGACTTCGATACCAACAATATTTTTTCTGTTTATTTTATATCTCAAACTCTACTTTTGTTGAATTTATTTCAATAAAATGTCGAAAATCGCGGGAAACGTCACAAGAAAGCATCGCAAACACGACGTCATTTTAACAAAGTCCTCGTCATATGGTTTCCAGCATTCATTACGCTCGGTATACTTTTTGACGTTAATCCGGGTAACAGATTTTGATAAATTTCACTGCGTGGACAGTGAGTTTATCGAAATATAAACCACCGTTATATTTCGATAAACCACCGGAAAACATAAAATAAAGGTTCATAATCACAACCAGCGAATTGAGATGAACACATTGCCAAAGTTTCATGTAAATCCAGATGTTTAAAAGATATAACCGTATAACCCTTGATTCCCCTGATATGACCTTGAGATCAGTCATTATGATGAGACGATTATTTGACACAAATGTGATAAAATTCTTTCAAACCGTTTAGGAGATATAATCGGGTGACCGTATACCCATAAGTGCGGCCCGTTGGCCTTGATCTAAGGTAGTTGGGAAACATATTATTTACATCTTCTCTATGAGATTATTATTTATACGAAGTAATAAGAACATCTTTTAATGCTTCGGAGATGCAAACTACATGGGTGTACAGTACAACAAATAGGGGCATAACTCTCTCAAATATGACCTTGGTCTACAAAATTTAGACATCGTGACACTTTTGTCATAAGCAATACGAGTGTAAAGTGTAATGGAGAAATCTTAAGAAATGGAAAAATTATAGCCAAAATCTGCGTAACGTTTTCCGTTGCTGACATACAACATCATCGGTCGTGCATGAGTCACGATAATCATAACGTCAACTGGCGACTTGGAGTAGCAGGCGGTGATCAAGTGTTGCTAATCAGGTTGTAAAACACTTAACACTGACCGCCACAGGATGCCGAACGTTGTGGCCGATGGACTGCCGTGTCTTCCCAGAGGTTAAGTCTCAGCTACACGGTATTGTATTCGACAGTAGGTCCGAGATAAGCATTGCAACGCAGAATGTAGTTTTTTAATCTAAGTGCATTTGAGTGTCATATTTTGTTAGTGTTTAATGGAATAATAGGTAAAAAAAATTAAATTATGTTGTTAGATCTTTAGATATAACATCACATTTTCAACAAGCAATAAATTATATAGAATAAATAATTATAAGATCACGGACCCCGTAAAATAAACCTTGTGTCGCACTGCGCATTATTTCTAAATAAATAATTGCTAAAACTTACAAGTTGAATATTCGGTGATTCAATAGCGCAGTGCTGTCTACCTTTTGATAGAAGTTCGAAAACTATAATGAATAAGCAGACCCAAGATCCGGTCTAAGGTGTGTGGTCCGGTATATATCAGCTGATTTCTCGATGACAGTTTAGTAGAGGTTAAATTTGTCAGCCTATTGCAGAATATTTCCAGAAAGGCAAAGAGTCAGGTAAAGTCATTGGTATTGATGTTGTCACGTGTATCGAGCGGTCTACACTACGAAATGGCTGGTCTATGATATTCTGAAGCGTTGAACTTACATTATACGGATATATAATTTTCCTCAGCTATATGCATTTGATTAGTCTACAAAGTATAATAAGTTTTCCTCGAGCTCCTTAGCTTATGAATTGTTGTACCAAAAAAACAAAAATAATATCAAACAGGGAATGCCACGTACCAAAAACGCAGCCTCCCCAAAACGAGCCCCACAGCACCCAGAAGTGCACACCACCAACACACACACACACACACACACACACGCACACACACAAACACAACACACACACATACACACAATCATGTACACACACAAACATACACTACCAACACACACTAGCATACAAAGCAAACACACGAGGACAAAACGAACAATTAAAGGAACACAGTGGGCCAATTCTTGTTAGATAATTGTTTGAAATAGTAATCAACTTTAATCAGGGCTTTTACATCTATTAATTTTTTCATATATGGAATCTGCTACCTCTGCAAGTATGAGCAAGTATGAGCAAGTATGAGCCGAAGCTCCAAGTATGAGAGGATATCCTTTCCCAAACAAAGGTACAATGTCCTACCGTTTAAACCCAAGTCCCTACTGTGTCTCAAACCTGTAATCATAAACCCCTTATCTCAACCTGGTCACAAACCAATGTTCGAAACTATACTCTAAACCACTAACACCACGACCCGAACTTAGACTAAATTGGTGAAAACCGGAAGCAAGCTATTTTGTCTAGGGAACATGCGGACCTACACTATGTGTTTGATTGCTGGTTGGCTGGAATGAAGTGGATGCATACGGGAAATATTCTTTTGAAATAATCGCTGGATGATAGATCACGAATGAAATATGAAGAGAAAAATCTGGATATAAATTATAATCAAAATAATTGGTATTTGAAAATACTGACATATTTGGTCGGTGACCACTAAAACTGCCACGAAAATGGGGGTGGTGTCATTCAGCTCCAAATTACTGGCATAAAGTATTGGATCACATGTAAAAAATGTTATTTTTATGTGGGACTAGTATGATTCTACAAAATAAAATGTATTTCAGCAGCCGATGAGATTTTGGGTAGTCGCACTGGCCCAAAACCGTATAATGTAAGTTTGTTGAAATGTATTTAGGCTACTTATACCTATACGGATATCTTTTGACTTCTACATAAGTTTCACTGTACATACCTTTTTGGCCTGGGGACTGAAAGTCCCCTAGGCCTAAGTTAGCATACGAGATTTCAAACACTGCAAAAAATTTAGCTGTGCTATGTGCGAGTTACAACTGTAAACATGCGCTATGCGAAAGTAGTGCAAGACAGACCAGATCTATCTGAATGTCGCATATGATAAGAACATATTACAAATAAAAAGAGTATATACAACTTCAAACGATTGCAGGAAGGTATATAGCTTACGGGCTGCATTACACATTTTTTTCTGTTTTAGAAATTAATGCGCTGTCAGCTGATTACGGAAGATAATCATATGCATATCACGGAAAAGTACGGATATTTACGGAAATTTACGGAAACGTACGGAGCTCGATATAAGAGTTTGTAGTTTGATTTTCAAATTTCCGATGTTATTTCATTGACAACTTTGTTATTTATGAACGATTACATATATATTTACCTAAAAATAAATTTCTTTTAAAAAAAGATATAATTTACGTATATTCCCGAGAAGGAACTCTAGTGATAAAAATCGCCCGCCATTTATCGAGGACGCTGCATGTCAAGGCCCAGTGAACGGTTTCACCGATTACAACTACAAGGTAACCCAGAATCATTTTTGGTTTTCTCTGTTATACACATTGTATACAGAGTACTGTATTTATATTTCATTGCTGGTATTGCTTTGTTTATTTCTGTTTCAAGGTATTGTCCTTGGTACACAATAATTTTCGATCCACATCATCAGATCATATCGCTTGAAGTTGTACAAAGCGCAGATCGAATTATTTTTATTGGCTTAAACAATTTATAATGTTGACTATGTGATTATTTTTCATTCAACGTACGTTTTATAATAAAACAAACTTCCCTGCCACCCATATATTTGTGAATCATTCATTCTGTGTCATATATTGAATTTTGTCCTCTGCACATTTCGACCCGCGCTTTAGGTAAGGTTCAGTGCAAAACACGTCAGGTCAAAAGTTTTTTTTCGGGAAGTTAACCTTTAGCCCCCAGACCTTCAGCGCTCACGGCGCTTTGATTTTATAAGCGTCTGTCAACTGTATCTTTTGATACGATTTTACCTTATTAGACTTACACCTGCACCTTGTAATGTACAGCGAAGGAAGATTATCGTCTTTTGGTAATATTTCACTATAAATAAATTACGTTTTTAACGTTTTTGGACTTTCACAGTCAGCCCTTCGAAATTTGATCAGATTTCGTATCAATTAGACGATTTTTAGCTTTTATTTAACCCAAAGACCAGCTTTTAACAGTAACGACTAATTTCACATGCCTAACAATTGAAACCAGATACTTAAGAGGTTGTAATGGTGCACTTTTTGGCATGTAAACATTGTTATTTTTTACACATATATATACACCTCGGAAAACATTTTTTAAACGGCATTGGCACGTTGTATGGCTTTTTGGTTGATGATGATATATGTATGTCATGTTATCTTTGACTTTCGGCCATTTTTTATGAGCAAGAGATTTTGAAACCAAGCTGACATGCTCACCTGAGACAGATCCCCATGTATCTGTGAAGGTGCTCATAAAAAAGAACGATCAATAATGCATTGAATTCTTAATATTAAAAAAGATTACAGTGCAAAAATCATGCATAAAACTGAAACGTTGGAAATACACAGGAATCGCAAAAACTGTTTAGCTACTGTACACAAACTTAACAATGATGTACAAGTACTACATATTAGAATTAGCTTATAAACTTTATAAATGAGTCTGTGCTTCTGACTTTAAAATAGAACTCAGCTCATTTTACATTTTAAATGGTAAATATCAACAAAATTCACTCTTAGAAGGAAATAAAGTACAGCTAACAGTTTATAGTTCAGGTAAAAAAATATATAAAAGTAAGTTGAGTTAAGGTTCTGTTCAGTATTTAACTGTTTTGTTTAGTTTCTAGATCATTACAATATGTAATGTAAAATTCTAAAAAATGGTGGTTGAATTGTTGAAGACCGGTGCATGACATGCAGTCGACCAGGACTCTATGCTGACTACGATAGTTGGTATAACACCACAGTTTGTCGAAGACAAGACTACAAGTGGTCAAAAAATTCGTTATTACACTATGACATTTGTTGAAAACTGTAAAACTGCAAAATATTCCCTTTGTTCCCAGACGTTGCACAAATACAGTATTCTCAGCTTCGCTGTGACGTCATTCAGATTAATATATAGCGCTCATTTCTTCTTTCGTAAAAGGTAAAATCTCGATCTCCACCGTAGAGCCATATGCAAGTTTCAGTTTATTTCGAACGAAACAAAAGCTTTTAACAACAAATAATTATTATAAATTCAATCCTATATAAGATTATAAGCTAACTGTAGGCAGATGCGTCTTCCTTTTTTCTTCCTGGATTTTGTACATTTTGTAATTAAAGATAAATAGAAACCAGCTATAAAAGCCTAGGAATAACCGTCCCCAGAATATAAATAAGCCGAGGATACATGTATTCATGTACTAAGGTAAGGGACAACTCACAACATAAGGTGCTAATCAGAAATGATGAACGAGAAATGTACTCGTCAAGGTTGTCTACGAATATCAGAACTGTTTGGCTCTATATCATCACCTTTCTGAGGGGAATAGCTTACAACATTCGCCGTGGACAGTACAAACTCATTGTTAATAAAGTACACCTGATTGACATTACAGTTACTGTTTTTCTGTGTGAACTACTTATATTATTTTTGACGAGTATGTCACCAAAAAGTCTGTAACGTGTACCGAGTCGTTTCTGTGTTGGACAGTCAGTGCTTCTGCTGGTGCTATATTAATTTTTCTCCACCTACTTGGCCGTAGATTGATTTCAAAATGTTATAGTGTATTTTCCCCGAGCTTCCTTGCTTTTGATTAAATACAAATGACTATTACAATGATTGCGTTTGGAACTTGAATGAAATTAAATCAACTTGAGAATAAAATGTTTAAACAAGTCAAAACACGACCTAATGTATATTAGGAATAAAAGAACCCTGCAAGTATGACTACACACTGCATGTATGAGGGACTCTCTCTTCCCATGTCTACTTCGTAAATGCTTGTTTTTTATTGAGATTATTGTTATGTCGGTCAAAAGCTATACATAGCTTATGTTTTATCATGTTTGTAATGACATACCGACTTTAAATAAATTTTGTATTGTATTGTATTGTATTGTAAACCACTAACTTATACCACGACCCGAACTTTAGTGTGTATAGTTATCAAGAGGACCTTGCAAGTATGGGTATACACCGCAAGTATGAGGGAACCTCGCTTATTCTATGCCAAAGTCCTGGTTATAACTGTGATTTATTTACCTCTATATACCCTCTTTCACTCGGGATTCTTTTTGACTTTTACCTTATCGTCTGCTTTGCATTCTTATTTCAACAAGAGCCATGTTAGACATGGCCATCCCCCGCCAAGTGCGCTTTCTATGACCAAGAAATTTGAGGTAAGATAAGATAAGTTAAGATAATCTTTATTTATAGTCGGTTTTGATAAACAAAATAACACTAGCTGAAAGCTATTTTCCGACATAACACAGATTATCCAATAACATACAAACAAATAATCTAAGAAGAGAAGTAAAGTCTATTAGTTATAACATAAAACATTGTATGGGAAACTAGCACATATGTGTATCTAATGAAATAAGAGACAAGTTAAATATTATGGGAAGTACATTAAGAAATAAAACAAAATTTAAGAAGAAACATTTAAGATTAAGGCTGGTACAAAATGTATTTAAACTTGGGCAAAGCACATTAAAAAAATAAAAGGCACATGCAAGAAAAATGGATAACATTTAAGACAGAAACATGTGAGGTAAATCATACATAAGATACATACAGATAATAGTAAAAGCACATGTAATAAATTATAAGGATAAACAGACTGAACAATTCTATACTATGGAATGCAGGGGATATTTAAAAGATGTGTGGGGAGGTTGCTGATCTTGGCCTACAATGTGGGTCTAAGAACTGCCATAAAAAGAAAAAAGAAAACTGAGGTACAAAAAGAGACATAAAAGTGTGACCGATAAGAGAAATTAAGAGCATTTATCTCCCCAAATCAGATTTGGGAAGAACTGATCAGCAACTTCCTCACAATAAAAGGCATTACAGACACAATGCATGCAAATAAGCTAAGGAAGCAACACAATTATTGACATAAGCATGAGATGCACAATAAGAAACAATTCGGCTTGGCTACGCGTACAAAAAAGAAACATAAAGAGGTGAGAGAAATGGATATGTATAGTTTCTAATTTAATAAAATATTAGTATTTGGCGGGGTATAATTAGACCAGGTAGAGTTATGGTTCTTGGGCATGTACTTTCCATCATTGTGCTCTATCACTGTATTACGTTTCAAGTAATTCCCTTCAGTACTTTTGGAGTTATGCTCCAGACAAGAAAAATCAAGATATGTAACAAAGGGGAGTAATTCAAAAATAAGGCAAGAACAAGTTATGGTTCTTAAGCACTGCACTTTCACTCATTGTACTCTATCATTGTATTAAGTTTCAAGTAATTCCCTTCAGTACTTTTTGGGTTATGCTCCGGACAAGAAAAATCAAGAAAATGTAACAAAGGAGAGTAATTCAAAAAATAGGCAAGATAGAGTTATGGTTCTTGGGCACCGCACTTTCCCTCATTGTACTCTATCACTGTATTAAGATTCAAGTAATTGCCTTCAGTACTTTTGGAGTTATGCTCCAGACAAGAAAAATCAAGAAAATGTAACAAAGGGGAGTAATTCAAAAATTAGGCAAAGGAAAGTTATGGTTCTTAGGCACTGCACTTTCTCTCATTGTACTCTATCATTGCATTAAGTTTCAAGTAATTCCCTTCAGTACTTTTGAAGTTATGCTCCTGACAAAAAAGTCAAGAAAATGTACCAAAGGGGAATAATTATAAAAATAGGCAGGGTAGATTTATGGTTCTTGGGCACTGCACTACCTCTTAATATCCTCTGTCTGTGTGTAAAGTTTAAGTAATTCCCTTCAGTTCTTTTGGAGTTATGCTCCGGACAAAAGTGTGACGGACGGACGGACGGACGGACGCACGGACGGAGCCCGTTACTATATCCCCTCCGTCAAAGAGTCTATTTACCTAATAATACGTTTACCTGCATCTTACCATGATCAGCAAAGGAAATTTATTTGACTAGATATAGTATTGCATACATAAATAACTAACATTTCTTCTTCACTGTAAAGTTTTGGCGCTGTGATATTACAAATCAATCCGTCGTCCAAAGGATTTAACAATATTTATTGAACCCAAAGGAGTAAAAACTATCGGAAAGGATAATTTAATGACATAATTTTATCAAGGAAAAGCTGCCAGATAGATGTCACTGTGACCCTGACCCACTGACCCCAAAAACAGTAGGAATCGTCCGCTCAGTTATAAGACCAATCATCCTATGAAGTTTGAAAACAGAAAAACAAAAATAATATCAAACAGGGAATGCCACGTACCAAAAACGCAGCCTCCCCAAGAAGACTGTTGCAGATATATATCTCAAAATAGTGAGCCGTAATTATTCACTGCGACTTTTTACGCTCAGGATTTATCATATAAGACATATATACTGACAACTGTTCTCTATTTATCTTAAGTCTTATCTTTGTGATATGCTTGGCATTATGTCAATCCTATGCTGCAGCTATTTTAAGAATAATATGTAAATATAAGAACTAAAACTTATTAACCTCTCCATTGAAATCATTTTACTGTTTCAGTTTTAGACTATTTCCCTAAACAATTCATTGTTTAAAGTTCATTTGTTTACATGTCAGTCATTTCAATTGTTCCTTTAATTTGATGAATAGGCACATATCTGAGTGTATAGTAATTATCATCATTATATTGACTACCTTCACTCTGTTATGAAGCATTTCATTGACCTGGGTTTTTCCTAAAACACATTTGAGAATCATACAGTTACCGCAATGTTGATTTCTTCCATATTCTAAACAGTGAATTATTACGCTCGCATAAATGTGTATTTACATCGTTCGGTGAAGTTATTGTTAAGCATATATGTTACAAAAATCCTAATTAATCTGTTGAATGTCATGATAATACTTTGGCAGGTACATTTCTTGTCATTTTTTTTATTAGCGTTCAAGAACTATTTGTGATTTTGACAGATTATGTGACACGGAGTAAAGTCAGGATTTTCTATTGTTTGGAATTGCCCATATCACTTTAAATCACCCAAAGTTCTTCAACAACCAGAAAGATCTTAATTCTGTATTATGGTTTGTTTTCATGTCAAACATGTTTTATTATATTGCTTCTTAACTTTGTAAACTGTATTTTTTGCATGTGCAACCACATAACAGTGTTTTGAAATCTTCTTTCCTGGCTAGTTTTGATTGGTTTAGAACATTCCTAGACATTTATGATTGGCTTAGGACGGAAATCCTAAAATCCTAGCTGGATCGGAGGATATAAATACAGTGTCAACAGCAATTTTGCGGGACAGTTCTAGGAGTGCCAAAATTTTAACAGTCAACAATAGCTTAATACCAAACATAGTTGAAGCACTTTATTTGGTAAACGATATAAATCTAGTTTAAAGGGACATACCCTATAAATGATGTTAAACTTAATAACCCTAAAACACAAATAATAGAATCTTTGGAAGTATATTAAAACAACTTAAAAGTTTCAGATATGCATTCCAGTCATTATCGATAAAATAAGCGGTTTAAAATATGCTGCAGTACCGTAAACCATTCAATAATCTATGTAGAGTTGTTGTTGTACAGGTCCTCTGGAATTAACTCGAGAACTCGGATAACTCAAGCATTTTACTCGTCCCCTTACGACCCTGAGTTATCAAAGTTTTACTGTAAATTGGGTCTTTGTTAAGCAGGTACCCGTCTGCCGGCTCTCTGCTGCTGTCAAATTTAGTTCTAGTCGGGCCGTCTATTGCCCTGCCTTACTTCATTTGAATGGATCATTTAATATGTTGGATTATTTTTAGGGTCTTTAACTATTTTTTTAGGGTTTCGGGACCTTGAGTCAATGAAAACTTCTTAGATTATTCTTAGTAAATAGCCCCCTGCCTGTAAGATGTTTTAATTTGTGTTTATTTATTTTTAGGTTTTGTTTGATTATACTAATTAATAAATGTTTGACTATTTTTACTTAATGTGTTTGTCCTTCTATATTATTAACGTGCCAAAGTTTTAAAGTGATGCCTAAGAATTGTTCTCCAGAGGACAAGATTTATATTTACTTCATGGAAACACAGGATATGCGGGACATGATTCCGGGTGCAATTCTGGCTTTTTTCGCAAGGAATTTTGCAATATCAGCCCGGTTGTGTTTTAAGAATGCAGGGGTTACAACACAAACTTGCGGTGATGGACTAAATCGACTTTTTGCGAAATCCTGACCTTGCATATAAATCGCGCCAAGATACTGGTCGGTATGACTCGATTGAAAAGGATGTGAACTGTTCGACCTCAATTTCACCAGGGTACTGTTCTCTTGTTCCAGTCCCGTGGATTCAAACCTGCTTGGTTTTGATAATGTTCGCTTAAAGACAATTGAACAGGAATGTGGGGTATTCACCACAGGGGTCCAGTCAGCCATGCGAATTCACAGCGAATTCACAGTAGATGTCAATTAACATGACTGGTCACTGGTAGACTGGCTTCTGTTTATTATATTCAGCTACTGTATAACTTCCTTACATTATGTACAGATAACGTTGGAAAGGGATGTTAGTTATACATAAATTTTAAGACCTTCATAAGATGTTATTATTCTATTTTATCAGTTGCCTTTTAGGTACATGTACGTAATTCCCAGTCAAATTAGATTATAAAAAAATCAACACTTATTATTATATCAAAATTATTTCCTTACTGTATATGACAGAAACATTAACTATTTTTTTTACTTTTAGATTACTGAAAAATAACTGTGATTTCAAAGTTAGATTGAGTAATGTTTTAAATACTCAATCAATTACTGTTACAACAAACCAATTATCACTAAGATTAGATGTTACACTTGATACATAAGAGAAATTTAGTTTTAGCTTATTTTACAGTTAGAAGAAGCGTTCAGCTGCACTTATAATTTACAAAGAAATAAATACAGTCAGAAGGATTCTTTATACATCAAAAATGCATTCAGGCCGCACCGCTGGAAGGTGCTTAATTACTTGAGCATATTAACTTTCTCAGTATAACTTTAAAATAACAGTTTACAGCATTTATCTAAAATATTTCTCAATTATCCTGCAATAAAAGTAAAATGTCATTATTATATAAAACAGTTATATAAACAACAGGAAATAAGTTATAAATCAATTATCTGTACAAATCAATAAAATTTATGGTTCTACTATTGTACTACATATCAAGTCTACTGACACGCTGCTGGACCTAATCAGAGGGGATTAAAACTGACAAGGGGCAATAAAACGATTAAGATATTTGACCACCTGCGGTTTGGGGGGGGTCACTTATGAAGGACATTTTAATTGTCTTTAACTCCCCGAAGAGAGACAGATCAAAGTCTTCATGTTATTCGTTCTAAACCCTCGGCCTCTGTCAAGATGAGGAGTATTTTATACCGTGTTGAAGGTTCTGTGTTCACTGGCATTCGGGTCCATGCTAGTTATCCCGTCCTATTGTATTGTGCGACCTCCAACGGGGCTCGTTTTGGGGAGGCTGCGTTTTTGGTACGTGGCATTCCCTGTTTGATATTATTTTTGTTTTCAAATGCAATGAAACATATGTCAGGACCTATGGAGACCCCAGTAACACCTCCACCGATCTGACCCGTATTAAGATACAAAGACACCCCGCTCACTCGGGATGACACAGAGATGTTCACCGGGGATGACATGGGGGCTTTGGCAAGGGGCTCCTTTCCACCTTTACACCAGTTACACCCACTTGTGGTGTACTATCCCATACATTTACCTAACTGTTCTCATTTTGGAAATTGACTAACTATTCATTATCACTTATGATTCTAAAATTGATGTGAACATTGTATTAAAGAGCAACTATATTGTTTACATAGGGCTGATATTTGTACTGCGTCCCGGTGTACTACAATTGGTGTCAACATTACGGGATTTTCTTTCTTAAGTATCCCGTCGGAATCACGTCTTGAATAAGCTGAATTTGGGCAATAGAATAGAATTATCAACCGTTATGTCCTAATTTATACAAGTCTACAATTGGTTACTAGATGCACTAGAAACTTTATTCCAGCCTGTAGTCGATAGAATGTTTTATCCTTGTTATAACTAGGTGCAGTTTTTATACCCATCCTTTATATTATTTTAACTAGAGATGGCAACGAGTACTCGGTTATTCGTGAACTCGATCGAACGTCCGAGTACTCGATTAGCAAAACGGTGTTAGAGTACTCGGAAAACATTTTTTTGGGGGGGGGGCAAAAATCGCATCATGCATTAAATCATAAGTTATCGCTTTTTGGGTCCGCCAACTAACAGCCTTAACTTGTCATTATTCTAATTCATCCCGTTATCAAAACACGCCAGGTGATGTGCGAAACTTATATTGTTTAATTCGCTAGGTAGGTCCCTAAATGCAATATACGAGTTGACAGTTTGACATGCAGGTATTGTTACGATTCTATGTCGCTTATGATCTTAACAAAACAATATAGACGTAAGATTCATCAAAGATGAAATTGGGTTGTAGTTTTTGCAGTTTGTTTAAAATAAAGTGTATAATAGCAATTACACTCTGTCTTGCAATTAGAAATCTTAATGACTTAATAAGCTTATTATGCCGGTAGTTAAACACGTATGCGGAGAAAAGATAATTATCATAGCAACATTTTATAAATTCTGATCATAAAACTAGTACGGTACTTGGATGCGACTGTAACCTTAGAGTAAAAAAAACAAAAATAATATCAAACAGGGAATGCCACATACCAAAAACGCAGCCTCCCCAAAACGAGCCCCATAGCACCCAGAAGTGCACACCACCAACACACACACACACACAATCATGTACACACACACACATACACTACCAACACACACTAGCATACAAAGCAAACACACGAGGACAAAACGAACAATTAAAGGAACACAGTGAACCCTCTTTAGAGTAACATTCCTTAGCGTTGGTTTCCCAATAAATGCTAATTTTAGTATCGATGGATTTTCCGATATACTTGGGATATGGCCTTGGACATTGAGAAGACAAAAACGTGTTTGAAATTCACGTTCGTCTGTCGTTTTCCTGTGTTTATTTTACCATTAGGTTACCCGAATCAGCGTTTTCCGAGTATTCGAGTACTCGATCGGAAGAAGGACCGAGTACTCGAATATCAATATTTTGGTATTTGTTGCCATCCCTAATTTTAACACAAGTCGTTGACGTAGAGCATTATGATAATTCCTGATCCTGAGGTAACATTAAATATTCCTACAGGGCTGCATGACGCACAGCATGCTGAACCCAAAAATTAGCTGGACGGACCTGGCCCATTATCAGCTTCCGATAGTGATGTTACTCTTAATGTCCCTATAGTGCCTGTTTACGGTGACAGGCGGCGTGTTTGTTTTAGGCAGGACAGACCTGTCCTTACCATCCCTTACCATCCCAATAAAACTAACAATAATTACAATTCACAGTCAGACTTTTATGATAATCACAACAGCAGTCGTCCTAGACAGGGTCGAAATAGAGGCGACTTTCATAACGAAAGTCCTTTTCGGCCTTCTGTAGTTCACACATTTCAACCTGGTACCTATGACAGCTCGACTAGTTTTGAGCAGTACATTTCTCATTTCGAAGGTTGTGCTGAACTGTCTATGTTTGACACAAAACAATGATTCCAACTTCAGCCGTAAGCTTGAGAGGTCCAGCTACAACGAAAATCAAAAATAATATCAAACAGTCTAAATGAAGTTGAATGCTGGAACTATGACCTATTGTCGTCTCTTTTATGCGGTAGGTTTGGTAACAGTAAACTATCTGAAAATGTGCCTTAATATATATAAAATGTTAAAATATTACAGTAACATTGGTCAAATCTGCATTATAAACTTGTTTTAAAGAAGGAATTATTGATGTTTCTATGATGTTACAAACATGATACATGGACATAACTGATGTAACTTGTACCTGAAAAACGTGGCTTAATATATATAATGTTACAATGTTACAGTAACATTGGTCAAATCTGCATTATAAACTTGTTTTAAAGAAGAAATTATTGATGTTACTATGATTGTTACATACATGTCACATGGAGGTTACTTATATTACGTGTATCTGAATAACGTGGCTTCATATATATAAAATATTTCAGTGTTACAGAAATGGATAAACCAGCATTATAAACTTGCTTTAAAATTCTGGCGAAATCCTGGATAAGTTTAAAGTTAATAATTACAAAGTAACTTCAGTCAGTACATACGATTTTTCTACTCTGTATACCACTTTACCACATAATTTGATAAATGACAAGCTAACTGCCCTAATTCAAAAGACTTTTGCCAGGGAGAATGTTACATTTCTCGCCTGCAATTTCGATAAAGCTTTTTTTACTAGCTGTATTGTTAAACATTATACTATGTGGACCTGTGACGAAGTTTGTAAAGCCCTTTCCTTTTTATTGAACAACATTTATATAAGGTTTGGGAATGCAGTTTTCAGACAAGTAATCGGTATTCCCATGGGAACAAATTGTGCATCCCTTGTCGCAGATTTGTTTTTATATTGTTATGAAAGAGACTTTATGTTGAGTCTTTCTCCAGATACGCAGGCAGACATTATCACTGCTTTTAATAATACATCACGCTATCTGGATGATATTCTTAATATGGATAACCCGTTTTTTGGTCAATTGGTGGACACTATTTATCCCCGGGAACTCCAGTTAATTAAAACTAAAAATTTGGATACTGGTGCTTCATTTTTAGATTTACATCTCTCTATTTATAACAATATTATACATACCAAAATTTATGACAAGAGGGATAATTTTAATTTTAGTATTGTAAATTTCCCCCATTTGGATGGGGATGTACCTCATGCTACATCTTATGGGGTATACATTTCTCAGTTAATTCGGTTTGCCAGAGCGTGTAGTCATGTTGAGGATTTCAATGAACGTAATCAATATATTACAAATAAACTTCTTCAACAGGGCTACCGTTATTACAAATTGCGTAAATATTTTGCTAAATTTTACTATCGTAATTCTGATTTGGTCTTGAAATTCAATAGTAATCTAAAGACTCTTCTGCGAGAAGGTATTTCAAAACCCGATTTTTATGGGGATGTGGTTTACAAACTTCGTAAGATTTTGGGTCATGGCAATTTTCCAACTGTATTTGCTAAAATTATAAAACGTTTTGTTAAAAGAGGTTACGACCCAACTGTTTTGAGACACACCGCATGTTTGGTGTTCAACCCGTTTACAGTTGGACGCTATGCTTCCCTCTTTGATTGTGTCTGACGGAAGAGGGGGAGGACTCTGTGATGGGCAGTTTTTAAATCCCACTGGGACGAAACTGTTTTGATTTCTGTCCTCTGGCCTGTTTCGTCGGGCCCTTAAGGGTGTTTCTCTTGGTGCTCTGCCTTCTGCAAAGGCATTGAGTACATACGTTTTTTGGTTCTCAAGGATTGCTTTTTATATATTTATACACGAGCATTTTTATGTTTTACATACCATGCCTTTTGTTTCCATTGCGTGTGTTAGAGATTCACCTAGCAGGGATTACTTTTATTTACACTGTCCTGTGACTTTGGAACATGGTGGGGGTAAGAGTGAGGTTGGGTGCGCACCATAAACCGGTTTAAGCTCCCCAGTGGTGTTTTTGCCACTGACCGTTCCAAGGCGGTGTCCCACTGTGTTCCTTTAATTGTTCGTTTTGTTCTCGTGTGTTTGCTTTGTGTGCTGGTGGGTGTTGGTGGTGTGTGTGTGTGTGTGCATGATTGTGTGTGTGTGTCGTGTGTGTGTGTGTGTGTGTGTGTGTGTGTGTGTGTGTGTTGGTGGTGTGCGCTTCTGGGTGATGTGGGGCTCGTTTTGGGGAGGCTGCGTTTTTGGTACGTGGCATTCCCTGTTTGATATTATTTTTGTTTTTTTGGTTTTAAAGAAGGAATTATTGATGTTACTATGATCCTTATTTCTAACAATGTTTATAATAGAGGCTGTCAATTTCTTCTTTTGATATTACAGTCGACTCTCGAAAGTTCGAACCCGGATAATTGGAACACCCCCGATTATTCGAACACATCGTCGGGTCCCGAATTTTTTCCTTCTAAATTACATGTGTTCTACTCCGGTTAATCGGAACCCGGATAATCGGAACTTTCGAACTGATGTTATTGTCCGCTCATTAATAAAATAGTGTGAATAACTCCGGAAAATTCGAACAGTGTCGTTCGTTAATTGATCAATCAGCCGGTCGCATATATTTATTCACACCTCGTGAAAATTGAGCAGGTGCCAGCTTGATTGAGTAAATATAGTCACTTGGTAATAATATAGGATATGTGTATTTGTTTGCCGTTATCTTTTCCTGTCATGTAATGTGCTATTCGTAAGATAAATGAGCTATAATGTTATATAATTATGCTTAATGTGCTATTATCTTGATTGATTTGTGCTCTGATTTATCTCTACTCGCTTCTTGTAAATATGTTTCTGTATCGTAGCTAAATTATGAAAAATAAAAAAATTGAAATAAACATGCTTGTTTTTGTTTTTCTTCATTTGAATGTAATCGAGTACGTTCCTACACAGGTTTTAGTACGCTTCACTCTAGACTGAACGGTCTTTAGTACCATCTCCAATATGGCCGACATGCTTACTCCGGAAAGTTCGAACTACCGATAATTCGAACAAATTTTGCTTCCCCGAGGGTGTTCGAGTTTTCGAGAGTCGACTGTATATTCATGTTACAATATATTACAAATGTTACGTGTGTAATTAACTCATGTTCGGTCATTATTCAGGACCAATTTTGTGCTCTATCTCAAAGTCACTCGCATGCTAAGTTATTTCCCTGACCTCCTGTTTCACAAACATTGCATGCTGTAAATGGCGAAAAAAAAAAATATCAAACAGGGAATGCCACGTACCAAAAACGCAGCCTCCCAAAAACGAGCCCCACATCACCCAGAAGTGCACACCACCAACACACACACAACCATGTCTGTATTTGGCAGACTTGACCTCGTCATTAAACTTGGGGATGAGCGTTATGATTTATCATTAATAGTTTGCAACATTGACTGTTAGGGTATACTGGGACAAGACCTCCTTAAGCGTAATGTAGATTACATCAATTATAAGCGGTCTTGTCTTGTAATGAATGACAACATCGTCCCTTTGTTGACGGGTGGTAAAACTTCACAAGTATGTAGGGTCGAACTCAAAGAGACTGTGAAGATCCCAGCCTATTCTCGTATGTGGGTAATGGTTCTTAGGCACTGCACTTTCCTTAAGTGCCCTCTGTCATTAATTGCAATTTGAAGAAATTTCCTTCAGTACTTTTGGATTTATGCTCCGGACAAGAATGTATAACAAAGGGGAATAATTAAAACAGACGCTACATTTTGTACCAAATCAGTTTGAAAGATGGTCATGTCTGTCATGATAATCTCAAGTTTAAATTTGAAACTGGGTAATATTAAGGAAAAAACTAGCACACCAAATTAACTTACCAATCCAGAGGCCACAAGTAATTGACTCCCAATAATAATGAAATGTGTAGACGGGGTATTTTACTTTATTATATTCATGCGAAGGCAGTTCGAATCCCGTCTAGGCTGTACCCCGAGATCGTTTGGTGGGAGTTGTTTCTTAGTTAATTTTAAATAAAGGTACTAAGAAAAATGACTATGTTGGAAGTAACCGAGAATATCTTTTATTAGAAAAAAACAGTAGGCTATAATTACCTGGCCATAAGATGTTATTCCTAACTAACTTGTGAAAAATAACTTATCTATATTAAAAACTAATTATAAGACATTTAATGATGTGGTTCGATGATCGAACTTGCGGAGGCGAATTCCATGAATAATCGCACTGTGTCTTCCCGAACAGAGGAAAGTTTTCCACTTTTATAGCCGATGCTCAACTATACTTTATTCCCGACTTGAAACTTGTTATGCTGGTCTCCATGGTGACCAGCACGGGACAACCTGATTCTGTGCTTGGACGTTCCGTAAGAAACTAGGCGGGTAAAACTTCGGCTACTACATACCTCCGTTGTTTTTCTTTAAAATATTTGAAAGTGTAATTTCCAATATTTTCTTATTACTGAAAAACAATTAACACACACAACACAAAACATCAATATAGCAGTAAGATTTTAATTTTCATATATAATATCAAACACCTTTAAATAATGAAAATCCAGATCCATTAATTTTAATACAAACTATGAATTTTAGTAAAAGTCCTTAGAACACATTTATAATTCTAATAACAAGTTTAATTCAAGTCCTTAAAAGTCATTATCAATGTTCAAAGTTTATGAAATACCACTTTGAAGTAATCACAAGCACACCCATGTTTTCACCACGTTATTAGACGTCCAAATCGTCCACATAGTCGAGAACTTCTTCCAAGATTTTTCCCCTTACTTTTGGATCTTTAAGTTTCGGAAGGCAACACGCAAACTGAAAACCCAGAAACAGCCTCCGTCTACAACATATCGTCACTAAATGAGATCGGAGATTCCAATTCAAACAATCTGGTTACAAGTTTATACTTCACAATAACTATTTTATTTACAACAGAAAGATCCTGTCATACAAGAATTCTACGCGCTTATAAAACGTATTGCACTAAAACCGTTAAAAAGCGAAATTAAGAAAGTCTTACCGAAAATTGTTCGTCAGTGGCATCAGTGGGGCCTTCTTCCTATAAAAAATAAACGTTTGTAGACGAAATACGAAGATAGTTCAGGCAAAGTAGTATGGCAAATGTTAGCTCAAACAGAAATGAGAAAACAGATGTTTAAACACTTACACGAGCATATATATGCGGATCATCTCGGAAGAGACCGTACTGTAAGTGCTATTAAACAGCGATTCTATTTGGTGGGAATGAAGAATGATACCGCGAGATGGTGTAAAGATTGCGAACTTTGTACACTTTCGATACCCGGTCCCGGACAAAGTCGAAATCCGCTTGAACAGTTCAATGTTTATAAGCCCATGTCAGTCTTAGTCCTAGACATATAAGGTCTAACAGTCAAAACTAGAAACGACAATGAATATGTTTTGGTCATTGGTGACTATTTCAACGAATGGTTAGATGCATTCCCCTTAAACGATCATACCGCGTGTACTGTAGCCGACAAGTTAGTAAAAGAAATATTCTTACGGTTCGGATGCACCACGCAGCTGCACACCGATCAAGCACCAGAATTTCGATCAGAGCTACACTGACCCAACATGAAAATTTTACAGGTTTATAACGGGATGTACTATGCATGAGAAAGAAACACCAATACCTCCCAATGCAGGAGGTTGAATTCAATCATTTGTAAGAATGTTAAACTTTATCAGTTTGGGAGTGAGTTTATAAAAAAAATTAAAAATCATCACAGGAGCTTTCAGATTTAAGGTCATATATTCACCTATATATTCAATTCAAAGGGAGGTAATTTAAGAATTTGAATCTTTGGAGTCTCAACTCTCGCTTTTGCATTGTGTTTTCATCAAACTTTATTGAGTTTTCTAGTCTTGACATTAGTTTCTCTCAACTGACAGCAAAAAGAATATTTTGCCTTGAAAACCAATTTTGTTTTTGCTAAACTGTCTGTTTTCACTAAATGAGTTATCTCACTTTCATGCATGATAAATTACTTTAACTTTAAGGCCTATTATCATCTTTGTTAGTTGTCTTATTTCATAGAGTCAGAGTGAAATACATTGATTTAATATTGTGTATAATAAAAGTGTAAAGCCTTCATTTTGGGTGAGTGTATTTACAAACATATGTAAATTACTAAATGTAGAAAAATCAAAAACTTGTCCTTTTAACCCCAAAAACGACGGACTTATAGATAGAAAAGATGAAAGAATGTTGTCAAGATTCGTAAATAAGTCAAGAAATGATTGGGATGACCATTTGCCTTTCGTCATGGCAAGTTGCCGCGCAACCATGAAAAGAAGCACAGGATGTACTCCGAAACTGCTCATGTTAAATAGGGAAATCAGATTCCCAATAGACTTAATATACGGCATCCCTCCTGTAGAGGAAAACTTGCAATTTCCTTAACAGTATGTGGAATGGGTTTGGCACGCATCTCAACAAGCCTACGAGTTTGCATGCAACAGTTTTGGCCAATCAGCTATTTAGGAAATAAATTAAAAACCGCGAGAATTCAAACCAGACGATTATGTCTGGAGGTATTATCCGCCAAAAGCTAATTCGGCTTAAGTAAGATTGGTCCGTACAAAGTAATTAAAATGATGACGGCTCTAGTATACAAAATCCAAAAACTCCAGAAAGGGGAGGTAATGTTGTAGTAAATGTTCACGTAGATCATTTAAAGCCTTGCGTCAAACTTACTTCCCGAAGAGGAACAACCTTCCGTTACAGCAGGTTCTTTCGCCAGTCAGCATTCTTTGATTGTAGCAGACGTCAGTAACGACCATCAAATGGTCACAGCAGACGATATCGACCAACACCCTCCTCATTCAACACGTGGATCTGCCGAGGGCAGCTGCGCGTTGCGCATCCAGCTACTATTCCTTACGCGCCCCACTCCAGGAGAGAAAGACAAGTGAAACCTAGAGAAATATACTCTCCGTAATATTGAAATCCTTCTTCGTTCAACGCAACGCACGCTGTAGTACTGAATTACAGGATTTTTTGCATATCAAGGTATAAATGTATGAGGTTGAATATTTCGAGCTATAGTATAACCTAGAGCAACATCTGGCGGATGCAGGAGTTTTGATTGCTCTAGAGAGGTGTTGTTGTTCGGAGGGTATTTGATGGAGGACCATATTTACCTGGTGATATTTAAGCGTTTGTCATTACATACCTACATGTAACCAAGTACCGAAACAATAGATTTACATCATATTTATTTCAAGTGTTCTATTATTTATTACACTGATATTGCAAAATATCAAAAGAAGTATTTTATCAACACAACTCAATAATCTAAGAAACACATAACAACGGATTCTAACGGATTTTATCTTGTATTAAAGTGAGAAGTTGAATATTTCAACTGTAAGGGCATTTATACCGTTTATTTCAGTATATTTATAATTGTTTTTATATATGTTTTGAATTATATTCGTGCTTCTCAAGGATATATACTTATTTTATTTCAGTTTAAAATTCATATTTTGTTGATTCAATGTTCACAAACCCAATCAAGTACATCTTACCCCGAGGCGCTTCTTTTTGTACAAACTGACAAATATTTCGCTGTAAAATATGATAATTATTTGAAATAAGCCAGTTTTCATTGACGAGGCACGTCTATATGGAATGCTCCGAGCTGATTTGATGTGGAAGGAGCAATCCTTTTTTGTCTGTTTCTAAAAAGATGTCTTTGAAGTTGAACTCTTGCTAAAAAAAAATTCTGCTTTTTATAAAACCTATATCAACAATTGCGTGAAATAGAATTTAATTTAGAGAGAGAAAATGCACGCTAATCTAAATCATTTTTAACGAAAACGACTTATCCCTTATATACAATATAATACCAGCTTATTTTTTACCACGTGATTCACGTCAGTGGTGTATTGGATAAGTCGATGGCTGTCTTATTTTACGACTCTAGTTCAAATACCGGTCAAACCCCACTTATTTTTCTTTTGCTTTTTCTTTTTTTTCAACTTTAAAACCACCTTTTAAATGTTTTTCTGCAAATTTTAATAATAATCTTCGTTCATATCCGACTAATAAGGATAATGACAATGTGGAATTAAGTTTAGGTAAAAACAATACAGTAATGGCTGTATTTAAAAATCTAGAAGGTAAAAGTTCACCATTCTTTGCTTTCATATTAAGAATAGTATAAAGACAAAACTAATCAGATTGGTATTGGTGTCCATTCATAAAATTCTCATTTTACTTTGAGTTTTATCCCCTTTACCTATTTTTGGTTAAAAGCCTTTGAACTTTTTAATCATATACCTCACGATACTTGAACAGGCTCATTAGTTGGTGGATATTAAAGACTAAATATGTTGTTACTGTAACTTTACAGTGTATACCGAATACTTTAACAGCGGAGGAAAGGACGTGTTTCTATGAAGCAAATTCTTACACAATACCTTTTATGTAGTACCTGGTGTTATTATTTTGCTCATTGAAAGTCATTTTGCCGCGTCTTTGATGCTTTACATCAATACTTCTTGTTTTATATAAAATACTGTATGTTTGAGACTTGAGACCCAAACAGCTATCTCAAGCTATTTGTAAATATTTTGTTTGTGTGCCTGTTAGGCAAAAGTTATAAGAAGAAAGGTATTCTTAAAAATATACTATTCCTATTCGTCTGTTCATCAAGAAATAAAGCATACAGTGACATAGTTTTGTGTATAATGTTTTGTCGCAATATTGGTATTTATATAAATGTTTACTATCGTACATTTATCTGGTTAAATGAGTATCAGTTGTTTAAAGTGTTGAAACCCGGTATTTTAACGCTACTCTATTGATTACACAGACAAATGATTAAATTTGTATAAAAGCCAGTTTTTATTCTATGGAGTGTTTCTTACGTTTGGTTCATTAAAGGGCGGTAATTTCGTTAAGAAAAACAATGTTCTAATCCTAGTAAATTTAATATCGTTTTGTTATATGTGAAAGCGGAATATTCATCTATAATTCTATTTTTGACTATTTCAGTAAAGTGTTTCCCGAAGGAAGTATGACGTGTCCAGTGTCAGGATGCAACACAAACGGTTTTCCTCGATTTTCGAGATTGCATTTGAGGAACCTGCTGAGTGTACACATGTGTTGGTCTTGTTACAAAAGTATGCATTGAGTAAGGCGGACGGGTAATTGGGTCAAACATTCCTTGCGTATTAAATTTAGACAGGTTGTCTGTTCCATAGTAATGTCTCGCTGAGTGCAAATGTACCTGGCGGTCATCGCTAGTGTTCACATCGGCTGGAACCTACATGTTATCCTCGAAGTCAAAATCAATCAAGTTTAACAAAACATTGCACGACCTTTGTGACTCTTTATTTTCTTTCTTTAGGAATGTGTAATTACTTTAAGCTTTTTCCATTGTGTATTTACGTGTATTGTACGCGTATGAACGCAACAAACGGCAGGACGTAGTACTTATCAAAAAATACGGGATTATATTATTACATTCAACTATACTTTATTCCCGACCAACAGTTTCTTATTTTGAGACTTGTTATGCTGGTCTCCATGACCAGCACGGGACAACCCGATTCTGTGATCAAACGTTTCCGTGAGAAACTTGGCGGGAGAAACTTCAGCTACTACAGAAAATTAGTCAGAAAGTTTGTCGTGATGAACTGTAGATAGTGTTTAAAACTTTGTCAAGGGAGACAAAAACTTAAGTTATTTAATCGTGTTAAATAACTGCCATTGTTTTCAGTTTGGCGATCCAGGCCCATCTTGTTATGTTTTTGCCACTGACCGTTCCAAGGCGGTGCCCCACTGTGTTCCTTTAATTGTTCGTTTTGTCCTCGTGTGTTTGCTTTGTATGCTAGTGTGTGTTGGTAGTGTATATGTGTGTGTGTACATGATTTTGTGTGTGTGTGTCGTGTGTGTGTGCGTGTGTGTGTGTGTGTGTGTTGGTGGTGTGCACTTCTGGGTGCTGTGGGGTTCGTTTTGGGGAGGCTGCGTTTTTGGTACGTGGCATTCCCTGTTTGATATCATTTTTGTTTTTAAACAGAGCAACAATCATATAGTTACTTACATTTATGTTCGAAGCGGTCATTAAAGGCACAACATCAGAGGCAGACTGTGAATGTGTAGGTGAAGGTACATGTACTTTACTTAATAGTATCTGTAAAACGTAGTGTTTTGTCATAGTCTTTTTATGTTTCTATTTCTAAATTCATCGAATTTTTAGCTTTACATTTAACTCATCCTACTCGCGTGTGCCTACACCTTGATAACGTTTTCCATACCACACACTTCTTTTTAAAACCATTACAGATATTACCTTGAAACTTGCAATACTTGTTTACCAACATTACCTCTATCAACAGACACAAGTACTGAGACGGGTTTTGTCAGAATTGTCGGCTTTATCATGGGCCTTCCTCAACTAATAAAATACACTAATCAAATTTGGGTAAATAACCTTATTGACTTAACCCTTTCAGGTATTTTTGAAATTAAGGCCCTTTATCAATTTAGAATCTTGGTTTTTTTATACCAGTTTATTTCTTGACTGCAACATTTGAGATCTTACTTTGAATTTTTGTTTACCATCATGACCCCTCACAGAAGGTTACTCTGACAAGAATTTCGTTTGAACTATGGCCCTTTTCAACTTAGAATCAATGTTAAGTTTTCCGTACCAGTCCTATTACTGACTGAACCATTTGAGATATTACTTTGAAAGTTGAGACATGACACCAACCGGTAAGCAAGGGTAGAGAACATTATCTTTTTATACTTAGAAAATACACATACTTTTGATTTGCCTTTTACTGCCAAAAGTTTTGTTTTATTGGAAGCACTGAAAGAAGTCGGGCGCGCTGTTTTACTGACAGCTCTCGTTATGCTAACGTCTTGTTTGGCATTTCACTTAAAAGCACATCTTGATAACTTGTCAAACAGGCCTACTGTTGACAAATTGTTTTTGTATGCCTTAGGTCACCTGAATAGACTGCTGACTACCTTTATATATAGCACTGAAAGAGCTGACCATGTTTGAAATGCTTGACTGCACATTTGATTTAATTCCATTCAATTGAAAACAACAACTTTGATTGTGTGTGTAGCGATTTAGTAGTTTTGTTTATGTATACTTGCTTATCTGCATTAATTAATCATTCATTTGAATGTGACCTTATTAATTATTAGATCCATCCGGTAATTATTGCATTACACGAGGAAGTCAATATCTGTATAATATTTCATATAAGCTGAATCATGCATTGCAGAATCCCAAGTGGAAAGCCTTCCTCAGACGAAAAGACCGTCTGAAAGAAGTACAGGTATAAAAATATACTAAACAAAATAAGAAACTTCCGCTATGTTTGCTTTAACATAGCTGGATGAAAACAAAACGGGGGACTCATTGTTATATATGCGTTTAAAGAGTTTCCATGATGCATCGTTTGGTGCAAAAATGATGACCAAAGGTTAACAGAATATGGGGGAATTTTTGAACAAGTGAGGTAGGGGTTAAAAACAAAAATAACACTTAATAACGGGTACGGGTTCATCTAGCAATGTCCAATCAAACTTAGCGGAAGTTTCTTATTTTGTGTAGTATATATAACTATACACATTTAGACACTTCTTGAATACAGATGTTTCAGCCCCACAAATGAAGAGCTGCTGTTGCACTTGTCCCGGGATTGGAGAATACAAATTGCGATCACTGGCAATGCAATTGCAGTTGTGTACATAGGCAAGACACATTAGCTATGCTCTTTCTGTTTCCAGTTTAATTCCATATCTAGTGAGTTTTGAGAGAGATACAGGAACATGTTGCTTTGTTCAGAGTCATGAAATGAGAATCAAATATTTCAGTGCAATTATACGTTTCATATTCTTCAATACCAGGCACCATGCTGGTATGTATTTCATTTTTGACATGTTGATTCAGTGCATAGGTCTCTTACTTGTCTTGATTGATAATAATAAAAACAAAAATAATATCAAACAGGGAATGCCACGTACCAAAAACGCAGCCTCCCCAAAACGAACCCCACATCACCCAGAAGTGCACACCACCAACACACACACACACACACACACAATCATGTACACACACATATATACACTACCAACACACACTAGCATACAAAGCAAACACATGAGGACAAAACGAACAATTAAAGGAACAAGTCAAAGTCAAATATGCTTTCAATAATATATCTGTAAGTTTACAATTTGTGTAGAATGTCGATGTAGAAAACAAGTAAATCTTAATGATGTTAAGACATAATCAGCAGATACTTAGATCTGTATTCCATACAACTTTGCAGTTATATATGACAAAAGAAACATGTGTAACATGGTTGCCTATGTATCACAGCATTTGGATGTCATGTTTTCAGTATATTGGCATTAGTAGAGTAACCCTTTAAATACATCATTTTGACAATATGTAAATAGTGTGGTGAAAAGTGGTCTAGTTAATTGTAACTAATTTTATTCTGGTCCTGTGTATACCTGTGTGAATGATTTTTGTTAAGGAACATTTTAATTACACAGGACTTCCATTTACACAAGGATACAAACATCAATAATTAAGGGTTAAACATTTTCCTGAAAACAGTAAAACAAACTGTAGTAGTAATTATTTTACTTTCACATTAACAATGTGCTCACTGAATACAATATGTCTTATTGTGCTAATGTACTGTACAAATGCTCATATGACAAAACCATTTTTGTGCAATGGTGGCCTATGTAGCACACTTCTGTTTTCTACAGGATGGTCAATTGTTTATTCGCATCACTTGTCTAACCCTATACATACAACATTTATACACTTTTTAAAAAAGTGTGTTGAAAAGTATTCCATTCAATCAAAACTTCTTCATTTTATTCTGGTCCAGTCCATTCCTGTGTAATGATGTAGTTATGAACAAGTTTTTGTCAAGAATCTTGTTATTACTCAGGAGTTCCATTTACTTCAGGGAACAAACTTTAAAAATAAAGTTCCCTTCCAGTCAGTTATAAGCTTTTCAATTCCTATAAAATGTTCTAAAGTATATAAGTATAATCCATACCTTTTTTGTCGTATTCTGTTCCACTATTCTTCACCAGGTTGTCACAGTTTTCTAAATGGAAAATATACTGTTATTCAAAAATGATTTAAAGTTGTGGGACTTTAAGATATATGTACATACTGATGCTGTGTCGTGTTCTCTTCTGTTTTTCGCAAATTTGATAAAGTATTCTAAATAGATAATTATTGTTTTTCAAAAACAAGTTGTGGACCTTAAAGATATGTGTATGGTTATATATTAATAATATAACATTTTGTAATCCCATTAACATTGTGCTTTAAAAAATCAAAAATAACATTTCTCTATCACAAGGGTGTGAGAACATTTTCAAATACAGCCTTTAGGCAATTAGTAAAAGGTGTGGTGTAAAGTATTCCATTTAATCATAACTTCTTCATTTTATTCTGGTCCAATGTATTCCTGTGTAATTATGTAGCTATTAACGATTTTAGTTAAAAACCTTCCAAAATAGAGTTCCTTTGTTAATTTTCAATTCTCATACTGTTTTTTTTATTCAAATACTAGTACAGTACATACCGATGCTTTATCGTGTTCTCTTTCGTCTTTTTAACAAATGTTCTAAAAACATAGTATACTGTTATTATAAAATATATCATAACATATGTGTATGGTTATCTATTTACAATATAACATATTGCAATTTCATTAACAGTATAGCATTTTGGCATCTGGCCACACCTTCTGCGCTTAAAAAATAAAAATATGTAAAAGAAATATTTTTAAATCGAGTGGTTTACTTATTATGTCATGCTATACGTCTGACTCTTTAGGATATACAGTGTTGAACGTATTAGCAGAGTATGCAATTTGTTTAGTCATGAGATTGCATGGCATATATAGAAATTTCAGGATTGTAGTATGCATACATATTTTTGAGTTGCCTCCCTTCCGCTGTATATGTAAATATCAAAACGAAACATGTTCCTAAACAATATCCATAAAAAGATGTAGAAGAAATTAATTTACTTTTACAATATCAATTCGCTCACTCAGTACAAGATGTCTTATTGTCCTAATGTACTATGCAAATGCTCACTCACTAAATACAATTCGTCTTATTGTAATATGTATGTTTAAAGAGTTATTCAAATCTTCTAAGGAATCTAGGCACATGACCTTTTAAAGAATACAACAACGGTTGTGTAAACTCATTCGAGTTTTGTATTTTAAAATCAAATGACGGAGAAACATAGTTTGTTATCTATAATCGAAAGTTTTGTTTTTGAATGTCTGTATACTATGCTGTACTATTTTATAATTAAAAATATATGATTTGCAGAATTGACTTGTTGTGGTAACAATATGGTTTACGTAATTAAGATACGAGCCAGCATTTGGTATTTGAATGACTTTATTTTGCAAAGCAGAAATACCTGAAAGGTTTTATTTGCATTGTTTAGCCTATAAATATGAGGCTGCATATTCTACATTGATCAAGGTCACATGACCACTAGATATGACATGATCACTTTTTTTTATAGAACTGACACGGTATAATGTACACAAATGGGTAAAATTGAGACATATCAAAAGTGAGTGTCAGTCAGACGCAACTGTAGTTTATTTTTAACTAGGGAATATTTTTGAGACATGTCACTGTAACACATTTTACTTTCAGGTATTTACATCAGCCACATTTTTTTTTACCTAATGAGAGACATTTTTTAAATTATTTATCATTGTAAATTGCACTAAAGTAATTCAAATAATTGACATATCTACGATCAATACAATGTATTAAATGCTCTGTCTGTACGAAATATATTTTGAATCTATTGTTGACCAACTCTGTAGTAAAAATGGAAAGCGACCTACAAAACCAAAAGCTTAGGCTATGATTAAACTCCTTAGGTTGTCAGTGTAATCAAGCTCTAACTTGCTCATATTGATAGCTATTCGTTAGATGTAACGAACGAATATTATCATATTTAGTGAATTTTGTCAAACTGACTAAACAATATAATTTCTAAGTTAGCCAATCAGGTACCTAACATTGATATTAGAAACAACTCACTTATAAGTCTCTGTTTTATTTCGTAATACAATCACCATGCATTTTTATCAGTATCTCCTAAGTAAGAAAATCAGTTAATGCATATAACATTGCTGTCATGCTGATTATGGCTGTATATGGGTGAACATATTCAAAACATTTATCTGAAATCTGCATGTTGCTTTATTGTATGTTTCAAAGGTCAATTAGGATCATTATTTAACTAAATCAAAATGCACTTGTAAAATACGAATTGTTACAAAATGTATCTTCACTACATGTACTTAATTAAAGGGGCAACTCTCGCTGGTATACGAGCGAGTATTTGCTGTGTGATGCTGTAACCTGATACCTCTAAACTACCTGTCAATTAAACTGGAAGTTGGTAAAAATAGCACAAGAGTGAATGAATCACAATAGCAAGCAGACGATTTTAGCTCTTGTGCTGACTTGGGTCTTCTTTACATTTCTTATATTTTGTATCTATGAGCACTTTGGAATCAGATTAAAATTTATCCACCCCCTGAATCATTTCTTCTCACTTTCTTTTTATCCCATGACCTTCATTCATATTCTCCCTTTTTAGAAAATTTAAAGATAAATACTACATTTCACACCTAACTCACAGAGTCAAATTTTGCACAAGGCCTGATTTTGTGTAATTTCCTACAATATAAATACATTATGGTAAAGTGAATATGTCAGCACCCAATTAACATCGAGTCACAAAATTAATTGGTAATTAGATGCCATCAGCATGGAGGTCTGGTTTGTGTATTTTTGAAGTACACAAATTCCAGACATGAAACTGATACATGTGTCAGAAAAAAGAGGGAAATTATCACAAATGTTCAAAACACAATACAATGTATATGCTTGTAGTTGATGAAGAATAAAGTTTATATTTAAAGCATTGCAGAAAATGTGCATAAGAAAAAGACATGTATTGTTTATAATTATCAAAAGAGAGAAAAAGGAGCTATTTGTGTTAGTTTTAAAATTCTTTACACGGATTTGACAATTGCTAGTGATGATAACACGGGATGATGTAAATTATAGACCATCAAGGAAAAAAATAAAATGGAGGAATTACTAAAATCAAAAGTAAAATCAATCTGAAAGCCTCATTCTTGGATAATAATGGATCATAATATATAAAGAGCCAGGATAATATTAACTGACCCTGCAAGTGTGATCCTTGCAGTGGTTAAGTAGGAGGATTCTTCGTCTAAGTCACATAAACATTTTTAAAATTTTATACCAACACTGTTTATAGTTTGCATTATTGTATCTGCATACCCACGGGCTTGACTAAGAAATAGAAGACTACCTGAACCAGGAAATAGTATCATACAACAAAAAGTTGTTATAGAAAATACTGAAGTGTACTATAGACAGAAGTGGCTTTTGAAGTAAAGTATAGACGAATGGGGGAAGAACAAAATATTGAACTGCAAGGGAAGTTGTGTCCTGCTGTGTACTTTTGCAAGTTAGACATTTATACCAAAATTAGAAAGTTCAATACTGACTACTCGAAAAACATATGGCAGTTGATTTCTGCACAAAAACATTTATTTATGTTATCTGCTGACTTTTAATTTACTTATATAGGTCTTGAATAACTTAATGATTCATTTAAACGAAGGATATTCTCATTTTATAGAAATAAACTTTCATCAAGGTTAGTAAACTGTTTTTGTTCTGTAATGCATGCCGCTACTCTCATGCAAGTGTATAAACATCACCATGTGCCCTTGTTTATAAACACAGAATTTATCAGCAATTAGCCACACCTCTCTGGGAAATTCAAATCTAAGATCGTCTGCTTGACAGTTTGATTTTTTTCTCAAAGTCACTTTTAGAAGTGATATGAAATTAAGACTTTTGGATGAACTGTTTTGAAATGGCACAGTTTACCTTTGTAACAAATTTCAAAGGAAACAGTTCTGTAACTTTGATAAAATTTAAAAAAGGGTCTCTGATCTGAAACATGTTTGAAAATATTGAAAAACCTGCCCCAGCGCCATCTAATGGTTTATATAGTCCAGTTACCCCTTTAAGACTTGTATTACATTGCAGGTTTACATGAGAGTATGCAGTAAAGTATGTTGATGGCAGGATCCACAAATGTTGCCCAAGATTGAGGTTATTGTGGATAGAAAGTGAAATTGAGGGATTCATATGCTTAAACTATTGAAAAAATTGCATGTACTGTGTCAAGGTTGTTAAAAATTATATCATAATTTTGAAAGACATATTTCTAGAAGTCATTTCGTGAAAACCATTTGAAACCTGTAATACAGTAATACGAATATCACACTGTTTTGCCAATTTAACTGAAGGAGCTGTTATTATGTTAGATATATTTTAATTCTGAAATATTCATACTGTAATTGTTTTGAAGCAAACGTTCCTCAAAAGATGGAATGCACGAGATTAATTCTTTGCAAGGTCTTAATGCAGCAGGTAAGCGGTATCCCTTTGAATAATTCTGTCAGTTTCTTTTTGTCTGACTTGCCAAGAGATGCTGTCTGTGCATTTGTTCAATTGCAGTATGTAGTGAAAGCTATGTAAAATGTTATTTGCAATTTGATGCATGTAAACGAATTTATGCTTTCCTGTTTTTAACTGAAATTTTCTATACTAACTCCTAAAAAGGAAATTGATTTGCTTGCGGGTGAAATTCATTACATATTTTGATGATATTTTATTGGAGACCAAAGAAATCAAGAATAAACTATAACTGATGCGACTTATAAATCCCTGGCAGTAGGATATTATACATTGCCATGTTTCACCCACAGTTGATCTGATTCAATTTTATCTTACTCTTTACATTTAAAGTGACAATAACAGCACAACATTTTATCCGGTAATATCGTGTGGTCTTATCAGGGAACATTTTACATTCAAGGATGTGAAACAGTGACTTATCCCATAATTTAATCATCAAACTGACCTCCAGTCGATATAAAACACGCAAATTTTGCTATCTTGAACGCTTCGTAATAACAACATACGTTGAGTATTTGTCTAATTTTTTACGTCTTTCAATAGGACCATCCTTTGATACCAAAAATCACTTGCAATTTTTATGATTATAAGCTTCATGTACATAAAATTTAGATAAATGTGAAATTCATGGTTTATGCCGTCACGGTTGATTGAATGTTTTTGTATAGAATTCTTAATACCTTGTGATGTAGCAATTAGTCTCAAAATAAAAATTTGCAAATAAAAAATTAAAAGTAACGTACAATTAAAATTTAATTAAACAATTTTGAACCGGACAGAACTTTCGTCCTTAAGTATATATAATATATGCAGTAGCTATATCATTAGATGAAATAGATCTACTGTACATTAAATTGTATGTGTTTAAATTTGTGTTTGACTTTGATAATACAACCTGGATCATTTTCGAAGGTATACAATAAAATACATCTACAGTATATTTAAATTTATGTGACCGTTATAACTTTGTTGCCATTAACAAACCGTTTCAAAATATTTCTTTTATACTGTCTTTTACTTCCGGGCCCAATTTTATCCACAAAATGCTCTTGTTATAAACATACCTGGCTTTGTTGTTGGATCGTGTAGTTTAAAGTAAAGTAACTTCGGCAATGAATCATTTTAAAATCTCCATACAGCTTGCATAAAACGACTTTTAACATTTTGGCACTGAAAAACGATCAGACAGACAAATTTAACAGCAATAAGCTATACGTTGCTGAACTACAGACAGTTGCTTATACAACAACAGTGTGTATAGAAACAGTGTAAAATGTGACACAATCATCACTGCAGTTCATGTGCTGGATTGTTTTCCTTAACGTATCAGACAAACATCCATTTGGCTGACTATTTCCATGAAAGCAACAATGTTTTATCCATCTGTACGTACATACACGTATCTCTTTTTTTATAGATACTAATGTATTTAATCAGTTTTTTCAACGTATATTAATCGCTCTAGAGACTCACTCCAGATTGAATCAACCTCGAAGAGAGAGAGTGAGAGAGGCAATGTGGAATTATCAGTTTCTTTCCTAAGGACCCTTCTACTACTTGGGCACTGGTGGGGGTTGAACCTTGGACCCTCCGAACCTGGGCAGGAGGCGGCGCCACGTATCTACGAATGTTAGTATTTTAAATATCAGTTTAGGTTGTGTATTACTGTTGTAATATTGACTTGTCAAAAGTTTCATACGTTATTTGTATTTTGAAACAGGGCCGAGGCTGTCATTCGATACAACTTTGCAGTATAAACAGTTTGCTTCAACCGCATACATGTACCTCCAAAAAAGTTTTGTGTCTTTATTCATTTAAGCGCCCCTGTAATATTTATGTATTAAAAGACTATTTACAGATCAAATATCTAGCGAGAAACCTCTCTTTGTGGACTATTATGCTTTAAAAACTTAGTCTTTTCAAAACCTCAATTTCTAACTATAAGCTTCCAGGGCTATTATGCAAGACTGTCTAGCAGTCATACGGATGAACACCATATCTGCCACAATGCTGTAAAACTTTAAAATATACAAACAAATTAATACATTCTATAAACAAAGAAACATCTTGATATGTTTATTTATTAAAAGCTTAGCTACTTCTTAAATAAAACTTAACAGAAGTAGCCTCTCAGTTTTGTCATTTTTGTTCCTTTCTACAGCAATAAGCTGTGATGACCTTACTAATAAACAAGTCAGAAATGATAAAGACCGACGATACTCACCAGTCACTGTCTTTCCACTCATGAATACTAAGCAATATTAACTGCCAATTTTGTGAATTTTGTACCTTTTATGTATCAGGACTGAACAATTTTACAAAAGATATGTACAACAATCTTAGATTGCCAGAAGTTTCCTGTTCGTTTGAAAGGGTGTATAGCTGCATCTCTATTGCACTTATTTTGTTTAAGAAACACAGTTTAAAATGTAAGCAAAAAATGCTTACTGTGAACTAAAAGAATTACTCATACAGTTGCTCCTACCATACAGTGCTTTATTGTTCTGTTTTCGTTCTGACGCCCACTTTGGGGTTACAAATACACACAGTTTACAGACTGTAACAGGTGTATATGACATACATACCTTTCCAATCTATCTGTAATATAAGTTATATTTTCTTTAAAATATTAATACACTATGTTCTCGACTACATATATAAAACTGGTTGCATGGTTAACTAAATTTAACTGTTCAAATACCTGAACGATGTTTAACATATCAGTCTATATCCAAACTAACATGTATCATGATTATGTTGCCGTAGAAATTTATCATTATCTGAGTTGTTTTTTTTTTAAATTTGAGACCCCCAAGCTCTGTGGCTTATGAAAGGACTACATTAACAGTACTTTCTTTATAAAAACTACGTCCCCGAAAAACAATAACATATACGGTACCACAACTATGTGTTTCATGAATTTTATATTTAAGAAATAATCAATGGTTTGGAGTGCTTTATCAAAACTGAAGCATTCCCCGGAGGTGATGTGCCTGGCGGAATAATTCACGAGGGCGAAGCCCGAGTGAATTATTACGCAGGCACATTACCGACAGGAAATGCTTCAATTTCGATAAAGCACTCCAAGACATAGATTATTTCGATTCTTAGAAGCCGATTTTTTTAAACTTCTACGGACCTTTTTTCAGTTCGGCGGTAATGTGTAAAACAGCATAAATAGTAGCTGTTGGAATTCACTCCCCTATTCGGGCAACCATTCAAGATATCAAACATAACTATATTATACAAACTTATTTTAGTTTAATCATCTAATAGATAAAATATAAAAAGAAATACCTGGCTGACATTATGCAGAAGACGTCAGATTCAGAACCTAACAAAGCAGTCAATCGATTTATACGCGTACCGTCAATTTGAACTGTACAACGTTTTAACGTGGAGTAATGACGTCAGTGTGATGACGTAAACGTTTTCATTCATAGTTTTGTCTCCCGGAATCAAAACATTGTATGACTGCTAATCCTGAATTTCTTGGCCTTTTTTAAGGAAAACAAGGTGAGGGTATTTTAAAGGCTTACTTGACGCAATCAAAAATAATATTTAGGTTCTTAAACAAATCTTTTTCATGCGACTGATGTATTTATACTGATATTATTTCCATTTCTATATTTTATTTTTGCGCGGGAGTAAATTAGAAAAGTCGGAAGGAGCTACTTCCATGTCCGAAACTCCGCCTACTTTTCCGAGTGCTTTAATCATATTAATGCACTCGAATTGACTATAGAAACATACCGTAGGCATATTAGAATAATACATATAATAAACAAAGGTATAATACTGCTAAGAATGTATCAAAATGTATGTCATTTTCTTTTTTAAACAAAATCATTTCTATCTGATAGAAAGGTCATTAAATAAAAAAGGGTGATTTTCTGTAAAAAAAAATCTGTAATTTATAAATTTTAATTTTAAATGTTTTACCAATGTATAGTAATGATTGAGAATGTTGTTTTAAAGCTTTTGTTGTTATTGTTGTAAAAAAGTTCTTACAATTTTTTTTATCTATTTACATCTTCCTGGTTCATTTATTGGTGACTGCTTGATAATTTCCCAAGTAAACTTGAGGCAATAGATGTACTTTTTTACTTCCATGAATAACAAATCTATCTTATAATCAGCATTACCTGAACCTAATACTATTAGTTTATTATCAACCGCAATTTCAGAATTAATGAGGTGTAGATTATCTTCTATACATATATGTTCTATTGTTTCTACATTGCCTTTACAAAAAGTACTGTACAAAGATCATTGTTGATTATTTTCATTTTGAATAGTAATGCGTTTTTGCTAGATCTTTAAGGACAATTCTGGCATGAAACCACTGTATAGATGTATATCTAGTACATCTCAAAACGTAACTGTACATCGATTTCAAATTATTAGTGCTATTATCAAAATATGTATATCACTTTTCTTGGCTTGTTGGAGTATGCCTACTGTCATGAAAAGAAGAAGTCACTTTCCAAGGAAATGCTATATTTACGTAAACATTTTTTATACCTCTGGTCAAAGCATGATACAGCAGAAAATTTACCTTAGATCCTGTGATATTTTCCAAATATTGAATGGTAAAACAATACCATTTTGATCCATTATGACTTTTACAAATTTTATTCATATGCTATAAAGGTTTGGCAAGTAATTTGATACATTGCTAAGTGAAAAATTATGATTGTAAAATAAATGTGTGTTCATTATCTTGTCTTTGTTATCAATAGAGCATTTGTCTGCATAAAGACTATATATGATTTAAGAACATCTGACCAAAAGTCATTTTTTATTTTCTTAACAATGATGTCAGTAAATATCATTCCAGTATTATGAGCTTGTCAATATCAAACAAGGTCTGCAGTAATCTGTAGATTTTGCCATCGTTGTCCTTTATTTAGTACAGTTCCCTAAAATAATTTGTTAAGGGACGGTAAACTTTAAAAACAACGAGTAAATAGAGGCAGCAATAATGCTTTAATAACTGTTATCACTGTCTGAAAGTTGTCCTATCAGTGTTTGTATCTATGGTCGTCATCGTAGTTAACACAGACTCAAATTTAAAACTAAGATTTAAATTAGTGCACTTTAAAACCATCCCATACACTGGCTGTTATTTCGGGAATCTATGAGGTTTGCTTTCTCCAAGCTTTGATCTTATGCTACTGTTAATAGAAATATCAACTTTCATTTCAAATTGAACGCAAAGTCATGCTCTAGCTGTAGATACGTTTAGATAAAAGTCAATTTTCGATAAAATGCGTAAATATAGTTAAGGATGGTATTCAAAGGCAGTCAGATATAGATAATACAGCTAAGATAGTAGGTAACTCATTTCCATACATTTATATAAACTAAAACATACCATATCTGCATGTTTCTTCAGTGATCCAATCTATGACATCATTCAACTTTATAATGTAAACTGTGTACAACCTCAGCAGTCACCAAAGCATGAAAACAACCAAATCATCGACTGTATAATTAAATAAACATAAAAATATCCGTGTCATACATTTAAAATACAAAATCTACCTGATATGCTTTAACAATAAATGCAGCAAGTGTATATTTATGTAACTTCTGTAATTTAGCGAGTCTAAAAAATCCATGTTTTATTGAAATGCATGCAAAAGTTACTATTTTACATATTTAGGCAGTAAAATAGAGACAATATAACACAAAAAGTAAATAAAACCTGACAATATATTATTTTAAAGTAAAACGTACGGTAGCGGTTTACTCTGTGTTACCCAGTCTGTCACATTCTCAATGACTATGAAAACAACATTTTCTTCCCGCGGTAAAAATAGTTAATCATCAACCGTGAAACAAAAGTTACATATCAAATATGGTACTAGTAAATTTGCAACGTTTAGTTCTATTGATTTACCTTGAGATCAGCTGTTTTCTCTATAAACTTTTAAAAGGTATAAAAACAATATACTCCCTTGAATCTGTCTAAGCACAATGCACGCAAACTAACGAGAGGGTTGTGATATGACCCCATATCCTTCTATCCGTCATTTACAATACCTGTCACCGGTAGCTATTTCTCAAATTTTCTGGTACTGCTTGGTTGCACTTGATACCTGGTCACTGAAGCATTTCGTTAAATATTACGTCGCTCACACATATTTGTAAATAAATATTCAGGATATGTATACTAATTTCATGTCAATGTTATTCTTCTTAATTAGTAATGCAGTTGACAGCATGTTCATACTAAACTGATAGAAACTCCAATGACAATTTTACTCATTTCTATCTGGCATCGAGCTTTAAACCACCCTTAAAATAAATTCCTGCCGACTTTAAACGTTTTGTTAAAAGAGGTTACGACCCAACTGTTTTGAGACACACCGCATGTTTGGTGTTCAACCCGTTTACAGTTGGACGCTATGCTTCCCTCTTTGATTGTGTCTGACGGAAGAGGGGGAGGACTCTGTGATGGGCAGTTTTTAAATCCCACTGGGACGAAACTGTTTTGATTTCTGTCCTCTGGCCTGTTTCGTCGGGCCCTTAAGGGTGTTTCTCTTGGTGCTCTGCCTTCTGCAAAAGCATTGAGTACATACGTTTTTTGGTTCTCAAGGTTTGCTTTTTATATATTTATACACGAGCATTTTTGTGTTTTACATACCATGCCTTTTGTTTCCATTGCGTGTGTTAGAGATTCACCTAGCAGGGATTACTTTTATTTACACTGTCCTGTGACTTTGGAACATGGTGGGGGTAAGAGTGAGGTTGGGTGCGCACCATAAACCGGTTTAAGCTCCCCAGTGGTGTTTTTGCCACTGACCGTTCCAAGGCGGTGCCCCACTGTGTTCCTTTAATTGTTCGTTTTGTCCTCGTGTGTTTGCTTTGTATGCTAGTGTGTGTTGGTAGTGTATGTGTGTGTGTGTACATGATTGTGTGTGTGTGCCGTGTGTGTGTGCGTGTGTGTGTTTGTGTGTGTGTGTTGGTGGTGTGCACTTCTGGGTGCTGTGGGGCTCGTTTTGGGGAGGCTGCGTTTTTGGTACGTGGCATTCCCTGTTTGATATTATTTTTGTTTTTTTGGCTTCGTCAACATACATATATATTCTATGTGTTCTGTTCCAGTGTCTCGATTTGTAATCATATAGTTTTTAGACAAGTGTCTTTCAAGAGCTTAAATATAGATAATATAAGTAATATATACACTTAACCGATTTAGAAACGCAAAGATTTCCCCTGTTGAACATTTTTATTTGAATGACGCTATTTTTATTTCTATTTAAGTCATTTTTTGCGGTGAATTATTGAAACTTTTACAAGAATTCAATTTTGTATTGTTTTTTTTTTTGTGTATGAAATTTGAATAAATTTGAAACACAATAACACTGTTAAAATAAATATTTTGCCACTTTTGCGTTTCTAAACCGGTTGAGTGTATAACAATGCATGGTGTATATTTCAATTTAAAACGTATGTTTCCATGTCTACATTTGAATTGCCTCCCTTCCACTGCACAAATATGTAAAACTAATTACCGTTTACACAACAGTAATTTCACAGAGCAACCGAAGAAGTCATAAATTGACCGTTTAGCAGTTACAAAGTAAGTGTACTATCTAAATACGCGATGATTATTTTTATTGTAAGTTTATTTAATACAATATGTAAATTTGTCTTAATTTAGTCAAGTCTATTTGTATCGCATTTATAGGAAAACACCTAAAGTTGTGATATATAACACTTTTAGTTTTGTCCTGTCAAATATCATGGTAGCAATATTTTATATGGTATTTTTAATTCAAAAAAGTGTACTTGTCGTCTTCTAGGTGTTAATTGCTTTAAACTTTTATAGGATGCATATTTTATTAGTTGCAGATTTTTCCTTGTCTGGCATGACGGTGAACAGATACACGAGCATCTATTTGGCATGTAGATGGCTTTATACTGGGACGACAAATGCATGGAAGGTATAATGTTCCCTAAACTGTTCAATATAAATATTCAATACTTGAAGATGTGAACTGTTTACTGATAAAGACCACAGAAGTCAACTGCATAACGTGTTATTCTAGAATTGGGACAGTAGAGAAAATGTAAAATATGAAGTATATCGATAGTGAGGGCCGGTCAGATGCAACTCCTGATTTTTGTCACATTCACGTTGTATTCTGAAGGATGACACTGTTACACATACTACAGCCGCGTGCTTACAACAGCTGCAATTATTGCCTTATAAGTATGCTTCAGATACATTGACATATGCATGTTTCAAATAAAGCTTTATGCCATAGCTGTGAAAAATATTAAATCAACATTTTTTTTATTTTGGAAAGCAAAAGTTTTATTTCTTTCAAATTCTGAAAAAAGACGCCGTAAAATTATTCCTCGTTTTCATATCCAATTTATTCTTGCCCGTATACTTCTGAGTATTTACATGTACATTATGTATGTAGCTTTGAACAATTTTGTTTAGGAACCTAAATTTAAATGTGATAAGTAAAATATTTAGTTAAGTGCAACCAAGCAGTATTTTCAGGCTTTTATAAGGGAAGCAACTGCGTTGTCATTTACTTGATGATTCTCATGAGTTACATCCCTTTGTCTGTTGTGTGATTGGCTGTGCAATCAAGCGTAAGATTTCCCACCAAAAGTTGTCACGTGAGTGTTTTTCTCTCGTGTTATCAGTTTGGTCATTCATTGTGCAGAGTGCACATCTTCTTGGCAATTTGTAATTGCAGTCAAATAAAGGGGTTGGCATGGATGTGTACTGGTATGTTCTCATTCTGTTGTTAATAGAATTTTATTTTTCAACTTGTTTTTGTATTTTATCGTATTAAAAATTATACCATTTTGGATAAATTCAGGCATTTGTGTAAAGTTTAGTCTTGAGTGATAGAATTCAAGATGGCAGCATATTTTCTACTTATTCTTAACAGTTGTTCTAAGAAATCACTGTTTCTGTCTATTATGCACTGGTAATTTGTAATTTGCAGCATGTACAAGTAACCTGAATAGTAACAGTCACGTGCGGTAGTTGGAGTTGTGTGATGGAAAAGTCTGATCCAAAATTGGTATGTAATCTATATGTGTATTTGAAATATATGTGTAATAATTGTTTTAACTCTATGTATGCATAATAATGTGTTTCTTTGGTTTATTACTGGTTCAAGTTAAAGGCCACTGGACACTTTTATTAACTAAGGATATGAACATTATGTTAATGTGCTTAAGAAGAAGTTTTAGAGAACAGTCAGCATGGACTGTAGAAAGTAAATATAGCATTGATGAATTTAACAGATTGTATGAGATATTGTATATTTCATATTTCTTAGGGTATTTTGGTATTGTTTATTTTCAGGGCTTGACTTGTACACTCAGGCATACATATCTGTGTTAGATTCAACTAGAACATATAGACTGTAGAATGATGTTACACTCAATGTGACTATTTATATACCATCTACAATGAGTAACTTTGCAGTACATACAGCTTACCATGTATGATGTATCTGAAGCACAGCAATAAAGACGTATTTTATGGTTCTTTATAGTTTTTCTTGTTTTGGTCAAGAACTTAGTAAATAATTCTGAAAGATGATTCACTGCATAAACAGGACTTCTTTAATTACACGTTTTAAAGTCTTAAAAGACTGCACAATGGGTGACCAAGCCGGTAACATAAGCTTAGTATATATTGTATTTTATGTGTGTTTACATATTTTGCATTGCCTCCCTTTCACTACATATTTTACAGAGCAATCGAAGAAGTCATTAAGTGGTTTGGCTACTTACTATATTAATGCACTCGCTTAATGCGAGAGTTCTAATTATTTTATTGAAAATTTACTTAAATCAAGATGTAAATTTACCATATGCATATGTAAAGAGTTTGTCCAGTATTATGGTGACACTGTTTGCATAGCTTTCACAGGGAGACTACAAAAATTTAGTTTATGAGACTATTAGAATTTGCTTTTCAAATATCGCTGGTAGTAATTCAGAAAAGTGTTCTTGTGAACTTTTGCAGATTGTAACACGTATCTTATGTAAAACAATTGTTAACAGATGAAATGCATCCACTTTTGATGTGAATGACCTTCTGCAGGAAAGAACAAAATCTTGGAAGGTATAATATTCATAAACTCGATAATATAATTATTTAATGCTTGAAGATGCACACTTATCATTGATAAAGATCACAAAACGCCGTGTTCTTTAAGCTGGTATGCTTGGAAAAAAACTACTCTATAGATTTTCTTTAAACTCGCTATATTTCAACCTTATTCAATTCCAAATAAAACACTGCAAAGAAATAGATGGGTCACAGTCCTTGATTTCGCGCAACAGGCATTTATAAATGTAGTATGTTTTCTTAGTTTTTAAGGTTTCAAAAAAAAAATGAAAAAAACGACAGTCATGCCAGTTTCTCTTTTTTTCTCTCCTCGAAACAATAAATTTCATAATGCTTATCAGATGTATAACTGGTTGAAAAGTATCTTTGAGGTAAAGGCATTACCGACCGATTCATCATCGCCATAAAGAAAAATAAAGCATATAAAATTACCCCACCCACTTCTAAATCAACACGAATTGTAGACAATTCTAAATTGTTTGCCATACAAACATTAACCTATATTTTTTTCAATTCTTTTTTTACTTAGCCTTTAGACCTAGAAGGACATAAAACAATTTAAAAAAAGACATGTTCCCGTGCTTTTTTTCGGCACGGGGGTTCGAAAATGCAGTGATTTTATGCTTAAAGTAAGGAAACTTTAAAATCGGCATATATAGTATCTTGGGGATTTCTTATTATTGCATGGACTTAATTTAAGATTTCTTACCATCTACAACTTTGGGAAGGATCGTGAATTTCGGGAGAGTAAGTCTATACCAAAATTTGTTTCTGCATTTTGTAATCGATAAAAATAGAACAGATATTTTTACCCCACCCACTACGATTTTTTTGTTGAAATCTGATATTTTCCGTACCAAATGCATTCGGTGCTGTATGAATTTGATAGATGATTCAATAACGCCCACGAACGTACAGAAGCACCCATGAAGTAGTGTTTACTGGAAATTTCTATTCTTCAAAACAAAACTGATAATTACACCAAAGTATAAGTATTATCTCATTCACATACATATTACCAGATATGTACACTGCAATAGTAAAAAGTTGTATACAGTAGGTCTATATGCATGTACATTTATATAGAAATTCAAAGTTACAAATGTACACAAATTATCTCATGGTTATATATTAATTTAAATTGATTAAATACATGTATCCTTATACGGTTCTATGCCATTTAATTAAATCAAGAGGTCTTTATTTGTTTGCAAACTGGAATAACCAAACACATGTTTTTCACAATAAAAAGCAATCAGGTGACATGGTGCTGAATCACATTTTTTTCCAACAGATATATTAATATGTCAGTCAGTGTTTATGCCTGATTTCAAGTGAGCAATTATGTCAACTCATTACTGATGACCTGTATTCTGGCTTCACAGCAAAATCCATTCAGATGGACTGTTTGCACTAGTCTAGTCTGACAGAAAACAACACCAAGCTTTGTAGAACTTGTACTGCAATGAATAAAGAACACATACATTAAGCTGACATGATAAACATGTAAGATTGCTTAAGGATTAAGAATGCAAGCTGGCAAAGTTGTAAATTGCTAGGTTGCTTATAAATACATTTGTCATGAACATTTACACTTTCCACTCAAAAACAGATATTTTTATACATATAGTAGAAAATTATAACTTTTAATGAACTAATGACATGCTTAACCAAATTTTACCACCATTTTGACTTCCACAATCTAAAATGCCAATCAGGTGAAAACTTAGTAGGTCCAACCATCAAGTTGTTCAGAGTCTTGCAAGCCTGAAATGAAGACAGTTGAGGAAGAATTGCATAAAAATAATTACTTTTTATCTTAAAAATCACAACATAATGCATTCTTATAAATACTATCTTATTTTTTGTTCTTCAAAATATAAGAATGTATGTTCATCTTGATAAGTGTGCCTGAATATAACTTTGCAAGCATAAAATAAATATATAATTAATTTCACCATCTCAGGACTTTGAAACAAATGATATGGTACATATGGTATGTAACTATGAAAATTGATAAACAAATCAACATAAGTACATAATTATCAGCTATGACTGTTTTTCTACATAGTTGATGCCACTTAGTTGTTATATGTACATACCTTAAATAATCCAACAGATTGCATTCCAGAGGACTGGGTTGCTTTTGTTATGTACCACTCAGCAGTCATAACTTGAAGTAACAGACTTCTCCAAAAGATCATACTTTTATCATGTAAAAATGGATGTAACTAATAACTACATTTTTCACCAGGGGTATTGTCCCAATGTCAGGTAAAACATATGTTTTCTTGAAAAATATAAATATAGATTAATATATTTAATAAAGACAATTGAATTAATGGAAAAAAAATAAGTTTCTTTTGAAAATTGTGTCATTTTTGTATAGATTCATGTAATATAATAATAAATATACATATGAATAAGATACAATACTTAACTTATTGAATGAAAATGGATCTTACATGATACATGTATCATACATAATATAATAAATCTGGTTGAACTTTTTATTAAGTGTTAGCAAGGATAATAAAGTGAAGGTTATAAAAATGTTTGCCTAAACATGCTAAAGAAACACAATTTTTTTAAAATGTGTAAAGAAATGGATGAAGTACATTGAATGGCTGCTAAATACATTGATATTGGAAATAACTGCTCTATATATAGGGTCTAAATTTTTATTTTGGAGTAGATTTAAGCGACCACATGGTCCATAATACATGTGCCAGGTTGATTATTTTATTACTGTTGCACTTTTGACTGGCAGAGTTCAGAGTTGGCTTTTAACTTTAACCTAAACATGTTAAAAGCAAATAGCTGCCAAGACGGAGTGCAAGTGAAAATATTAATATGCCCTTTGTTAGTCGTGAAGTGATAAAGTGTCCGTTTAGCAAAATAATGGTTCATTGTTTGAATCCTGCATAGCACAAATAATTGTTACAAAAAGCACCAAAAACATGTAAGTAAATAACCAATGTAAATTATGTATGTTGAACGACCACAGTCAGATATACTCCTACGGTTCTTGAAAAGTTATATGAAAGAGGCATACAGTATGTGTGTTATTTGGTAATGATGCTGCAATATTTCTTCCATGCTTACTAGCTAGCTTTTGTGAGTACTTTTTGGCGAAACTAAGCAAAGTACTGGTTCTGAGTGATAAAGGACTTTTCATGTTTAATACAAGGCAATAAATACTCAAGATCTGATTTAAATCTACACTTCATCATTTTGAATGTTCCACCATTATCTAGTAAACAAGCGGTTGCTACACAAAATACAATTACTCCCGAGTTAACACCACAATTCAATATCTCGAAAGAAAGGCCAACTCACTGTTAAAACTATAGATTAACAACTTTCCCTGAAATTTTATATCCAGAAGTTGTTAACTAAGAACATCTCGACGTTACAGCTTCAAATTAGATACAAATTTACGCTAAACTTTTTATCCGGAAACGATGGTTTTACAAAGGGGAATAATTCCAATTGATTTTTTCTAAGGGAAATGTCTAAATTCCGTACTTACCCTCTTATCATTCAACGACTGAATGGGATCAGATACAGTCGTCTTGACATCATAGAAATACTTCCCATAATTTTCATGAAATCAGATAGTATGGGTAACGTGTAAACTGGACGTCAGTTGCGTGCATATTTCCGTGCACTTTATAGCGTGATTGTGACGTTACGTCATTACCTCAATACACAGGATTTTCGCATTCCACGACACATTCATTTCATGAATATTGTCAAAATTAGTTTAAATATGTTTATTCATACGATGTAAATGAAGGAAACAGCTTTTGTTTTTATGTTTTTAAACTGATTTCATGTTTACGACTTTAAATGCTTTCAGGCATTTGGCGCGTGCGCAAAGAAGCCAGCATACCACCTTAACTGACAACGAAGAAGACACCAAAAACAGAAAAACAAAATGAAGCATTTCAACACGTATGGTGGGTGATTTACGACTCTTGTTTATTCAGGTTAGAATTAAATTGTGAGGCATGGCACTGCTGAATTTACGTAAGACGCACTGACATATATCAACTAAAGCTTCATGCTTAAGTAACGAAAGGAAAGTAAATCATGAATCTTTTTTAACTATCAAAGCAAATAACGTATTACTTTGAAATTGTGTAAACATTTGCAAATGAAATGCACAGTTTCTTTCTTTATGTGCATAAATATACCATGGTTGAATAGCAATTTATATTTCCAAGTGCTTTAGAATTCCATTTTTGCCAGCTTAAGTAATAATGTTTCCTTAGTTAAGACGCTGTCAATATTTCCCGATTTATATTTTCAGTGTATTCTTGTCCCGTGTAACGTTGAAGGATTTTGTTAAATATGTTATATCTGAAGAGGTTGTTCCTATCAGGGCAAAAACTACAATACTTGAGTTCCCTCCTGGTCAGTAATGTGCTTTATATTTCCCTGAATGTGTAACAAATTATTTAATTTGAGGTCATACCGATGTTTTGTCATGTTTTATTCCAAGTGTCAAAGTTTTCTAAACAGAATGTATTCTGTTATTCATAAATGATTCAATTTGTCGGAGAGTGAGTTACCCGTCATTATTTTGTACTGTACATTTACTTGAAATTTTGAAATAATAACGAACATAACAAGATATCAGGTATATTACACATTAGGATGTATTATTAGTCATAGCACTGCATCACATCTTACTCTCTTGTATTCACATCAGCTAATTTTATTTCGCTATGATTTTACTCTGAAAGAGACATTTAATGTGTTGTCTATAAAATGGTTATGTCTTCAGACAATGGAGATACCTTCATCCAAACACGCAAGCCATTTAGTCATCTGTCTGTTGTCAGCAATATCTTACAACGACGTTTCTTTTGAATCAGTGTCACAAAGTTGACAGACGGGCCTCGATCTTTCATATAAAGACAGTGACAGCAATTTCATGGTTTTTGTCAAGTTTGTGTCCTTCTGAAAATTGCTAGAGTTTTTCTATAAAAGTACGAGCATTGTCTTTAGTGTTGAGTTTCGTTTATTTTCATGTATCTTTATTTAAATTCGGTTCAGTAATAAGAAAGTTATATTTTCACATTTTTGGTTGTAGTATAACAATTTTACTGAGACCACTTTAACGGACTTCAATTTATATAACTTATTCTGACCGACATAAATTTTATTCGTGCATTTCATGTCTGCACGAAGGTTAACATTTTCCCGTAAATTTATAAACAGGCGGGAAGATTTAGTATATTTAATACAACACTGACCATTAAGAAATAGCACACACAGGTTTCGCGACTATGACATTCTATATGTTATAAAGTTCCGACTTTAGCTCGATCAAGGTAATTTAATTTATTTTTGAAAGTTTTCTATTTTATTTCGTAAATAATTGTTTCAGTAAACAGATTTTTTTCAGTAAAACATATTGTAAAGTATTTTGTTTTTCAGAAGTAGCTGAATCTGTTGTCATTTCATGGAGGAATTAGTACAGTTTGTTTTTCGTTTTAATCTTTCGCAAATGCCATTGTGTGTGATTACTTTTTTCAGTAATCATTGATTATCTTGTCGAATGTAATGATTGTACATAGCGACTGTAAGCTGCAGTTTTATTCAGTTGAATTCAAATGAATTTTGTTTCATTTAATTTAACTTTCATTCTTAACAATAGTACAAAAATGCATTGTTAATATTAATGAGAAAGAATAATTAATGAACGTATCAAGTGACGTATTACACTATTGAATATAGAACGTTTTATTACAAGTTTACTGTTGGGTAACCTCCAGATAGTATGGTGTACACAAAGAGTCGTCTTTGAACACATGTTCATATATATTTGTATTTACGCACATTCATGGGAATCTACAAAGGTATGGTTTACAGACAGACTAGTCTACGTTGTGAACCATTCACAAAGGAAACACCTTTGGTGAAGTTGACATTAAGGTTAACTAAATCCAACCCTGGAGTACCGGAGCCAATACGTCTATGTTCTATGTTGATATCTAATTTTCTTCTCCACAAAAACATTTCTCCGACAAGCGCACTTCTTTATTTACAGAGTATCATTTCCAGAAGTTCTTATTCGTACATTACTCGTATGCATAACATTTTATCTCCATCAAATGTAAGTATGTAAAGATACTAAAAATTTATATAGCATCACTTATACCTCTATCAGATAGCACAAGCTATAAACAGTTGTGTGTATAGAAGACATTTTCTTGAAGCAGCTCCTCTCTTATCTTACATTTACAAGCATGGATTTATTTTTGTTTTAAAGGGTCAGGAAACAAATTTGAATTAATTTGACAGAAATGTTATGCACATATTAATATTCGGTTAGATGTTTGTCGCAGAAATGAAGGTTTATATAGTTTGAATGTTTATTTGTATGTATATGTTTCAGGATTGGAAACATTATTGAATATATTTAAACAAATGATAATACTCATGCCCCCCAAAATTGAATATACCGCTGTTTATTCTTAAGTGTCTTACAAAATATAGTTTGCTATCCTTACTTGTAAGCATGGTGCGAACTTGTTGTGATAAATTTAAATTTAGATACATATTTTGTTTAATTCATGAGTCACTTTATTTTTTGGCCCAGCTCACAAACAAAAGCACCTTAAAAACCAACCGTTGTGATTGTTAAATTGGGTCGATGGGTTATTCAAATATTTATATTTATATGGTGGTTTGTAATACCTTTGGTTACTACGCTTTTATCGTTTTCTAATTTTTTCTTGAGGATTTATTATTGACAAAACCTTCATGTGTTACAATTTAGGATGGTTGTCAAGAGGTATGTTATATATATGTTTTATTTTATACTTATGATTTATATTTTGATTCAATTCTTTACAAGTATTTATTAGTTAAGAATTTATGCCATATAGCAAGAGAAATATTTAAGAAGCCAGTCCTGAAGTACAGCTGTTAGTGACCATATCGTGAGTAATTGCATGCAAATCTAAGTTCGTACAAGTACACGGGTAAACCATATCACCATGAGTTTAGTTCACTTTGCAGTTTTCTTAAATTAAGCCTAATAAATCATCCTCATCTTATTTTTCATCATCATCTTCTTTAATAAAATCATTTGGTTATGTTTTTACTCATATCAAACTAGGCAAAAAGTGCAGAAGACTATTTGTAACTGGCATGACTGTACATTACTCAGCCTGTTCTTGAACAACACAAATTCTAGTAATGCAAATTTACTTTAAAACGGTATGCATCATTTACTACCTATTTTTTCTTAGAGAATACACAAAAAAATTACGATGTTTTCATTAAAATTTACAATTACGTGTTCAAATCTCAAGCATTTTGACATATACAGTTTCATACAATCTAGAAAGTGTCAGCTTTTACGATCAAAACTATAACATTGATGAAATATTCATGATTGACATATTTAATAGATATATATCGAAATACACGTATCTAACAGTAAGAAAGGAAAATGTCGAAGGTATGCCTAACTGCTCACGAATTTGTATAGCATCAGTGTATACCTTTACAGATAGCAACCTTAATGTTTAGATACTTGTAAATTGGGACATTTGACTGGGACTGTAAGTTTAATAAAATTCGGCAAACATGCGGCGAATGTCGCATCATGATCGCTCATGAAACTATTTGAGAAGAGAGTGGTTAATGCCCATTTAGCTGATTCTCGGATACTTCAAGGATTAGATAAAAACTGTAGAGTGCCTTGGGCAATCCAAAATCACATAAATGACCTTAGCCGAAATATCAAACCTCTAAAATAGTGATAAGTCTTAGCGCTGGTTGTTCAAAAAGTGAAGATCAAGAGCAATGAATAAAGTGTACCCTGTCTGATCATAAAAATTTAGAAATATCAAGCTCATAAGCTCATCACGTTTGGATAAAAATGCAAAACTTGGACAATGCACATTTTAAAAGAACACCGAAACCCTCTCAACTACTGCAGGTTATCTGATATTACCTGGCATTTCGAAATATTAAGACATTATTTTATTACTGGATATTTATATATATGTATTCATCAGCTTCAGACCGTCGAACAAAACGCAAAATGCAGGTTTTGAAAACAACATGGTGACATCGCCAAGACTGCATAGACAAAATTGGTTCCGTCTTTTTTTTCGCCAACCACTAATCTGATTCCAATACAGCCAAAAAGTGTTAAGTACCATGCTTAGTTGTGTATACTATTGCCTTTTGATTTGTTTATACATGTAGTGTATGTCCAAGTAATTTCCCAGCAACACCTGAGTCATTTCAGTGAAACCACTCAGAAGTGTTAAGTAACAAGTACAGTCGTGCATTCGCATGGCTATTTTGTTGAGTACTGACCTTTTGATGTTTTCAAACATAAAATGTACGAAGAGATGTTTGTCCGTGTTATGTCTCAGCAACCACGGGTGGGAATATGTATATGAATATGAAAATGAAAGTGTTTACCTTTCAGCATGTGCGACACATAAGTAGTCAACCTATGATAAATTCGATTTGTTTGAAGATTTGGCCCTTCGTCTTTAAAAACAGATGTTCAAAAATGTCTAACAAATCTCCTAACATAATACCTAGGTGTAAATAATATGCACATGTTCTTAGAATCACCTTAAGCATACCTGTAAACATGTTCAGAGTAAGCTATTTTGGCTGTCTTATACCATTTATTTGTATGCCGCCTTTTGTACACACTACATCACTTTTAAAACTGACTTCACTCGGTGAACAAAGGAAGATGGCATGTCGCATTTTCCTATTTATCAATATATTGAATTAAAGGAAAATATTATTGACCAGATTTTAAAACTTTTTCACACCAATGATTCTTCTATAAAGTTTGTTTAAGGTGAAGCGATCTATTATGTCACATGACCTCCTTAGGGTGTGTCTACATGCCAGTCATGAACCTATTTGAAGTGGTGATAGTTGTCGTAGTAACCTCATAGCCTTGGGCCTTCGAGAGACTAACGATCACAAACTTGAGCTCTACTTAGCCTTGAATCTTTATTCTCAAAAGAAGTTTCGTCGGGTCTACTGAATGTCTTCTCATTCTGCAGCTACTGGATCGAGATGAAGATTACATTGGTTTTGAACAAGTTAAGGAATATAACTCAATCTATTATTACATTCATCTGATCTCAATGGGTTGAAGGTTGAGGAAACATTTATGTTCTGGCTTATTACAAATAGGACGGAAGAGAAATTAAGTGTATTGTTCTTTTTTACTTGACTTTAATATTCAACCCACATTCTTTGATAATTAAGTGTGTCAGTGTGTTACTCGGATGGAAGGGCTTTGCTCCATTTTCCACCAATTTTGTTGCATTGTATTCGAATCATCAATGTTTTCGGTTCTAAAAACAAAAATAATATCAAACAGGGAATGCCACGTACCAAAAACGCAGCCTCCCCAAAACGAGCCCCACAGCACCCAGAAGTGCACACCACCAACACACACACACACACACACACACACACACACACACACACACACACACACGCACACAATCATGCACACACACACCGACACACACACACACACACACACACACACTACCAACACACACCAGCATACAAAGCAAACACACGAGGACAAAACGAACAATTAAAGGAACACAGTGGGGCACCGCCTTGGAACGGTCAGTGGCAAAAACACCACTGGGGAGCTTAAACCGGTTTATGGTGCGCACCCAACCTCACTCTTACCCCCACCATGTTCCAAAGTCACAGGACAGTGTAAATAAAAGTAATCCCTGCTAGGTGAACCTGAATCTCTAAGTCACTTTACCTGTCCTCTTAGATAATTGTATGAACCAGTTGTGTTAAAATCACCTTGACCTTACCTGTAAATATGTTCAGGGTGAGCTGTTTTTGGATGTCTTATGTTATTTATCGGTAAGTCCACCCTTTTGTACAAACTTCACCTCCTTTAATGCTGACTTCACTCAGTGAACCCTGGAAAAAGCATGATTATGTTTCGTCGACAAGAAAAAATGGTGTGTCCAATTTCCCAATCTATTTACATATTGAAGTAAAGGAAAATCACTTCCTCAGATATTATTGGCTAGGTTTTCAAATTATTTCCAAACAATCATTCTTCAGAGAGAAAAGTGTTTGCTCGAACAATTACGTTGTTACATGTACTCAGAGGCTACGCCTCCTCGAGCTAACGTTATTATTTTCTCAAACAGTACTGTTTCTATTATCTAATTCATCCTGATCTTAATGGGTTGAATGGTGAGGTAAAGTTTTCCATCTGCTTTTATTAGGACTGAAACTAAAACTAAGTTTAACATCGATTTAATTGCCTTTGACATTCAACCTACATTCTTTGAAAATAAAGTGTGTTAAGACGTTACTCCTGTGTAAGTGTTTGCTCAATCTTCAACCATTTGTGTTGCATTGCATGTGAATGTTGGCCTTTTGGAATGCAGTTTTACTAGTATGAGTTGCCAGACTACATATGGTAAAGTAGGATGTATAAATGTTTCTGGTCTTTTTGCTGCTTATACTTGACGTTCGCTGTACCTAATTTCATCTAAACCGTTTGCTCAGCATAAACCTAGTACATCACGTGCTATTGTTATAGATACTGCTCCTGCTGTTGTTGAAACTGTCATCGCATATGCTGATTACCCTGCTTCGCTAGCCACCTACCCTCTAAGTAGTACTGGTAATGGTACTGATTCTACTACCTCTACATTGAATTACAGTACTTTTTAACCTACTGCTACTGCTGCTTATTCCACGCATGTGTTATTAGTTACAATTATCAAAGTATTGGTGATATAGGGGAATGAGCATTCTCCTATATCACCAATACTTTGATAATTCTAACTACCAAACAGGATAAAAACAAAAATAATATCAAACAGGGAATACCACGTACCAAAAACGCAGCCTCCCCAAAACGAGCCCCACAGCACCCAGAAGTGCACACCACCAACACACACACACACGCACACACACACACACACACAACACGCACACACACACAATCATGTACACACACAAACATACACTACCAACACACACAAGCATACAAAGCAAACACACGAGGACAAAACGAACAATTAACGGAACACAGTGGGGCACCGCCTTGGAACGGTCAGTGGCAAAAACACCACCGGGGAGTTTAAACCGGTTTATGGTGCGCACCCAATCTCACTCTTACCCCCACCATGTTCCAAAAAAACAAAAATAAAATCAAACAGGGAATGCCACGTACCAAAAACGCAGCCTCCTCCAAAGTCACAGGACAGTGTAAATAAAAGTAAACCCTGCTAGGTGAATCTCTAACACACGCAATGGAAACAAAAGGCATGGTATGTAAAACACAAAAATGCTCGTGTATAAATATATAAAAAGCAAACCTTGAGAACCAAAAAACGTATGTACTCAATGCATTTGCAGAAGGCAGAGCACCAAGAGAAACACCCTTAAGGGCCCGACGAAACAGGCCAGAGGACAGAAATCAAAACAGTTTCGTCCCAGTGGGATTTAAAAACTGCCCATCACAGAGTCCTCCCCCTCTTCCGTCAGACACAATCAAAGAGGGAAGCATAGCGTCAAAACTGGTGCGGATATGAGAATCGTTTTCAATTTCCGAAACGTTGTCTTTTGTTCTTCACTCCATTTCCTGTATATATGTGACTGTTGCTTTTTTATTTATTTTTTTTTCATCTTGATGGGAGGATCCCAGTTAGCGATTTGGCTAGACTTCAGATCCCGTGGGCTCCAACTACATGTCCGAGGAAATTTAACAGCACATTTTTCTGCTGGCAACTTCAAACTATATTCTTGGAGTTTTGTAAGTATGAGGTCTAGTATTTCAAGGTGTTGGTTGAAGACCTTTGAAAATATGATGAGGTCTATATGAAGGCATATGAGGCAATTTTTCATATCATAGTCTCCTCGACGCTTCTCCAAAGTTCGAATGGCATTTTGTTGTATTTCCAAACTCCTTATTGACCGACAGTGAGGGCCGGTTTCGTTTTATGTTCTTCTATGTCTAATTAAAAGGGTCCACTGTTCGGTCATAAGTATTTTACTTTTAATGTTTAAGAACATCAATCGTTTTCACAATCGTGGGCAAAGCACAGGATTTTTACATACTTTTGTTTTGCATTCTGAATACCAAGCGTATACGTAATTTGCAATTTTTATTTTGTCAAGAAAAATATTAGAAGAATAAAATTATAGCGATCTGGATTTCCTATTAATACTTCTGGATATGTTTTTGTAAATATGCACTAAATTATTCTACCTTCGCTAGAGGAACGCGTTTATGAGTTTGCTTAAATGAGTTTCATCCATAAGATCTATATCATAAATGTGTTTGGTGTTACCGTATTAGCCAATGTCAGTATTATCTTTTGAAAAATTGTCTTTGTGTTTCAGTACAGGTTCTATAAAATGTCTGTCTTGTTCAGCTGCAAGATTTGTTTTATCTGAATTTCTTCTAAAACCTTAGCATATATATCTTGCTCTTCTAAATTGTCCTCTATAATTTTATCTATTGAAACTTGTTTGATTTCACCCAATAAGGGTTTTGGGAGGTTGTTACTGTGTTTGACGTAAGATAAGACATGTTGACTTTTTCCATTCTTTCTGTATTTATAATGTATACATGTAATAGTAGGAGATATATCCAGATAATAAGGGAGACCTTACCCCGTGATTATGAAACTGTTTTCATTAGTTTCGTGTTCAAATTTTGAATCAATGTAATATTAAAACATGTATTCAATTCTTCACAAAAATATGTATAACGTTCTTTCTATAAGCATTATTCATGCGTTTTAATATTGCTTTTCTTTTGTTCTTCTACAAAGCTACAGGTGAGAAACATTTCATGTTGAAACTGAATCGAGCATGAAAAAAGTTTAAAATCACGACTTGTTCTTATTGAATATACCAGTTTAAAGTTATGCCATTCAGTATGAATTTATCGACTGCTACGTTCCAAACAAACGATGTTCTCTGTGATAAACGTTTGGAAGAATACACATTTGTGGTTTTAGGCATTCCCTGTTTGATATTATTTTTGTTTTAATCTACACATGTACATTAAGTAATCGTCTTCATATAATCAGGAGAAACTTGCATTTTTTAAAATTGAATAGTGGAGGAGTATCAAGCAAAGACTAAAGAAGCTACGGTTGATTTTCCATTGCATACAGTCAAAATGTAATTGGTGCGTCTCGATTTAAATGGATATTTTTTCAATGATGATAAAAAAAGTTCATAAATGTGATAATGTTTGCTATATATCTTATTAAAGCCATGAGAGTGTAGAAGGTTCCTTCTCACCTGGCTTCTGGTAGATTCACGTAACCGTTAGAAGAAAAAGTAAAACTTCTTTTACCATAGTGCCAAAGTTCTTATTACTTTTGAACATATTTTTATTTACCTTTTTAACAATCATCAAATGTCGTATGTAGTGATCCCCATGCACAAAGCCTGTAAATGGTTCGTGGACAAAGGGAGATGTTGTGTCTTATTTCCTTATCTATTTCGATATTTAAATCACTTCCTCACATAATATTGATTAGGTTTTCAATTTATTTCACAAGTCACAATTAATTTACGCCTCCTTGAAATAACGTAAGTATTCTCGAAAACAGTACTCTATCGATGGTCGATGTAAAGTTTATCTTCTGCTTTTATTAGGACTTGTAAGATTTGGAACAGTTTTGCTCATGTTACAAAAAAGTAGGAAGCTGTCTCTCGAAAGGAGACAAAAAATGAATTGGGACTTGGCAATAACTTATTAAGTTAAGACACTGTTCTAACGCCCGCTGTTTTACTTTTGCATCACAGTTTTCTTGGTAAACTTTACCTCATACAAAGATAACTTCTAGAACTACTGCAATTGCTTTGCTACTCCTGCTGCAAGATACAATATTGTTAGTGCTGCTACGACAATTGCAACTTATTCTTCTCCTTATGCTTCCATCTCTTCTACTATTATAGTTTCTACTTGTAAGGCTGCTACTTATATTTAAAATAGAACTTGTCTTACGTTTATTTTTAATGATATTGAAACTGTTGGTACACCTACTTCCACATCATCTTAATTTTCTCCTGCATTTCATATCACTTCTGCTGATACTATTTAAAATTATCCATGTGTTATAACTTTTAATACTTTTACGTTTAATGCTTCTTCTACGTAAGTTTCAATAACTACTACCATTATAACATCTTTTGTTCCTGCTGCTAATTCTACTACTACTGCACTGCTACTACGTCTTCCACTACATTATCTGCTTCTACAACTTATTTCAATTCTAGCAATATTATATTTCAGTCTATGAAAACTTCTACTATTTCTACTTTACATATACTACTTCTTATTTTACTACATTTACTACTTTTGATTCTACAGCTGCTACTACTACTTCTACAACTACAACTTCTAATACTACTACTACTACTACGACTACTTCTACTTCAACTACTACTACAAATACTGCTACTGATACTGCTTCTGTACGATGTGTAGCACCAATACATGCAATATTTCCTCTGTGTTTCTAACCAGTTCATCTGTAGACGGGTTGGAAACACTGCAAAGCATTTCTGAAATTTCCAATTTCCCGGCAGTGATTTGAATCGGATACCACCAGATTGGAAGTCCAGAGCGTTAACCTCAAGATCACCGCGCCACCCTTACAGCTATACATAACAAACACAAATGAATTCAACAAGCGTAGGTGTTATTTGATAGCTTTTCTTATTTTTTGCCTGGGTTGTTATTTGTTTTTAAAACTTCATTTATATTTTATACTTGTCTCTTGTATCAGCTTATTTCTTACAAATCAGATTTTTGATTTGATATTTTTTTTAGCAGCCTCTATCATTGTGATCTGTTAACTATCTTGACTAGTCCAAAATATGTCTCGTTTTTTTTTTTTTTTTTTTTTTTTTTTTTGTCTGCCTTATCTCCTTTCTCCACCCTCTCACTTTGACCTTCCCATCTCTGCAACCTCCACTCTCCATAGTCATCGGCTATCCGTTAGCATGTGCTCTTCGCCAAACATTGCTGTATATTCTATTTCTACTGTGATTTTTCACTTTTCACCTGCTTTTCAATTGCATTTCAATTAATACTTTCTCATTTTACCCTTCGTGCGCTTATTGTGATGGGGCAGTGTTTTTCTCATGATACTCTACGGTACTCTTTCACAATTTACTTAGCTAGTACTGGGCTATTACTGAGCTACTCTGTCACTGTATACTCCGGACATGCATGTTTATAACAAGTTTTTAAAATTACGGAACGTTGAAATTGATAATTTAATTTTTAATGAACAACGTTGACGTTGAAATTACAAAAAACACATCTTAACGGAGAAGAATCTGAAAAAGGAACATTTTGATATATATTTTGTTGGAAATATCGTGTTTTTGAATTAAAAAATGGAGATAGTTCAAAACGCTCAACTTCCAAGTTCACCGGAAGTCGGGGAAAACATCCAAGTGAGAACTTCTGAAGTTAGGAAATACGATCTAAATCCACCTAAATCGCTTTTGAAAAAACTAGAAGCAACTATGAGGGACGATGTTCAGGTAACTGAAACAGGAGGAGGAATAAGAATTGTGTTAAGTGCCGGCTTGTATGAACTGCTGAAAATGGTCGCTGGACAGCACTTTTCAAAAGAAAGCGAGCAGAGAAGGTGTAAAATCATCCATATAAATGACCAGCAAGGATGTAATGTGGAGACGCAATATAAACTTACAAATTGTAGGAGTTCTTTATACATTCTGAATCTTTATCATACAACTTCTTCATGTCTGGTAAATGGCAAGCAAGTGAAGATTTTCATGGAGAAAGACTTTCCGGAATTAATAAAGAAAATTGAAAACACCTTGTCTGTTGAATGTACTGACATTTCTGCATTAGATAACAGAATTCGTGAAGCAATTGAATTATGCAATGGAAATGACTATTACGACAAATACGAATCAGTTTCGGATCTTGAGGATGATGAAGTGATTTTGAATGTTCGCGGCTCGCAGAACAACTCGCAGAATACTGACATTGTAATCAGAGTTAATGCTGAAAGTGGTGAAACAAATGGTGAATTTGTAGATGCGTGTTGTCAAACTGAATCGGTGGAAACTTTAAAACCAAAAATAATATCAAACAGGGAATGCAACGTACCAAAAACGCAGCCTCCCCAAAACGAGCCCCACAGCACCCAGAAGTGCACACACACACACACACACACACACGCACACACGCACACACACCCACACACACAATCAAGTACACACACAAACATACACTACCAACACACACTAGCATACAAAGCAAACACACGAGGACAAAACGAACAATTAAAGGAACACAGTGGGGCACCGCCTTGGAACGGTCAGTGGCAAAAACACCACTGGGGAGCTTAAACCGGTTTAAACCGGCTGTGGGGCTCGTTTTGGAGATGCTGTGTTTTTGGTACGTGGCATTCCCTGTTTGATATTATTTTTGTTTTTATGGTGCGCACCCAACCTCACTCTTACCCCCACCATGTTCCAAAGTCACAGGACAGTGTAAATAAAAGTAAACCCTGCTAGGTGAATCTCTAACACACGCAATGGAAACAAAAGGCATGGTATGTAAAACACAAAAATGCTCGTGTATAAATATATAAAAAGCAAACCTTGAGAGCCAAAAAACGTATGCACTCAATGCATTTGCAGAAGGCAGAGCGCAAAGAGAAACACCCTTAAGGGCCCGACGAAACAGGCCAGAGGACAGAAATCAAAACAGTTTCGTCCCAGTGGGATTTAAAAACTGCCCATCACAGAGTCCTCCCCCTCTTCCGTCAGACACAATCAAAGAGGGAAGCATAGCGTCCAACTGTAAACGGGTTGAACACCAAACATGCGGTGTGTCTCAAAACAGTAGGGTCGTAACCTCTTTTAACAAAACGTTTTATAATTTTAGCAAATACAGTTGGAAAATTGCCATGACCCAAAATCTTACGAAGTTTGTAAACCACATCCCCATAAAAATCGGGTTTTGAAATACCTTCTCGCAGAAGAGTCTTTAGATTCACAATTAAATGGAGAATTCCGTGAAATGTACGATGTTGTAGTAAACACCAAACAGATTTTAAAAGAGTACATATTGGATTCTAGGGAACAATTTGAAAGGCTTAAAGATGAAGTTGCTAGTATAAAGAAATCCAATTCCCTACACTCATCGCAGATAAAAGAAAGTGTGGACACATTAACACGGAGGGCCGAAAAGACTTCAATGGATTCTCAACAATCAATAGATGTAATGCAAAGGAGACTTCAGTCTATTCAAGACAAAATAAAAACTGCACAACTGAAGTCACTAACTTACACAGATGAATCGCCGCAGAGTTGTTCTACACCGAGTAGCAGCGAAGAAATCACTGTAGTTGACCAAGGGCAACCGGAAGTGCCAGCAGAAACGCACTGGAAGGAACAAATGGATGATTCCACAGCTACAGAGCTTATTTCAGATGACAGGGTTAGCATGGGAAATAAACGTCAACCGAGAAAAAACAGAACGCTAATAATTGGAGATTCCATTTTGCGTGGCATACAGAAGCGTGGTCTCGATAAAAATGTGACTATTAAAACACTGCCTGAAAAAAAGATCACTGACGTCAGTTCTGTGTTGCGTTCATGGAACATGGATCCATACAAGAATGTCGTCATTTATATTGGCGGCAAAGACGCAGCTGATAGACAGGAAACTATCGAAACACTCTACAGTGAGTTGAAGCAGACGACAATTTATCTTCAGAAATATCAATGCACAGTCTATTTGTGCGCCGTAGCCTCGCGAAAGGACGCAGATGTTGTTCCATTAAATGACGCAATCAAGCAGATATGCTATGATACAACAGCCACACTCATTGACTGTTACTGCACGTTTATATTTGGTAATGGAGCTGTGGCTTCACATTTCTACAACTGGGACGGTATACATTTAAATGTTGTGGGTTCACGACATCTTGTCGCAGTACTGAATCGTGTTATAAACATCTGGCGAAAATCAGCTAGTCCAAGTTATGGCTCTTCAAGACAGATCGTTAACACACCGAGAAACCGAACCGGAAGTGGACTCCACACAACCGGAAGACGGTCCTGCAGATTCTCAGGAGAACGTTTATACTGTATGAACTGTGATATGATGAATCATGATACCAGTGACTGTAGACGTCAGTGTTAGGGAAGCGCAGACAACCACTCAAATATAAATAGATTCGAAATTTTAAACGAAATATGCAATGAATGTAACAGTATTTCATGTAAGTGCGATTATTTATTATTACTGGATCAGGCAGATCGTGCAATAGGTAATTATATTATTGATACTTGCGAAAAAAATACATCTAAATCAAATCAAAGTAAACAATCGGATGAATATTGTGGAAACATAATTTCATTTACTTACGAAAAGAAAGGTATTCATGTAGCTAGTTTAAACATCCAACATTTATTGCCAAAACTAGATGAACTAAAATATCATTTATCTTTGCCTAATTCTACTGATATAATAGGATTATATGAAATATTTTTAACAGATAATATTAATGATGACAGTTTACACATAAATCACTTTACCTTCGAGAGAAGGGATCGAAAGAATAAAAAGGGTGGCGGAGTTACGGTATACATTACTGACAAAATCCCCTATAAACGTCGATACGATCTCGAACACACTGATATCGAATCCATTTGTATTGAGATTAAATTTCCAAACCCTAGGTCAGTTTTATTTAGTTTCGTTTATCGATCTCCAGACTCGAAACAGTCATGGATAGAAGATTTTGAAATATTACTTGAGAAAAATGATTTACTGAACTATAATTCCCATATTCTTGGTGATATGAACATAAATTATTTTGTCGATAAGACGCCGCGATATTTTAAAAATGCAAAATGGAATGATCTTATTATGAAATACGGCCTAACACAAATGATAGATACCCCAACAAGAATCACTAAACATTCTTCGACCATTATTGATCATATTTACTGGAACAATGCAGAAAATATTACAGGAATTAAGGTTCCGAATTACAGTATAAGTGATCATTTTCCGATTTGCTTTACTCATTCAATGAGTCACAACTGCAGTGGTTGGTTTCATAAAACAATTAAATATAGGTGCTTTATAAAGTTTGACGAATGTGCATTTCAGCATGATTTATTAAATATGGGTCTTGATACGGTGGAAATGTATGATGATCCTAACGTTTCGTTAAAATTATTTTATGATATAATAAATGTGTCCTTAAGAAAGCACGCGCCAATGAAAGAAAAAAGAATAAAAAGAAATATACCACCCGAATGGTTCACGGACGATATTAAATGCGCCATTAATGAACGAAACAAATTGCTTAAAGATAAATTGTTCGATGAATACAAAATTAAAAGAAATAAAATTTACAGTATGATCAAGAAAAGCAAAAAGAACTTTTATAACGTTGCCATAAAAAATAATACATCACCAAGTCTGGAGATACGCAATATAAAAACGCGATACCTACCACACTAATATATATTCTAATATGCCTACGGTATATTTCTATAGTCAATTCGAGTGCATTAATATGATTAAAGCACTCGGAAAAGTAGGCGGAGTTTCGGACATGGAAGTAGCTCCTTCCGACTTTTCTAATTTACTCCCGCGCAAAAATAAAATATAGAAACGGATATAATATCAGTAGATCTATAAATACACCAGTCGCATGAAAAAGATTTGTTTAAGAACCTAAATATTATTTTTGATTGCGTCAAGTAAGCCTTAGAATACCCTCACCTTGTTTTCCTTAAAAAGGCCAAGAAATTCAGGATTAACAGTCATACACTGTTTTGATTCCGGGAGACAAAACTATGAATGAAAACGTTTACGTCATCACACTGACGTCATTACTCCACGTTAAAACGTTGTACAGTTCAAATTAACGGTACGCATTTAAATCGATTGGCTGCTTTGTTAGGTTCTGAATCTGACGTCTTCTGCATAATGCCAGTCAGGTATTTCTTTTTATATTTTATGTATTAGATGATTAAACTGAAATAAGTTTGTATAATACAGTTATGTTTGATATCTTGAATGGTTGCCCGAATAGGGGAGTGAATTCCAACAGCTACTACTTATGCTGTTTTACACATTACCGCCTAACTGAAAAAAGGTCCGTAGAAGTTATGATAGTTTAAAAAAATCGGCTTCTAAGAATCGAAATAATCTATGTCTTGGAGTGCTTTATCGAAATTGAAGCATTTCCCGTCGGTAATGTGCCTGCGTAATAATTCACTCGGGCTTCGCCCTCGTGAATTATTCCGCCAGGCACATCACCTCCGGGGAATGCTTCAATTTCGATAAAGCACTCCAAGCCATAGATTATTTCTTAAATGATAAACTCATAGAAAACCAGTCACAAATATTAAATGTTTTGAATGAACATTTTGTCAATATTTCGAATATTATCGAAAAGACGCGTTTTGTAAGGGAAAATTTCTCAAAACTCAAGAAAATTCTTGACAATAAACTTAAGTATGCTACGTTCAATATTGCCTACATTTCAGCATTTGAAGTGAAGAAAATAATTAATAAATTAAATCCCAGCAAATCAACAGGAATTGACGGTATTGGTCCAAGAATTATCAAGCTCTGTGGTGACTATATTACACCGGCCATAGCTCATATTATCAATCAGAGCATTCGTATTGGAATATTTCCAAATAAGTTTAAAGAGGCATTTGTTATACCAATTTTTAAAAATGGAGATAAAGACGACCCAAATAATTATCGACCAATTTCGATATTACCAACTCTGTCTAAAATATTTGAACGACACATTGCTTCACAGCTTCAAAAATTTCTAAATTCGACGAGCATAATCCATTCCACTCAGTCAGGTTTCCGCGAACAGCATTCTTGTCACACTGCTCTTATTCACTTAATAAATACATGGTTAAAAGATATAGATTCTGGGAAGTACGTTGGGGCAGTGTTGGTGGTGTGCACTTCTGGGTGCTATGGGGCTCGTTTTGGGGAGGCTGCGTTTTTGGTATGTGACATTCCCTGTTTGATATTATTTTTGTTTTTTTTTCCTTGATTTAGGGAAAGCTTTCGATTTAGTCGACCATACAATTCTCTTCCATAAACTTGAACTGTATCATTTTTCTAAAAATTCAATTAAGCTATTCGAATCGTATTTGTCCAATAGAAATCAAGTCATTAAGGAAAATAACGTAACATCTAAGAAACTAGAAGTAACTTCCGGGGTTCCTCAGGGCTCGATCCTAGGACCTCTTCTCTTTCTCCTATACATTAATAACATCGCCTATGAAATGGACTCAGGTAATATCGACTTATACGCAGATGACTCTACCCTTTATGAATCCAACTCTGATATACATGTCTTACAGAATGAACTGCAAACAAACTTGAACGCAATTACTGATTGGTGTAAAGTAAACTGTATGTCGCTTCATCCTTCAAAAACTAAATGTATGATAATAACTACGACCCATAAACTAAGAAGTAAAAATGATTTGCATCTGAAATTAAATATAGCTGACTCTGGAATTGAAAATGTTACTGCACAATTTATTCTTGGTATTTGTATAGACAACGCATTATCATGGAAGTTACAATTACAAACATTTTGTTCCAAAATTAATAATAAAATAGCGCTATTCAAAAAAATAAATTTTTATCTAAACGACGATATGAAAATAATGTATTACAATGCATATGTATTATCAACACTTGACTATTGCTGCACTGTGTGGGGAGCAGGAAGAAAGAACATTAACTCGATATATAAACTACAAATTAGAATGGCGAAATTAATTCGAAAAAAAAGACTCGAATAATTCTAATTCGTCATTATTACATGAACTTCAATGGATGTCTTTTGCAGACAGGTGTCATTATCATACTGCAGTCTTGGTATATAAAGCCCAGAATAACATGGCGCCTGTTTATATAAAAGATTTGCTCACCTTATGTGTGTGTGTGTTGGTGGTGTGCACTTCTGGGTGCTGTGGGGCTCGTTTTGGGGAGGCTGCGTTTTTGGTACGTGGCATTCCCTGTTTGATATTATTTTTGTTTTTTTTTCCAGTAATAATGTATATTGCCTTGGATCAATTACTAACAATGACTTGGTAACACCTAAACAACGATCAAATTACATGAAAACCTCATTTTCCTATATGTCTGCACAATACTGGAACAATACTCCTACAAATATTCGCTCAGTTACATCTTTGAGCTTATTCAAACAGTTACTGAAAAACTATCTTTTAAGCAGATGTAATTAATTAAATATTATTGTTATCCGATAGATGTTTGTTAGGTATAAATGCGATTATTTATTTTCAATTCTTGAGTGATTGTCGTTTCAATGTGTAAATGGAGTATGAAATCATTTTTCCTTTTCCATGTTACAGAAGGCCATGTTTGAACTAAGATGTTGTAAATATTTTGTTTGCATATCTGTACATGTTACCTTCTTAAAATAAAGAATTTATTATTATTATTATTATTATGCCCTTAGAATTTCCGTTTACCAGCGTTCCTACTTTCGGACTTTGACGTAAAATGACGTCTTTACATGGTCAGCTCAGACGGACTCGGTATTAATGGAGAACTTCGAAACTTGACAAGGCAGTTTTTGTCGAAAGATGATGAGAAATTACCAGTGGTAGATGAGAGATGAAATGAGATGAAGTGGAAAGTCCAGCTTCCGGCGGAGTTCAAACCCAGAGGACTCACTCATGTCTCGGACTTTGGCACTTGTTTAGAAGGTGTTTTCTTTTCATTCTATTTTTGTGCTCTATTATTGGTTATGGAGCCTCAGAAGATTTCCATGAAGTTTCTTCACTCCACCTCTATCTTCTGAATCCACTTCAAATACTCGAATATCCTTACAAGGTTGAGTTATAATGTTGTATATTTCCCTCTCAAATCAGTCTGAGATGTTCTGCTTTCTTTCTCCAAACTCTAAGATAGTCCAAACCTTGTCTCCAACAGTAACAACCTTTGTTGCTTTGTTGCGTTGCTGTCGTTATAGATCTTGCATACTCTTCTTCAGATGTAGAAAGTATGTGTCAGGTGTTTTGTTTGATGTATCACTAGTGGCGTGTAGGAGAAATGAGTCAAGCGTTAACTTTTCTACTTTGGTTTTCTACTTAACATGACGTGAACTGATTTTCAGTGTTTAATGTTTTGTGAAGTTGTTAGCGTTTAGCATGGAAGGCACGTACTTTGTCCAGTCTTTCTTCAGATCCGGTTCTAATATATTGAGCATGCTGAGAAAAGTTATATTGAAACGATCTGGGATTGGATTTCACATCGGATGATATTGAGTTGTCTTATACTTTATCATTCCAGTTACGTTGCAAAGTTCTTATTTAATTTCTGACTCAAAGGTTGTTCCTTGGTCTGGGTCAATGTATTTATTTTGGGGGAATTCCGTAAATTGACACAAAGTTTCCATAGAGGAATTCAGCTGTAATTTTAGCAGAAACCTTTAAAGATTACAAGTAGAGTTCCATTTGAGATAGAGACTGTCCTAGACACTCTGCTATCAAAAATGTTCACAAGGCTACTTTAAGGTGGTGTGCACTACTGGGTGATGTGGGACTCGTTTTGGGGAGGCTGCGTTTTTGGTACGTGGCATTCCCTGTTTGATATTTTTTTTTTTTTTTTTTTTTTACTTTAACTTCTTTTATATAAAATGATATTTGAAGCCATTTGCTTATAGCTTGCACTCTGTCGCTTTAAGTTTTGACAAATTTACCTGGTGAGCTCTGGTGTTTTCATAAGGTACTCTGGTCTGCGTCTACATTTCTTATTCCTTATTTATTACTGGAGGAATGCGCCCATGAAGTAGCTTGAAAGGAGTTTCGTCCACAAGATGTATTGCATATATTTGTTTGATCTTATTGCATAAACCAATATCAGCAACAGCTTTTCGTGTTTTAGTAGTTTAGCTGTAAGACTTAATTATATCTGGACTGGTCTTCTAACATTTTGGCATATATTTCTTGTTGTTCTAGATTGTCATTTATAATTTCATATATTGTAACTTGTTTAATTCACCAAATAAACGTTTAAGACAGGTTGTTACTGTGTTTGACGTGAGATTAGACATGTTGACTGATTGTGTGTGTGTGTCGTGTGTGTCGTGCGTGTGTGTGTGTGTGTGTGTGTGTGTGTTGGTGGTGTGCACTTCTGGGTGCTGTGGGGCTCGTTTTGGGGAGGCTGCGTTTTTGGTACGTGGCATTCCCTGTTTGATATTATTTTTTTTTTTTTTTTGTACCATTCTTTCTGTATTAATAATGTATAAAAATAGGAGATATACACAAATAAGTAGGGAGACTTTACCCCGTGATTATGAAACCTTTTTCATGTTCGACAAAAGTTCGCGCTGAAACTTTGAATCAATTTAATATTATAACATGTAATATATTCTTAATTAAAAATAGGTCTAGCATGCTTTCTATAAGAGTTCTTCATGCATTTGCTTTTCTTTTTTTTTTCCTATGTACAAAGCTTCAGGTGAGAAACACTGTATGCTCAAACTGAGCCGAGCACGAAAACGGTTTTCAGATCACGGGGCCTGATTCTTCTTATTAAGTATACCAATTTTTAAGTTATGCCATTCGGTATGAATGCTACGTTTCAAACATTTGAAACTATGATGGTCTCTAGGATAAACGTGTCGACGAATACATCGATGATATTTTAATCTACACTGGTATATTATGTAACCGTTTTCATATAACTAGGGAAAACTTGAGCAACTAAATAATACTAAAGTGAAAGTGAAAAATTGCCAAAATATGAATTATGTCCTTCTACTTGAACATTTAAAATCAAATTGTGGAGAGTATCAAACAAAGACTAATGAGGCTACGGTCAAGACTCTTTATGAATTTCAAATGAATACAGTCAAAAGTAAATTGATGCATCTCGATATAAAGGATATTTTATCAAGATGACAGAAATGTTTGCAAATGTGATAAAAGCAAGACAAATTTAATATTCATTTAGAATAATGTTTGTCAAAATGCTTTAGACATAATTAAAGTCATACAAATGCAGTAGCTCACGTATTACCTGGTGTTAACAAATATTTTAGGGTTCTGGTAGATTCAAGTGGCATTGTTGCAGGTGTTGTTCTTACTTAAGACATCAAAAATGAAACTGTACATCTAAGAGGCTACTGTTATAAGAAAACGTGACCCATTTTTTCTACCATAGTGAAGAAGCTCATATTATTACTATTGAACATATTTTTATTTAACTTTCTAACCAGCACCAACTGTCATCTGTACAGACTAAAATATTCTTCCGCATACTTAGCAAACCTGTGCACCTTATTCTAAATATGAGCTATGATCGATTGATGTCCATCGCCGCCCGTCCATCAGTCCATCCGTGCATCTATACGTCTGATAACAATTTAATCAAACAACATCTTAACCATTGAGTCAATTTCAAGCAAATTTCGCAGGAATAATCATTGAGTGGTCCCCTTTTACGTATATTCACATGATGTAATGCGATGTAGAACCGAAAGAACAACCTTTAGAAAATATCCTTATACAAAAACGCAAAAAAACAAAAATAATATCAAACAGGGAATGCCACGTACCAAAAACGCAGCCTCCCCAAAACGAACCCCACAGCACCCAGAAGTGCACACCACCAACACACATACACACACGCACACGCACACGCACACGCACACACACACGACACACACAATCATGTACACACACACATATACACTACCAACACACACTAGCATACAAAGCAAACACACGAGGACAAAACGAACAATTAAAGGAACACAGTGGGGCACCGCCTTGGAACGGTCAGTGGCAAAAACACACAAAGTCGAGAGCTGAGATATTTGTTGTCTAGCATTGTCTAGTGGGTATTCAGTGGATCAAATTTAACTCCGCCCTGGGGTTCATTTTTTTAGGAAAGTCTTTAAAAATCCTGTTTAAAACTACAAGACTTAGAACTTTAATATTAGTAGTGTAATATTGTCTACTACCTCTATCAAAAGTGTTCAAATCATGTCCCAAGAGTCAAAATGGACTACGCCCTTGGGTCACTTGTTTTGCATAGCGTTTATGAATACATTAAATCAGTCTTGTTCTCAAAGACTTGTCAGAATTCCATTATGTTTGATCAAGTTATAAACCTTGTAGTCTCTAACAAAGGAATATTTGGAATGTTTTTATTTTATCAATGAGGCTCTATAGTGGGCATAGTGCTTTCCATGCATATTCTAATAGTGCTGGTTTAAGGTAACGTTCAACAAAGAAGCCCTTTATGACTGTAACGTACAGTAACATTCTCTCACAGATTAGTCCCCAATGGGGGCTGCAATAAGAAAAAAACGCTCTTTTTTCTTAAACGGCTCGTCAGAATTTGAATTTGTTTGGCAAAAGTAATCAATTTTGTAGTCTACAACAAAAGAAATTTAGAGAAAATGTTTCTCTAGCTCACCTGATACATAGTGCGTGGGTGTGATATTTGGACCGCTCACCGGCCATCGTAGGTCGTACATCCGCCAATTCCTTCAAACGGCATCTTCTATGAAACAACTACATGTAGCTTATTGTTGGTGATACTTGGCAGGAATGTGCTTTGCTACCAAATTGTTCTGAGAATCTCATTACATGCAGACCTCTGGGAGAGGGAACAAATTAAAAAATTTTCTTCTCCTAAACCTCCAGGCCCAATAGTTAGATATATTAATGAGTGTTTGACTGTGCTGTAGATCTCTATCACGACTGTTCATATTATGCCCTGGATGAAAATTGACCCCGCCCGGGGACATATCATAGAAATATACATAGAAATATTCTACAATTTAACAATCTTATTGCCAGAAACTGTAAGGCATAAGGCTAAGCTATTTGATATGTGGCGTCATTGGGTGGTGGTCGGCTATCATATGCCCCTGGGGTCGTAATTGGCCCTGCCAAAAGGACCACTTGTTTTATATAGACTTGTATAAGGAAAAATCTTCTTGTTTAATACCGTAATGCCTAGCGATTAGATTTCTGATATGTAGCATCACCTAGTAGTCCTCTACTAAATTTGTTCGAATTATGGCTCTTATTTAAAGATTATTATTAAGTAAACACACGAGGACAAAACGAACAATTAAAGGAACACAGTGGGGCACCGCCTTGGAACGGTCAGTGGCAAAAACACCACTGGGGAGCTTAAACTGGTGATGGTGCGCACCCAACCTCACTCTTACCCCACCATGTTCCAAAGTCACAGGACAGTGTAAATAAAAGTAATCCCTGCTAGGTGAATCTCTAACACACGCAATGGAAACAAAAGGCATGGTATGTAAAACACAAAAATGCTCGTGTATAAATATATAAAAAGCAAACCTTGAGAACCAAAAAACGTATGTACTCAATGCATTTGCAGAAGGCAGAGCACTAAGAGAAACACCCTTAAGGGCCCGACGAAACAGGCCAGAGGACAGAAATCAAAACAGTTTCGTCCCAGTGGGATTTAAAAACTGCCCATCACAGAGTCCTCCCCCTCTTCCGTCAGACACAATCAAAGAGGGAAGCATAGCGTCCAACTGTAAACGGGTTGAACACCAAACATGCGGTGTGTCTCAAAACAGTTGGGTCGTAACCTCTTTTAACAAAACGTTTTATAATTTTAGCAAACACAGTTAGAAAATTGCCATGACCCAAAATCTTACGAAGTTTGTAAACCACATCCCCATAAAAATCGGGTTTTGAAATACCTTCTCGCAGAAAAGTCTTTAGATTACTATTGAATTTCAAAACCAAATCAGAATTACGATAGTAAAATTTAGCAAAATATTTACGCAATTTGTAATAACGGTAGCCCTGTTGAAGAAGTTTATTTGTAATATATTGATTACGTTCATTGAAATCCTCAACATGACTACACGCTCTGGCAAACCGAATTAACTGAGAAATGTATACCCCATAAGATGTAGCATGAGGTACATCCCCATCCAAATGGGGGAAATTTACAATACTAAAATTAAAATCATCCCTCTTGTCATAAATTTTGGTATGTATAATATTGTTATAATTAGAGAGATGTAAATCTTAAAATGAAGCACCAGTATCCAAATTGTTAGTTTTAATTAACTGGAGTTCCCGGGGATAAATAGTGTCCACCAATTGACCAAAAAACGGGTTATCCATATTAAGAATATCATCCAGATAGCGTGATGTATTATTAAAAGCAGTGATAATGTCTGCCTGCGTATCTGGAGAAAGACTCAACATAAAGTCTCTTTCATAACAATATAAAAACAAATCTGCGACAAGGGGTGCACAATTTGTTCCCATGGGAATACCGATTACTTGTCATAGTATAATGTTTAACAATACAGCTAGTAAAATGGCAAACGTCTTTTGAATTAGGGCAGTTAGCTTGTCATTTATCAAATTATGTGGTAAAGTGGTATACAGAGTAGAAAAATCGTATGTACTGACTGAAGTTACTTTGTAATTATTAACTTTAAACTTATCCAGGATTTCGCCATAATTTTTGATCGACCAAAATAAATGTTTACCAGAGTTCGTATACTTATAAGACATACTTAGAATGAAATTCTTGGATTTCCTTTTTCAGATGTCTTAAAGTAAAGTTGGGTTTTGATGGAAGTAGGTGTTCATTTGTTTGGTAAAATTTTATACGAGAATCGACAATGTTAAAAATACTTCGTTTCCAAGACGTTAATGCATTTGGATCAGCATTCTCACGACGACACCATTTAACACAAAAAGTTTCGATGGATTCCGCAATATGACCACGACAAGCATGAAAATCAATAGTAGAAGGAATTCTGTATTTTGGTCCTTTAAAGAATAAATTACGAATACGCTTGTCTTTAATAATATCAAAATTACCAGTGATGACATGACCGGCATCTGAATAGCAAAATTTCGAGTTTTTACATTCGCAGTAAGAAGGGGTATTTGTTTGAACACGCCTGGTTTCCGAATCATTGTATAAGGAACACCTTACAGGAATACAATTAAGACCTATAGATGATATTTTGCACATATAATGTGCTGATGGACAGAATCTTCCATATTTGGGGTATATTGAGGTAGAAATAAACATCACGTCATGACTTCCTAAAAGTAAATCTCAACAATGCCTTTTGTTTGTTACACCAGATACTAAATATTCTACAAGAACATCTTTCATAATTGTTACAAATATACAAATACAAATATTATATACTTTTGACAGAATGTAAGGACAACTTTGGCGAACATTTGTTTGCAAACGGCTAGGCTACACACAGAATGGTTCCTTTGTTTAAGAAAAATCATTACGAGGGAAAGAGAGTTTAAAAGGCAAAAAAATAGACTAACTGTTGTGAAGAATGCATCAGCAGAGAAAGTTATTATCAGGCCAAACTAGTGACGTGCTACACTGACAAAGAGCATGACTATCCCCCTACAGCTGCATTCCTTCAGGAAACAGAAAAGAGCAATATTTCCTCTTTCATAGATGTTGCACCTGGTATTATTCACTACCAGTATGGAAAGAATACAGAAGTGAAAGTCAATTTATCTAACTTTACAACAAATACAATACGTTTTCCACCAACAGAGGACTTACCTGATAGATAGCACCCCTTTCAAACAGAGACACCGTCGTATTCCTCCATCTATGATCGATGAAGTTCGGAAACACATTGAACAACTTTTAGCAACTGGCATTATCAGACAATCTAAATCTCCATTTACATCAAATGTAGTTTTGGTACGGAAAAGGAATGGTAAATTGAGACTCTGCGTAGAAAATAGACAACTTAACGACAGAACTGTTAAAGATTCATACGCCTTACCCAGGACGGAAGAAATTTTTGACTGCTTTTATGGGGCCAAGAACTTTTCGACAATAGATATGAAATCAGGATATCGCAAAGTGGAAGTTGAGGAAGTACATAAAGAAAGGACAGCTTTCACAGTTGGCTCAATCGGGTTTATTGAGTTCAATTAAATGAATTTTGGACTTACTAATTCCCATTCGACATACCAACGACTAATGGAAGAGCTTTTAGGTGACCTCAATATGAAAATCTGATTGATATACTTAGATGATCTGATCATTTTTAGCGACACTTTCGAACAACATTTGGAACGTTTAGACATTAAATTTGAAAAACTTAGTGCAGCAAATCTTAAACTAGCACCAGAAAAATTCTATTTCTTCAAAACACAAGTTGCATTTTAAGGAAACATAGTTACTGGTGAAGGAATCCTGATAGACCCTTCAAAGATAGACAAGATAGTAAACTGGCCAACACCAGCAATTGCGGATTAACTGAGATCGTTTTTTGCCTTTGCTGAATGTTACCGGAGATTTCAGCAAGTTGATTAGGCCACTTTATCAGCTCTTACCACCAACTTCATTTAAAAAAGGCCAAAAGAAACAACAGTTGAATAGAGATGGACTGATCAAGAACAACAGGTCTTTGAAAAATTAAAGGAAATTTTATCTTCTCCGCCAGTTTTGGCATATCCTGACTTCTCTGTTCCATTTGAATTGCACACAGACGCTTGCAGTAAAGGACTCGGGCAGTGCTACATCAAGAACAGGACGGCAAAAAGAGAGTTATAGCCTATGCAAGTAGAGCTTTTACTAAATCAGAACAAAATTAGCGCTTTCAAAAAAGTCCACACAACTTAACCGGTTTAAGCTCCCCAGTGGTGTTTTGTGTATAATATAGGAAAAACTTTAAAAATCTTCTTCTCTGACACCACAAGGCTCAGAGCTTAGATATTTGACATGTGGCATTGCCTAGTAGACCTCTACCAAGATTGTTCGAATTATTACTCCCAGATTAAAATTGACCTTGCCCGGAGGGTCAAACTAGAGAGGCTGCGTTTTTGGTACGTGGCATTCCCTGTTTGATATTATTTTTGTTTTTAAAAATCTCCTACTCTGAAACCACAAGACCTAGAGCTTAGATATTTGGCATGTAGCATTGCCTAGTAGACCTCTTCAAAGTTTGTTCAAATTATGCCCCTGGGGTCAAAATGGACCTTACCCGGGGGTCACTTGTTTTACAAAGACGTATATAGGAAAACCTATTTGGTATATAACATTGTCTAGGGATCTTTCACCATGCAAGTGACTAAGGTGAGCGATATAGGGCCATCTTGGCCCTCTTGTATAAACATACCTTTTTATTTGTGCAGTCTCATGAAACTTAATGGACACTTTCAACGATAAATAAAGTATTTAAGTGTACACTTTTTTAATTTACTCTAATAGTCCACCTTTACACAAATTGCTCTTTCTCATTGTTTATAGATATAGGTGTTAAATTATCAGCAATAGAGATAATGTGCATTTCTGTTCGCTGGACATTTTGTTTATTATCAATATAGGGGAAACAAGATCTTGGAGTTGTCGAAATATTTGTTTCAGTGTGTGTTTTATTCATAAGTTCATTTAGGTTAGATGATTAGAACTACTTTCTCCGTTGTTTTTGTAGGTGGCTGTTTGTGAATTTTGAGTATTTCTACTTAAAATTTTCATTGGGCATTATTCGTGTAAAGATAAAAAAGCCACCTTTGAGCCACCGCTGTTAGGATGTTTATTGTATTTTATGTATCTTGTAACTACTTTCATGTTTTTCATGTAAGAATATAGATATTTTTGTCTTGTATTCCTACATTGTGTTGAAAAGGCTAGTGTTTTTTATGTTTTTTTTATATTTTATGTCATTATTTTAGTGCAGAATGTTGCCTGATGAATTTAATTAAGAAACCACTGTTGAACCACCAATGAGCTATAAATATAATTGATTAATACTTTAATTTGTTCAGGGACTAATCAAATAGTCACTGTTAAACAAGCATTTTGATTAGCAAGGCAATTACATGGTACGTCTCAGAAACACAGGGCAAAAACAGCCAGTCGTCATCTTTTTGCATTAGCAAATGTAACATGAAAATAAGAAAAAAAAAAAACAGAAAAATAAACTTCGAATAATATACACATCTAGCTGCACATTACTGAATTTAAAAGGTACAACGTTTGTGAAATTTGTCTATTTTGACAATATTCTGAATATTATTACTACGGTAATGTGAACATGTTAAACTACCGTACGATTCCTTATCCAAAGTGTTATACTGGAAAAAGTCCTATCTGCAACAAGTATAAAATGTTTTAAACTTAAGTGTAATATAATATACAAAATATTCTATTACATAGGCTGAGTCCTACTGCTAAGATGTTTGTATTTCGTGTAGAATTGAAAACACTATAACAACATATTATGTTGCGTTTGTGTATGGAATCCGGAAGGGTCCATGTTTCACTTGCGTTAAAGATATGCTCATACTCGTGCGCATTAGCTTCCCTGACGAGATACTTGGGTTCTAAATAGCAACCATGGGTGCTTTTCTGCAGAAATCAATGCTTCCCATTAGAGCGTCTACACGTTTGCATGTGAGGTCATAGGGAGTGACTTCGTATCTATACGGGTAAACCACAGTGAGGGTCTAAATAAATATTACTGGCTGACACCGGCATCCTTGAGTATAAGGGAACCCTCGATAGATGCGTTGAGATGCGAGGTACCTTACAAAAAGTTTGGTGTCTGAAGTGGTGTGCTCTTCATTCTACAGGGCATCAGCATACGGATCAAGCTACTAAGATGCATGTGAAGGGGATGGTCGTTCACATGGAATCACGAAGATGAAAACAAAGGCACTCCGACTTCAAGTACAGTGGTAGTCCTATGTAATGGTACATGTACATACTCTGATTTAATGACTCAAGGCAGACATGTAAATATTCTAACTTGATATATATTGAGGCGCAATATTTTGATTTATATACTTTCAATTTCAAGCAAGGGGATGACGCGACAGAAATTAAACCGTTCTTTACGGGTTGGGGTAGTAAAGATGACGATAACCCAGAACCTGCCATAATGCCAAGTGGTCGGGAAAGATTTCTGACTGTATCGGGTGGCAGTGTTCGAGAAAAAGTGCTAACTGCAGAAGGTAGGCAAACGAAAGATGTCGCTCGAATCAGGAATCTGGTTGAACGAAGGGTATTCATAGATAGTGCAGACGGTGGCAGACGTGAATCTGACGATGCTAAAACGATGATGAATTGAAACAAGAAAATGGTCAAAGAATTACAGATTCTGGCAGGATAGAAACAACATTGATTCTTGGTGTTGATATCTTTGACGTTGACGCTATAGTATGTGACATAGATGGTATACTTGGTCAATACTTATTTTTTCCGCTTTAATACAGGTCAGAAGATCGAGGGAACTTACTGCATACGAGGCGATCATCAATGATGATCTGGCTCGACACAGCAGTTACAATCAGCACGCTGTTGGATCTTAGGGCAGTGATGATGAACCAAATTTGTGTGCCTTCAGTGACGGGCGTAGACGAAAGGACCGAAACCAAGGTGATCATGGAAAGTGTGGTGGTTTTCCGAGGGACAATGCCTTTAGATCAAACGTTTCTGCGATACGACCAGAGATATATGATGGTAGCTGAGACTGGAAAAGTCATTTAGCTCACTTTTCCTACTGTGCAGACCTAGGCATGTGGTCCGAAGCAAAAAAGGCATTACACTTACTTCACTGTTTCAAGGCCCTGTCCTCATCTTTTATCGGGGCCTACAGCAACGTGACAGAATAATAATTCGTAAATTTTATTGACAGTCTTATAGCGAAAAGACGAGGGGCTGGTGCGGTACTAACTTCCTTTGGTGATGACCTTTGCATCATGGCACAGCGAGCATATCCAGGACTTGACAATGTTGCCCAAGAATCTCTGGCATTTCAGTAGTTTTACAAAGCAATCAGTCCTGAGATGATATGTCGTTGTTTTAACAAAAAGTGTAGGACTATTCAGCACTCTGTTGATGTTGTCGAGAAATATGAGCTTGTGATTAGAATGGACGACAAAAAACGCCGAACTGTCAGAATGATTTATGGGGCTGGAACAGATACAAAACCCTACCAAGAGGTCAACAATCATCCGAAATCAAAGTTATCTTTAGAAAAGCAGATGCAGGTTGTTCTAAGTAAGCTTGAAAAGATGGAAGCTGGGCTGGAAAGACATAAGTACAACACAGGCAGTAACGGTAATGACAGGCGAAAGGCAAGTACACTGGTTGTTACATTTGCCAAGCAGACCAAACGAAAGACAACACAATCGGAAAACTCGTGTCCACTAGCGAATGTTGCCAGCGGTTAGTTAAGAAAAAATGGCCGACCGCCTACCTATTTCTTAAATTAAAACGGTCAGTTAGCAGACATTGATGTTTTGGACAATGGCTTATACACAAACAGTAATATACAAGGTCAAGATGTTGTACTACTGGTTAATAATGGATCATCCGCCATTTTGTTATCACAGAGATATTTAATAAAACTGATCCAAGCAAAAGACCGAAACCTGTAGAAGCAAACAATAAACTGCAAGGAGCAAATGGTAAAACATATCAGTTTCTGGTATGATAAAAACAACATTGATCATTGGTGTTGGCAACTTTGAGGTTAACGCTATAGTAGGTGACACAGTGCCAGATGGTATACTTGGTCAAGTCTTCCTTTTTCAATACGCTTTCAAGAGAGACTACGACAAGAGAACTGTACACACTAACAGCAAATGTCCGTTGTTGGACAGGCAAGGAAGCCATGAGTGGTTGCGACAACTAGCATGGTCAGCATACCAACGATGTCTCTAGTTTGTATTCCTGTTCAGAGTGTGGATGCATGGAGGATTGCAGACTTAGCCCTACTTTGTACTTCACCATCATTTATCCGTAGCAAATCAGCGAATACAGTGGAAGGTATAATCCAACCAGGAGACACTGAATTTACAGTATGCATGATAAATATGTGACAAAGATGTTTATATTCCACCTGAGGTGCCTATTGGTGTTTGTGAATCTTACCATAAAACGTCCAATTTCTCAACTCATATGGTTATGACAGCTACTGAACAAGAAAACGATGATAAAAAAGTTCCAGATTACCTTAAAGACCTATTCAACAGAAGTAGGACAGAAATAAAGCAAAGTGAGGAGGCCAAATTTAGTGCTTTGCTGATAAAATATGAAACTGTTTTCTCAAGGTCATCGGAGGACTTGGACAAAAGCAAATCAGTTCAACATGAGATCAACACAGTTGTTGCCGCACTTATTCGACGACCTCTTGGGCGACTTCCAATAAGAAAAGCGAGATGTAAAAAAGTACAAGTCCGTAAAATGCTTGAAAGGGGCATCATTGACACATCCACTAGAAGTTGGTCCTCCACAATATTGTTGGTAACAAAAAAGGATGGTTCAATCCGTCTCTGTGTGGACTACAGGCGTTAAAATGATGTATGCATATCCCATACCTAGAGTCGAGGCATGTTAAGATTCCTGGCCTCAAGTGGTTCAGGCGTATGTATTTGAATTCAGGGTTTTTGCCGGTGGAATTCGATTAAGAGGACAAGCACAAAACAGAGTTCTCGACTAGCATTCTTTGTACCAATCTACAGTCTTAACATTTGGTCTGGCGATTTCACAAGCAACATTTGAGAGGTTAATGGAAAGCACTTTTAAGGGTCTTCATTGGGAAGAGTGTTTGGTATACATCGATACATCATTGTGCCTGCAGCAGACTTAAGCCAAGGAGCGTCTAAATGAAGTAAATTAAAAGTTAAAGCCATCAAAGTAAATTTTCTTCAGGACGAGTGACTAGGTCTAAGGTCATGTTGTATCGGAAGGCAGTGTAAGGACAGACCCCGACAAAATAATAGCTGTATCACAATGGCCACAACTACGAAATAAAAAACAGGGAGTTTCCTGGCCCTTTGTTCATACTATCGTCGTTTTGTGTTGGATTTTGTAACAATAGCTAGACCCTAGCATAAGCTATGTGAGTAGACGCAGAAGTATCTGTGGTCAGATGAAGCTTATCATTCGAAAAACTGAAGACTGCTTTGACTACAACACCCTTCTAGGCATACCCTCAGCTAGGAAAACCATTCATATTCTATGCGGATTCGAACTATTTTGCAACTGAGGCTGTCCTGTTGCAAGAATTTGATTGAGTAGAGAGATTAAAGCATTTATGAGCAAGAGCCTTAACATACATGAGAGGTCATATTGTGTAAGAAGGAAAGAGAATTTGGCAGTTGTTGTGGCTCTTAAAACAGTTCATATCTATTTAAATGGACAGAAGGTTGATGATAGTTGAAAATGAACATGGACCAATGCTTGAACGAGTAAAAGCAGCTACAGCAAAAGACGACATTTTTCAAAATGTTTTAAGCCGTATGAGACGGAATGATTGGGAAATGCACAAGAAGCGACCTGAAATACAACCATACTATTTGGTAAGACATGATCTTTACCGTTCGAAAGAAATGATACTACGCAACAGACAGATAGTAATACCTGAGAAGCTACAGAATATTGTTGTCAAAGCAGCACACAGTATGGGTCATTTTGGAATAACCAGGACAAAGCAGATGCTGAGGGCCAAATATTGGTTTCCAAATCTAAACAGTCTGGTTGAAAATACATTCTCCAGATGTTACCACTGTCAAATTTCATCTATAGAGCAGAAACAAGAACCTGTCAAGCCATCTGAGATACCAGAGACAGCGTGGCATACAGTATCCATAGATTTTGGAGGACCATATCCAGATGGTCATTATAATTTAGTTATGATTGCTAAGAGAACAAGATATCCTATAGTTGAACAAACAAGGTCCACATCCAGCAGAGTAACATGCGAGAAATTACGTGGAATATTTTCGACATATGGTGTTCCGGAAAGACTCGAGTCAGATAATGGTCCACCATTCAATTCTATGGAGTTCAAAGAATTCTCCAAAGAAATGGGATTCCATCACCATAGAGTTACACCTGAACATCCACGGGCAAATGGAGAAGCTGAAAGTTTCATGAAAGTGTTAAATAAAACAGAGAAAATAGCGCACAGTGAAAAAAGGTCTAGCTATTCCGCAATACAACATATGCTTATGGGTTACAGATCTACACCACATCCGGCAACAGGCTATTCTCCATACGAAGCTATGATGAAAAGAAATGTCAGAACACTGCTTGGTCATCTTCCAAGTAACAAACCAAATATAGAAACAATGGAGAAGGAAATAACATTGAAAGACAGAGAATACAAAAAGAAATGGGAGAAACAACACAGACATCCAATTGTCAAGAAACACCACTTTAAGACGGGAGACATAGTGCTGATCAGAAATCAGGTAAGAAACAAATGGTCATCAGCTTATGAAAAAGAACTAAATGTTGTAATTAAAATAAATGGATGGGTCAAGCATAACAGTACAACGACAATCAGATGGACGTATCCGTATGAGAGATGCATCAAAATTCAAGTTATTCCGAGAATCAATAAATGATGACTGGAGAGAGAGATTGTTACGAGCACCTGTCAAAAACCAACAAAGAGCGGTCAACATGCCAAACCAGCAAACACAAGAAAGTAGCAGGGATGTTGATAACATTGACAGTGACAATGAAACAAACACACAGCAACCACTAAATACAAGAGAACCAAAACGTAAAAGGCGATTTCCCTCATGGAAATTTAAAGATTACATTTTAACATCTAAAAGGAAATGATATGACATTTATATCATGAAGAGACATTAAGAACTTTAATTTGAAATTTTATCAATTTGAACATTCAATCTTTCTTTTAAAACTTGGAAGATATGTGATATTGTTCTATATTTAGACATATTTTATATTATGCGACGTCGTTACTATGCGACGTCGACGACGTCATTATTATAACTATTCTGGTGACTGATTAAAGTTTACAATTATGATACTGGTTATTTATTAAATAATCTAGGATTTAACACTGTTAATCTATGGATAATTGTCGTGGGTATTTGAGATCAGACCTCTTAGCCCATTGAGCACAAGTTTAGTATTTATCGTCCGCTAACAGTAGTAAATGCTATGACAAAAACAATTGAGAACGATTATAGCTTAGATGTGGTTTGCGGTTGATGTACTCTTAATAACGAATTTAATCATTTTCAAACTACTTCTCTGCATAAAAAGATGCAGACTTGTCCACGGATGGTCTTTCACCACCAAGGACAGATACTTAGGTCAGGATATACTATCAACGTAAATGCAATTTCTGCAACCACAAATATATTATGAGATTTCAAATTTATATTCATGGGAATGAAATCAATTGAAAATGCAGAAGAAAATCTGTTTGTGTGTGTTTCCAAACGTTTACCCGCAGCTAATCGTGTAAGGAATGCGTGGGACAAGCGTGAACACTCTGACATTCTTTTCCCAATTTAAATAACGAACAAATCAGTCAGATCCAATCATGTAAAAATTTATGTACGTTATTTTTTTTACATTTAATGCATGCAATAGAGTAAACATACCGGTCTTCAGCCTTTTATTCAAAAAGTCAAAATGCACAAAAATGATTTCGCCAGACATCTCATAAATGAAGTAAAGTATTTGTGAACAACTATTTTACTGAACAAACGCTTTTCGTCTATATCTCGGTGTATTCTGTTTTTTATGCAAAAATGGTGTATACTGAACGTGGACAGTTTATCGAAAAGTTTATTCTACATAAAAATCCATTAAGATCTAAAGTTTCACGCTGTCAAGAATAACTTACCCAGAAAGTCAAAAACGTCGTATTTCGGTGGTGTAATAATTTCAATTATCATATCAATGTCAATCGCGTCTTTAGGACCATGTTGTCACATAAAGAATTTATTGAAGGTTCGCATGTTTGCTATATAATTGTATTGAAATAAAATGAAAAAGAAAGAAAACAAATCCAGTTTCCGAAAGAAACTCCCCATTATTGTCATAAGACTGTTTATATTGAGCAGAGTAATAGTCTAAAGCGTAGCAAGTCTGTAAAGTAAGTTTCCATTTACTGTAAGTTTTTCTCAGCGACGGAAGTTTTCATTAAGAAGTTAGTTCAGGCGATAAACTAAGTATCCGACTACGAACTGAAGCAAACCCAGTAAGCGTAGCAAGTCCAGTTTATGTAGCAAGCCTCAGAGGAATTCAACAGCTATAACCACTTCAATGAGACCGGTGGTGTAGAGGTTAAGGTGTCTGCTGCTATTCCCGGAAGTTGCGGGTTCGAGTCTGACATGGATGACGACCGTACCTATTCATATGACACCAGTACTGGTTTTCCAGGAAACTGACTCGAGAGTGCCTTGAGAAGCTTCAAGTTTCTTCACAATCGAGCTAATATAAATTGATATAATCTTACCAAGGTAACATAAATAACATCGTTTTGCCGAAATGCCAAAGATATTGTCACCTTGAGGGTAGACCTACTGACAATTTAGATGTACATCCAGGATACTATCGGAAGGTGGAACGGTAATAGACACCAAACAAAATGCATTACGATGAATGCGTTTGACTGGTAGAGCATTTGAGCTTGTCAGGAGGGGAGTTCTTGTTATTAGCCAAAGAGAGGGAAGAAGGATGCAGAAACAGAGAAAAGCGAGCTAAACTACGAGATGAAGCAAAAGACATGTAGAAACGGAACTCTAGTTGTAATTAAAGGTACATGAAGTAGAAATAGAGCAGCTGAATTTACAGAACGCAAGTAAGGACGGCACAAACAAAATGTTAAAAACAAAAATAATATCAAACAGGGAATGCCACGTACCAAAAACGCAGCCTCCCCAAAACGAGCCCCACAGCACCCAGAAGTGCACACCACCAACACACACACACACGCACGCACGCACGCACGCACGCACGCACGCACGCACGCACGCACGCACGCACGCACGCACGCACACACACACACACGACACACAATCATGTACACACACAAACATACACTACCAACACACACTAGCACACAAAGCAAACACACGAGGACAAAACGAACAATAAAAGGAACACATAACAACTAAGTCCGACGAATAACACGACAACATGGATGCAAATCAGAAACATTAGAACGGTTCGCACACAGATAAAACTGAGGCCAGAATACGTGTGCATTAAGTCTTGGGTCGTAATTGACTTGACAAGGGCTTGAGGCGTCGGTCTTTCGCAAGAAGAAGCATGCGATTATTGGTCATCTAAGAAAGCAATATTTATGACATACCAATAGACAAAGGATGACTTCAGGGAAAAATTTCGGACAAGTAGACAAGAACCAGGCGAGTCGATTTTCCAGTTTAATTCAAGATTGGAGAGGTACTGACAGTTGGAAAAAGTTGCTTGAATTGAGAAGAAATTCCAAGATCTTGCTGACTTACAAGTGAAGTACAGTCTATGGAAAGTTGTTCAACAGAATTAGCTGTCCTTTCTGGCAGATCAGATTAGTGTCGTTATATTAAGAGGGTTATCTACTGAAATGACAATGTCTTAGCTAGATTTGATAAAAGTTGGAGCAGTTATGCTGTATGGACTTGCTAAGCTACTTTGACTTGTTGCGCTTGCTGGACTTGCTGCGCTAGTTGTACTTGCCGCACAATTGGACTTGCTGCACTCCATGGACTTGCTGCGTTACTTTGTCTTACTGCCAAACATGGACTTGTTGACCCAATTAGACATGCTGCGCTAATTGGACTTCTTGCGCTTCTTGCACTTGCTGCACTTCAGGAGCGTGCTGTGTATACTTGGACTTGCTGCACTCCTTGGACCTTTTGCACTTTTATGACTTGCTGCACTCCTTTGGACTTGCTGCATTTTATTTACTTGCTGCGTGTCTTGGACTTGCTGCCCTTTCTTTGACATGCTGCACTTCTTGAACTGCTTGCGCTACCTAGACTAGCTGCGTTATATATACTCGCACCACTACATAGAATTGCTTTACTAGCAAGACTTTCTACACTAGCAAGACTTGCTGCACAAGCCAGACTTGCTTAGGAGATTATCTCCTCCCCTAATGACAGGGAGTTGCTCCATAAAGCAAGAATTAGTCTTTGACAATACTGATTGTCGAGACCAAGTTTATTAGTTTCATCTAAGTTTGTTATATTAGTTTAAGATCTTTTTATATTAATTCAATCTACAATTAGTCCACGCGCGAACAAGATTGAACGCCGCTATTATGACGTTCCAATACAGATGAAGTCGTCAACGTTATTAACAAATCTATGTTTCGTTTTCTGATAAAGTATTAATTAAAATGATAGAAAAATTAAGTTTTTCTTGACAAAATCCCTCTTTGCGAGGAAATAGGCCTACTTGAATTTCTTAAAACCAGTTATCAACTCATTCTGATGCTACCAATCAGAAATGGACTGGACCTTTGATGATGACATTTGTTACAAATCAAGCACGTTCACGTCGTCTGCAGCGCCAAGTTGCCTGTCCTCGTTAGCTTCGATGTTAGCTGTATCTGCTGTAAGAAATTACGGTTGTCTTCGTTTATAGGTACAGTTGCTCCAATTGTTGATCCAAATTTACTTTCTCTAGTAGACAAACTCCACATGTTACGGAGGGAGTCGTCCTCTTTATGTGTGTTCTTCAGAACTTTACTCTACTTCTCGCAAGGTGGTTCCGGTACTTTCAATTTTCTCAGCGGCTGCACTGCTTCCTTTGCTGTGCTGTGTCGTCACAGCTGCTGCTTTTTGTGAAAGCATTTCTCTTTAACCAAGCCTAACTTGGTTCGTCAGAAGCACCTGGCACATTTCCAATAACTACGTTACATAAAAGTGAGGTATGGTGTGTTGATGAAGACCTTCACATTTTTTGTTTCTCAATCGATTGTTATCATAACAACCTGCTTCTCAATAAATCAACTCTATACGTATTGCTGCCGATACGCATTTGGTGTCCCTTGACATCATCACTTCGCTAGATCTAACAAATCCTTTTTGTATATCTAGATATTTTTGCTTTCAAACATATCAATGACGCACCCGCCTGAAATGATCAGAAGTAACTCTCCATTCGAAAGTTGAAGTTCTCCGCTCTCTGTGCACCCCTTTGACGCATCACTATACATTTGAACATGTGCACATGCGGTTGATATTTGTCTGTCCCTTCAACCCCCAGCAATGGTTTTCTGTCCAGACTCGTCTGGCTGTTAATTTATATTTGATGACGCCTTTTTTGGAAAATCTTCCCTCCATGCGACTCTGAGTACTGCTCAGGAATGAAGGTGACTTCCTCTATCCATTGCGGTGCTCTTACTTTCAAGAAAAACACCAAATCTGTTGAACAACTTTTAATGAATTGTTTTCGTACCATAAAATCACATAACGCTTCATATTTGTCTTCCACTTTGGCCATTACAATCCAACTGATGAAATATCTTCTCAGCTTTGCGGTGTACCGAAGTACAGTTTCCCCTGCCTCCGGCTTACTCGTTTAGAACTTCATTCTGAACCCTTCCTCTGTTAGCTGGTATCTCTTTAAAACCGCTATCTTCGGAGCTTTGTAATTGCAATATTCTTCCAGTGACATACTGGTGTATATTTCCAGCCCTTTGCCCGTCAGAAGAAAACTGAAACTTACAGCCCGAGAGTCTTCGCTCATATTCTGGCTTCTCGTGTACTTCTCAAATCGTTCGATGTAGGCATCCATATCACAAGACCTCGTGTTATATTTTAGCAACTGTAATTTGAACTGCATTTCTGCGTTCCGCCTTTCGTCGTCTCTTCGCCGCCCTCGCTCCTCGCTTTCGATAAATTATGTTTCTTTCTTATCTTTGAAGATCGCCAAATCTTGACCGGCTAGATCATGTCTTTATGTTAGACTGAACCATTCCTGACAATACATGTTTTCCAACTGTCTAAAGAAACCTACTTGTATAAATCCTGGACGAGTCCCCAATTGTCAACGTTAGCTCAGGGGCATTATCTACTGATGTGACAATGTCTAAGTTACACTTGGCAAAAGCCGGAGCAGCTATGCTGTATGGACTTGCTTCGCTACTTTGACCTGTTGCGCTTGCTCGACTTGCTCCGCTTATAGGATTTGCTGCACATTTGGACTTGCTGCGCTACTTTGACTTGCTGCCTCAGATGGACTTGCTGCCCATATTGGACTTGCTTCACTAATTGGACTTACTGTGCTACTTTGAGAAGCTGCACTACTTGAACTTGCTGCATTTTCTATGAATTGCTGCACTCCTTTGACTTGCTGCACTTCTTGGACTTACTGCGCTTCTTGAACTGCACTTCTTGGACTTTCTGCATTTCTTAGACTTGCTGCGCTACATGGACCTGCTGCGCTTTCTTATCTTGTTGCACTTGTAGACTAGCTGCGCTATCTAGGCTCGCACCACTACATAGGCTTGCTTCCATAACCAGATGTGCTCCACTAGCTAAAATTTGCTTTGGAGATTATTTATTTTTTTGCTCTGAGCTTGTATTAACAGTATAAGATCTTTAAGGGAGATAAGAAGTTGAGTGTTAAGACCCACTAGATGCAATCCAGCTGCAATAAAGAAGAAACTGGTAAATGTTGACCATACCCCAATTAGAAGATAACGAATATCACAATTAACGGTGTCGCAAAGGTTGGATAGACACACAACGTTTCACCGGTGATATGAAAGCGATGGTGTCAAGGTTGCCAATTATGTAACCTGATCATCTGGAATACATCACAGATGTTGTAAACAAACAACGTAATAATGATTGTTCTGGAAACTGATACGACAGGAGACGAGATGGTATAAGAGATGATACATAGATGGCGAAGGTGGTGTAAGTTGCAATAAAAAGAAAGTCGTAATGAGATTAAAGATTGAGGCATCCATCAAGACCCTTCGAGCCAGAAATATCCACGGCAAACATCCAGCGATCATCTGAGGAAATTTTTTCAAAACCACAAAAAAATAAAGACGTCGAAAGAATAGCAGACTTAAAACGCAAAGACCTTAATCATAAATCTTGGTACATTGACTAAAACATGTTCAAGGCAACAGGTGGCTATGTGAATAATAATTCATCCACAGAGTCAAAATCGTCAGATTCATATTACGGAACTCTTAATTATTGTCATTAGACTCTTCTTATTGAGCAGATTAAGAC